>JAJKFI010000047.1:711017-879300 GCA_029204185.1 Lerista edwardsae
CTCACATCCGTCACAGACCCCCCTCTCTATATTCCTAACTATAGAATTGCCCACTACAAGGAGACCTCGACCCCCCTCCCGCCGAGGAGCATCCTTAGTGTGACTGGATGCGGGCTTGTCCCTGGAAGAAGGGGTCCCCACAGGGGGATTGATTCCCTCTGTTCCAGGCTGACGTCTGGCTTGACATCTGGCTTGACTTGTGCTCCTGACTGGGGGGCAGCACGCTACTCAATGCAGCAAGGATGAGTGAAAGTGTGGAACCCTGCATTTGGGGGACATTGATTTAGAGCATAATCCTTGCCTGCAGATGGACCAGCACAAGGGGTCAGCCCAGGGCTGGAGAAGGGTTTTAGGCAGGGAGTGGTTAGGCCAGTGGGTGAACGGAGCAAGGGAAGGGGGTGGGACTGGCCTCAGCAACTTAGCTAGATCCTAACCCCCATCCCTGGCCTGGTCAGCCTTACTCAGGCCATTCAGATTTGTGTTAGCAATTTTGGATTTGTGTTAGCAATTGTGTGTTAGCAATTTTAGAGCAGATTGGGCTTCCAGTAACACAGTAACAGTTCAATCAGAACACATGCCACAAAGTTAGAGAAGGTACCAACAAGAGGATGCTAACTTAGTTAAATGAATATAATCAAGTATATTATAAAAAGCCAGTTGACTTTCAGCAGAAAAACTGAACTTTTGCCTAAGAACAAAAAGAATGTACAAAATAACAAAACAAATGGAAGTGTAAGGCAAGTGAAAAGAGGACCTGTAAATATAGTGTTAAAAATATTAACAACAACAACAAAATATCTAAATGTGTCAGAAGCAAGAAACCAGCCTCCTGGTTTGATGGCTTGATTGCTAGATAACAAAAAAAAAGTCCTTAAGAAGTAGCAAGAATTTACTGTGTGAAAGTTGTAGGACAGATACTTTTAAACTGATATTAAGGGACAACCATTGAAGAACTTGTATTGTTACATGTTAAGAGTTTGTATCTGATTTTTGCCTTCCAATATTGAAGTTAAGACTAGAAATGCAAAGCTCCAGAAAAAGCCAACTTTTCCCCTTTTCCACCCCCCAGCAACTTTCAATTTTTCCAATGTAAAAAAATTGTAAGACTATTGAAAACAATTCAGATAAAGCTTTCTTTTCCACTTTTGAAATCATTTTTAAGATAAGATTTTACTAACCTGTCTGGCACAACCCCCAAACACCCCAAGACCTTGGGTGGTGGAGCTTTTTCCCACCTGACCACTAGCAAACCCCCAATGGTCCAGAAGACTTTACCCATGCCCAATTAAGTTCCTAGATAACTTCTTAGTAGCTACGCCCAGTGACTAGGCTGGAATAGCTGATCCTAGTTCCCAGTAGAAAAGACACACCGGTCTGTAAAATATAATGATGTTAATTAAGACTAATCGTTACACTACTAAGGCCCAAAGGCACAAGAAATACACAGCTTGAAAGTACTTGAAACCCCAGTGCAAAATAACAAAGCTATCTGCCTAACTTCTAAGTAGCCCTACCTCTCACCTGGTTCCTGAACCCAGTAGAGCAGGGTGCTCAGCTAGCAGGCTACCTGTGAGGTCAGGTGCGCATGTTGGTCTTCTGAACTGACTGAACAATCCAACAGTGTCCACCTCACAAGCAATCCACTGACCCCTCCCTTCTCCCCTGGGTTTCTCTTTTATCCCTTTTAGGTTGCTAGGGCACTGGCACCTGCCCTGACCAATGATGCTTCCAGACTAAGGTATTACTTTTGGACACTGCTCCTTCCCCCTCCCAACCAGAGGTTCACAGCTGCTGCTGATTTTCCCTTAACAAGCTGTCCGTGGCCAGCAAGGCGCTCAGCTCCTTGACTGGTTATCTGAATCTCCTGGCCACTGAGAACCAGGTAACACATTCCTGAGCTCCCCTTAATGAGCTTGATTCCCACCAGCTGTGTAGCTAAACCTGTAGCTGATTTGTAGCTGAACCTGCACATACAAAATGGAGTCAGACCCAGGCCTAGCTATTCATTTGTTCACAACATAACCCAAAACATCAGGAACTGTGTGGTATGATTTGTATGTAAAAATGTCAGAAGTAGAGAACAGAAATCACCATATATATATAGAAGTCAACCTCATGGATGAGGGCAAGTTTTAAGCCAAAAACAATGACACTTGATATGACCTATGGATAAGTTGAGGGTAAACTATAGGGGTACATGCAATTCTTGGATAATTTTGTCTGATTTTTCCTGACACCAGATGACCTACCAACCTAAGAACTGTACAGTCTACCTATTTATTGAAGTAAAAAACTAAAATTACAAGGTGCATTTTCATTTAGCACAAAATATTAAAACAAGCCTGTGAGCCAGAAAGTGCCTTTCTTGTTGCTATAACCTAAGAGACGTTTAAAGTTAGGGTTACCAGATATGGAGCAGGGTGTCTATATCTTTAACCACTGTATAGAAGAGGGAATGTGGGGAGGTGCAGCTTTTGAAACACTTCCATGATGAGCTATTGCCAGAGCATGGGCTTCAGTTTTAGGGCTGGTATTATTTTTCTGTAAATCTATGAACTCAAACACAGGGATCAAATGTGCCAGAGCTTAATGCCTACTTCATCACTGTCTGTACAGGTGTAAATACAGGTTTAGTCTACTTATCCACAGATATTATGTTCATTGATCATGTCAATGTGGGTCCCAGATTCAGACCAACCTGAAGCCTCCATAGGGCATGGCCTCCACAGGCCTCAAAATGGAGGCCACAGGACTCTGGAGATCACAAACCACAGGACTCCAGAGGCCCTAGAAGGGCCTTCTGGTTTCTCTGAAGAGCCTTCAGAAAAACATCAGAAGAGCTTCCAGAGGTGTCAGAAGGTCACTTCCTGGTTTTCGGTGAAGACTATTAAGTGGCCTTCCAATGCCACTGGAGGATCTTCTGAGGCCTGTAAAGGCTGCACACAGCCTTTACAGACCTCAGAACGGCTCTGGCAGCCTTTCCAGTGGGCTGGAAAACAGTTCTGTTATCCGCGAGGGGGAGGTCCAGGAACAGATCTCGTGCAGATACAGAGGCACCACCTGTATGTTTAAAAACACTGTAGATCAAGATTGCCAACATACTGATCCAAACAACAGGAAAAAAGACAAAGATTTTACTATGAGAACTTTTTTAATTTAAGAAAATGAAAACTTCTAAATGTTTGATAAGATCTTTTCTGGTATAAAACAGGGAAAGGATTCTGAACCTCAAATAGTAAAGTAGTTCATCCAGAATAAGCTTAGAAAATTACTCAGACAAAAAGGTGAAGAACCTTAGGGTGCAATCCTAACCTGAAATTAGGCCAGCACAAGTCACTTGTGCCGGCCCAGGATTGCTGCAATAGTAACGCATATTTGCACCACTCTCTGAGTCAGGGAGACTGGTGCACAGACGTGTGCTGGCCTCCCTGACTCCAAGAGTGGTCCAAACACGTTTTACAGCACATGTGCAACATATTTGCAAACACAAGAGATTTGTGCCGGCCTAACTTCAGATTAGGATTGCACCCTTAATTAGCTAACTCCACTCAGAGGATCCAACTATGGAGAAACAAGTCCTCCATGTGGGGCCACTACCTCCCCAAGTAAAAAGATGAGGATTTGCACACACTGTAAATATGAAGCATCTTTATCCTTAATTATTTTATTTAATTCTCTCATGATCCAAGATTTACTCATTCTGTTATTCAGGCTACTGGTTCTGTGCCTGGTCTGCTTTCTAACACTGCAACACAAAACGATCAGTAAAATGTTATCAATGACTTCAGCAAAAAGTTAACTCTCTTGTATTTACATAGCTTGATATTAGCTTCAATAACCCTATCATTCTTCAAAGCAATCAACAAAAGCCACCATTTTTAAGATAAACTAGTGCTACTTTGCCATCTTCAGCAATCCTTTCCAAAAAAACATGGACACCAACAAGTAAGGTGGTATGTAATTGTTTTATATCCCTTGTTATATTATTGTCAAAGTGTTATACTGTTTCTTACTAAATAGTCAAAGAAGCACCTTTTCAAATAGTAGTCCTCTTACCTTTTCCAGTGGTTGGCTGTTGGTGTCTCTCCTCCACCACCCCCCTTTAAAAAAAAAACTGTGAGCCCCTTTTGAACCAAGAACCATCCTTCCATTTCTTTTGCTATGTAAACCACTTTGTGAACTTGCTGAAAACCAGAGTAATATGAAACTTGTTGACACCATTATGAGGCTTTGGGAAGCAAGTTTTCAGGCAGAGACTAAATTAAGAACTCAGGGAACTGTCCCTTTATCACTACTTATTTGATGCAGGGCATGAAGCAGGACCCTTAAAAACTATTATATTAAGAACAATAGATCTAAGCTTTCTGTGCAAATTAGACTCAGGCAGCATTCTGTGCTTGTCCAGGCATGCAACAAGGCACTAAAATGTTTGTAATACAGAAAGCAAAGTTTGTCTTTAGCTGCACAGGCCAAGAACAGTTCAGGCTTGCCCACTTTCTGGTTTATCTGTAACTAGGTCTCCTCATATACAGCTACCACGTGCCCCTTCCCTGATTTGTTGTTACAGTCTATTTACAGCAAGTGTTGGGCAGATTGCCTAGGAAGGAAAAGGGTACAAGAGTAAAGCTATAGTTCCATCATAGTTAGTCCCAATGAATTCACTTTCTATTTCTAAAAAATTATTGCTAGGTAGGGAAGCTGCCTGATGCAGTGGCATTGTGGCCAGTCATCCTGGAAGTTCTTAAACCAGGGTCTGATTCCAATCTACAGTACCTGTCAAACCTGTTGCTGCATACGTCAATATTTTGTGTCGTGTCTTGCCTGCCTGCCTGCCACCACCCCCCATCTCTTTCCACCACGCCACAAAGACCACCAGCTGAAGATCCAGGCTATATTTTACAAAGCCCCAAATCGGCTGATGCGCTCCAGCAAAAGCAAACCACACCATGAAGGGGTAAAAAAAGGAGTGCTATCTGTACACCCTGAACACCAAAGTGTAAAAAGACTTAATGAAATGCTTCACAAAAAGTTCTTTTCTGGCCTCTTAATTGGAAAAAAACTCGAGTTCATCTTAGTGGAGAAGTAACTAAGAGGATCGGGGAATGAGCCCACTTTAAGGGAACGGATAATCAACACACGGAGCGCTGTTCTCTTATTATGCCTTTTAGGCGCGGCGCATCCTCGCCTAGGACAGTGGGACTTAACTCAGCGCCTGCTTTCTACGCAGCACTTCCCCACTAGAACCCCGCCGCCGCCTCATTATGACTGATACTTTATGAGAATATTCCTTATTCCTGGAGCACATTTATAGGTTTGATGCGCGGCGTTCTCGTTTGCTCCCCCACCCCCAAAGCTGGGAGCGTCGAGCTTTTTAAACCTCCCTTCAGGCTCCCTCCGCCCCTGCGCGACCGAATCACTGACCAGGACGCAGAAGCTAACACCAGCGCTGCACGCCATGTGAGGGGATAAAGAAACCGGGATGGTGCTCGCAGTGGTGGCGATGACTGAGAAGGGGAGGGGAGGACTGAGGAGCCGCCGCCGCCCGCGTGACTTCGGGTCACCGTGACCGGGACAACGAAGAACGGCTCCGAATTGCCACAGCAAAAGCGGCCCGCCCCAGCAGGCAGCGCCGCGAAAGAGGACCTGCCCGCGCGTACACCCCGCTGGCCTTATTTACTCACCGTGCAGCCAGGCACTCCGCCCGACGCCTCGCCAACCCGCTCACTGCAACAGCTGCCCGCCAAACACGCCGGCAGGACCCGGATGCGCTTGGATAAATAAATAAAAAAGGCAAACCAGCAAGCAGGAAGTAAAACCGGGAGGTGCCGCCACAACACTCACGTACAGAGACATAAACGGTGCTAGACTAGCAATTTCACTGTGTGGAGATGACTGTTCCCTCTCTGTTTGTGGCACCATTTTGTGCTCATACTGGAATTACACATGACAGCTATTTGTAGGTAGAGGTGGCAATTGAAAACGTGTTATTCAGAAATCCATTGTGTTCAGTAGGGGCGCAATCCTAACCCTTACCAGCGCCGAGGTAAAGGAACAAGCATTCCCTTAATTTAAGGAGGCCTCCATGACTGCCCGCCCCCCACTGCAAGATGCAGCGCATACCCCATTGGCACGGCTATGTCACTGCTGAAAAGTTGGTTTGGGCCTTAGGCTGTAATCCTCTCTTACTCACCAGAAGCAAACACCTCTGCCTACAGCAGTGATGGCAAACCTTTTGGGCTCAGTGCGTCAAAACTTAGGAAAATGCATAACTTGGCTCTGCTGGCATGTCAACCCCCCATACCAGACAAAAGAGAAGCAATTCTTTTATTCATTTAAGTTAACAAAAAATACAGTCAAATCATGTGTAGTGCTATGTATTACATAAAGAAACATAAAATAATTACAAAAATGAGTAAAATATATTCAATTTTTGTCATGCATTGTTAAATGCTGCTGTGTAACCCCAAACATTGTGGTGTGTCACCTTTGACACACATGTCATAGGTTCTCCATCACTGGCCTATAGAGATAACCAGGATGTTAATATCACTGTGATTGGGCACATGCCCAATCTCTCTCTCTCTCTCTCTCTCTCTCTCGCGCACACACACACACACACACACACACACACCAAACACCTAAAAAAGGGAGGAAATAAAGGCACTCCTAATTCGCACCTTGTTGCATGAGAAAACCTGCAATTTATATAGGTTACAAGCATTTGAAATTATGCTCTTGAGTACAAAAGGATTCACTTATCCTGCATGTATACACCCCACCAACCCCTCCAAAAAACTTGTGTGCACCTTTGTACACAATTCCCACTGCTTTCTCTTGCTTGCTGGTCGGAAAAGCCAGGAAAGGAGAGAAGGGCAGAATTTGGTGATCCAAAACCTGCCTTTCACTCACCTTATTTTCAGCTGCAACACTGCCTCCTTTTCTCTGCACCTGCCTGCTTGAAGTTTTCCACTCATCCTGTTTATTTCAAACAGAGTGCTGCAGACAAGAGAGATTACACCAAAGTAGAAAGTAAGGGACAGGTTTTAGATCATCACCATACCCACCGAGCTGCTTAAGAAAGCTGCCAGAGCAAGTGAAGAGGTAACAGCAGCAGTGGTAGTTTTTTTTCTTCTTCTCACTAAAAGAAGTGGGCTGCTATTTCCTTGCTCCTCACTCCATCTCAGCAAACAGGAAGAGGACTGGAGCTAACTAAAGCATGAGGATGTGATTTGGGGCAGCTGGCAGATGCAGGGCAGGGAGCAGCCCTTGTCAGCTCACCACTCTCCCCAGCTCACCCTTCGAAATGACCACATCAGTTGGCCTTATCTCTATGCCTTGCCCTGCGGCATGGTCCAATGTTATCCCAACTGTGGAGCAAGAGGAATAACAGCAACTCAAACCTTACCTATACAATTTTACACTGTTGCTTTGATTATTTTTGCTATGATGTTAGTTGCTTTTAGTTCCTGATGAAAAAAGAGATTAAAAGTTTCAAAATAAATACAGGTTGAGCCTAATTATTCATGGATTTTATTGCAGTGATAGTGGAGGACTGCTAGGAAGCTGACAGGCCTCCTGTTGATCATATTTTTATCTGCTGTGTAACAGCTCTGAGCAGTGATGTGATCAACGTTCATTCAGCCCCAGAGGCCTGAGAGAGCCCTTGGAGAGACTGAGATGCTCATGATTGGTGCAGTGAGTGTGATTTGCATGCTTTTGGAGGCCATTTCTCTAATTCAGCTGTACCCAGGAGGGCTTTGGCTTTAAGGTAAAGGTTTCCCCACAACCAAATGGTCTAGTTGCGTGACCGATAATAGGGGGCGGTGCTCATCTCCATTTCAAAGCCTGTAGAGCCAGCATTTGTCCAAGGACAAGCTTCCGTGGTCATGTGGCTGGCATGCGCACGGAACGCCGTTCCTTCCCACCAAAGTGGTCCCTATGTTGCCGAAAATAGGCAAAGTATGGTTTCTGTGGTGGGGGTTGCATTTTAAAAAAAGGCAAACAACCAAACGAGAGAGTATTAGGTTCATGTTTATTTACACCTGCGCAGGCAGACCAATCTCAGAGAGAAAGGCAAAAAAAATATACAATACAAGCACTTTTATACTCCCCCCTCCTTTTCCCCCAAGTTCCTGCTTGGTTGGAAATTATATCATAGGGGCTGGAGCATGAGATGCTCTAAGCTAACTGGGCCTTGTGAATATGCTGTGATATTCTGATAGAGGAGGGGCTCTGCTAGCAAGAGCCAGTACCTTATCTATTGTACAGGGCCAACAGCCCTGAATTGTGAACATTAGCAACATTGAATTGAGAACATTACAAGTGAGGCCTATGTGAGAACAATGAGAGCAAAGATGGAAAACAGTTACATATTTCTGCAGCCATAGACAAGTTACTATGCAATATGGCTGTGCTTTGGTAAGCTGGCAACCTGGGAAGTTGGCAACACCTATTTATCTACTTGCATTTATGTGCTTTTGAACTGCTAGGTTGGCAGGAACTGGGACAAGCAAACGGGAGCTCACTCCATCGCGCAGTCTTGAACTCCCAACCTTCTGGTTGGAAAGCCCAGCAGCAGCGGTTTAACCCACTGTGCCACCACATCCTCTTTGGCTTTACCCACACCCTTATCACAGTGGCTGTGGAGGGCCATGGTGGCAGCTGACAGGCCTCCTGTTTACACTGGGTTTTTTGAGGCTCTCTCTAACCTGTCTTAGTGCAACAGTTGAATATGGCAGTTGGAACCAACATTACAGCATCACCTGAGGCCTGAGGGAGCCATTTAGTGAGCTAAGAATATTGAATGATGCTAAGGACAGGGAGAAATACTGGTCTCCTGTGAAATTTAGCCTCCTTTGCTTGTGTTATTTTTCAATACCATCTCTCTACCCTGTGATAGGACAGCAGTTGGGAGTGGCAGTTAGCACCAATGTTGCAGCATCACCCGAGGCCTGAGGGAGCCTTTCAGTGAGCTGGGAATACTGACTGGTGGTAAGAACAGGGTGAAATACTGGCCTTCTGTGAAATTTACGCTCCTTTGCTTTTATTATTTTTTATGCCATCAGAGGTGCTTCTGAGGCCCCAATCTCAAGAACGGGGAATGAGAATGGGAGATATAGGCTGGGGCAGCAGCAGTAGCATCAAGGAAGAGTGGGGCACTTTGGCTGGCCTTTTCTTTCCTCAAAGGTGTTTTAGCTCAGCACTCTCTGGATGCTGGAGAGGGCATAGCCTGTCAGTGTGCTAACTGCTGAAGTGATTCCACCTGGACGGTTAGGAGGGCTAGGACAACAGCAGCAGCAGCAGCAGCAAGGAAGAGTTGGGCACTGTGGCTGGCCTTTCTACCTTTCCTCTGTTGCCGAAAGTAGGCAAAGTATGGTTTCTGTGGTGGGGATTGCATTTAAAAAGGCAAACAACCAAACGAGAGAGTATTAGGTTCATGTTTATTTACACCTGCGCAGGCGGACCAATCTCAGAGAGAAAGGCAAAAAATATATACATTACAAGCACTTTTATACACCCCCCCTCCTTTCCCCCAAGTTCCTGCTTGGTTGGAAATTACATCATAGGGGCTGGGGCATGAGATGCTCTAAGCTAACTGGGCAATGAGAATGCCGTGACAATTTCGATAAGGGAGGAGGCTCTGCTAGCTGGAACCAGCTCCTTATCTATTGTACAGGGCCAACAGCCCTGAATTGTGAACGTTAGCAACATTGACCTGAGAACATTACAAGCAAGGCCTATGTGAGAACAATGGAAGCAAAGATGGAAAACAGTTACATACTTCCGTAGCCATAAACAAGTTACTATGCAATATGGTTGTGCTTTGGTAAGCTGGCAACATGGTGAGTTGGCAACAGTTTTCCCTCCTCTTGGAACTTTTTCCAATCTTTGCTACTTGATAAACATACAATGGTACACCTTTTTTTTTAATGTATACCAGGCCTAAAACCCAGGCACTTTGCAAAATACAGCAACATAAACAATAAGACTTTAACAACAAGACTTGCCAGGACATAATACTAAATACTCTTGAGCCAATATTTAGCCAATGTTGGCCAGGTGAGATTAATTTTGCCCATGTCCTGCTTAATTAGCTAGCCTTGTTGTAAAAGCAACATTTTCTTTTAAAGCAGCATACAGTCCTTTTGAACAAACAAATACAATTCAGTGATTTACTTTTTAGAATAGCACTTTTGTTAAGACTTAATTGGAGTTAAGTCACAGCCAAAAGTAACATCTTTATGTGTTTGGGAAACAAATCACACTTTTAAAACTTTGAAACTGATGCATTCACACAACCAGGAAACAACTTTGAAGGATCAAACGACACATTATGCAAAAACAAACTTTAAACAACATGCAAACAAAACCACTTGCTAATTCAAACTGCTAATACTGAACAACAGGCGCTTGGGGCTGCAGCTTCTAAGGTGACTGCTCCCAGCCTCCCACAACCCACTAAGTGGTTTCTGACCCTCAGTTTGAATAACACTTACGTTCACGGCAACTTTGCATAGTAACATACAGTGGAAATTAGACTGTAACCAATCATACAATACAAATACATGAGGCTGGTTAACAAATACATGAGTGTTCAACATAATGCTTCTTTGATACTGCAAATGTCCATAAAATCTACACATGTTTACAAAGTCTGTTGGCATTGAAACAGAGTCCATACTAACTGGAGGCAGGCCTCAGTCACGGATGTTTACTAGTGTTTACTTCACTCGAAAAGTCTTTTTTTGTTCTTTGTAGAATTATAAAGGGTAAAGTCTTTGACAGGCAGGCAGGCAGGCAGGCAGTTCTGGAATAAGGTTCTGGCTTTCCACGACTTGTGTGTAATTCACACAAGGAGTGAGTCCTCGCAATTACGTTGTAGTCAGCAGCAACCTTGGAACGTTGTTACGCAGTGCCCACTGCTGTTTGTGCTGTTGCAGGGAGTCCCTGCTTCGGGGGAACTTAATTATGGAGGCGAGGGCCAAAGCTCAGCCATCACAGGTAGACATAGTTTACTATGTGGAATAGGAAAATGCCTACGCATACAGCTGGCGTAATGAGAGCCCAACACCACTTCATGTAGCAGATCATGCAGGCAATGTTGTTTGTGAAGCGGTTGGCCCCAAAGGCCTAGGCGACCACTACACACTCCCAGAAGGCCTGCCACAGATGAGTGATCTCACTGGCTGAAAAGTGGTTAAGAGTTGAAAGACATACATGCCATCTGACCAGGTAGCAGCTGGTGGCAGTGACCTCTCTGCGTGGAGAACCGGCGGCTGGCTGCAGGACAGGTCCACACTCTCTGAAGACTTGCCACAAACTGGCTATCCAGGCTCAAGACGAGAAGCATGAAGGAAGCCCAGAATTAGGACAGTGGCATTAACATCATGAAGGACAGGCCTGGATCCGACTCTGAAACATGGGAGATGTCCACTCCCTCCTCCGATGCCATGAAGCCTAGGCATCCCTGTAGCAGTTGTGGTGAAAGCAGTAGTAGCTGCCAAGTGCAGCTAGCTTGGACCAATCAAGCTTCAGATAGTGGATGCCATCAAGTGCACCTGGCAGTGTCACTTCAGATAAGAGCAGCAGGATTAGAACCACGTTAGGAGAAGACAGTGAAGTACACTACCTTTTCAGTGAACTTGCCCTTTTTCCAGATATAGAAGTAGACAATGACCATGGAGGCCAGGCCCAATCCTTTGAAGAGGGGGACAATGTTCTAGGCAGCGATCTCACCTTACTTCATGAACTGCCCCAGGGACACCTCCAGAACGAAAACGGAGATTCCTCCAACAATGACAATGTGCAAGTAAAGGAATCAAGAAGACACCTCTTCCATTCTTGTAGCAGAGGTATGTGAAGAGACATTACTCAGCATTACAGCAAACCAACATAAGACATGATGAAATCCATCTGCTGGGTCCAGGTCTCCTGCTTAGAAACAGGCAGCTTTCCATGGCCCATGGACACCACCAGAGGGGTGGTAATGGCTTTCTCCTCAAGGGGTGGACTCCTTTGTGCCACTGGCCAGGTTGGCACTCTTGGCTTCCAGCACCTCTGAGCACCCACTGCTCTCTGACTGAGACTGGTGTTGTCGGTGTTCCGATGAGACAGGAATCTGGATTACTTTGGGAAATGTCTTTACCAGCTAACATTTTTTCCAAGAGTTCTATTTATTTTTCCCTCCTCACGTAGTGTCGGCGCAATTCATCAGAGGCAGGAAAACACCTTCCTGAATTCGGAAACAATTTTGGACAGTTGCCAGACACAACTAGATTGGCTTATGTATTCCATATCCTTATCAATTGTCTGAAATTGTACCATCCGTTCTTTTGCATCTGCAGAGAGAGAGACACACACAAACAAAATCCCACAAACCCATGGCCCAGAAGCAGAATCTCTTAACAGTGCAACCAGCATTAAGCTGTGGATTTTAAGAGCCACTCAGGAAACGTTCTTTTCCAGCCAACACTTTTTTTAAAGAGCTTTCTTTAGGCAACTGTGTGTATGCCAGTTAAAACAGAGATGGCTTGATGGGTTGGCTTAAAACTTTTTTTTTTCCCATATATTTTCATCTGTAACCATTCTGGAGGGTTTCTGTACCTGTAATTTTAGACAGAGAGAAACAAAACCACACCTCAAAAATGCATTAACCAAAACACTGCATTGGCCCGTACAAGAAAAACGGAATTTTAAAATGTCCAAAGTGCAAATAAAAGGTGTTTTTTTTTCTCTTCTTTCTTCAAAACTGATAAGAAAGCATAAGATGTTCTTTTATGTACACAAGCCACATTTTGAAGTGTTGAACCAAATCCAAAAGATAGAAACAAAGGAACACTGAGTTTCACTGTTTTTGGCAGCCAACTTGCTGCTTGGGTTTTTTGCTAAAGTCACAAAAATACTATGTTTTCTTCCTTTGGATCTGAAAATAGAGGAATCTTAAACACAACAACATTTACAATTGAACCAATTTACAAACCACATTTTTCTTAGAGAAATCTTTCCCTGTTCTAACTCCTCGAGACGACAATTCTCTTCCGCATTCAAACTAGCTCCTCCTTCTAGCAACTCTCTTTCCTTGAACCTGAAGAACCTCTAGCCCCTCCTCCCAGCAACTCCGAGTCTTTGGGAGCAACAGAGAGTTTGGCTTACCCATGCAGCTTTGGAACGGAACTCTTTCCTTTTGAGTGTTAACTTTCCCACAACTGGAGTGGGGAGCTGATGACCAGAACTCCAAGAGCCAAACAACCATTTTTAGGCTCGGCCACCCTTGTCGGGCTGGTAAGTCACACTCCATAGGCTCTGATAACTGCTGGAACAATTCCAAAACAAACTTGCAGATATACATCATACGCAAATCCTTTTAACAACGTACTTTAACCCTCTTTAAGCAACGTGCTAAAAACCTTCATAGCTATTGGCTCTTTTTAAAAGCATACTTACATACTTGGAAAGCTCAAACCGATACGTTGGCTTTCAGCCTGAACACGTGAGCTCATGCAGCTTCAGAGCTCAGAACCTTTTATGCAGAATGTGTCCTTGCTTTACAGCAGAAGCAAGCTAAGAAAATTTTGCTGATGCTTTGAGATTAGCTGCAGAAAACTATGTTGCACCCAAGCAACGCAGGGGAACAATTTTTTTCTGTAACAGGGGAGCATCTTTGCCTGGAAGTGGGGAAACGCAGCCTAAACATCGTTCATTAGCTGTGGGGAAGCCGGACAGGCTTGGCACTGGACCAACTTTTTTTTCCGTCTGCACAGCTATTACTATTTTGGAGAAAATTAACGTTAGGTACCCACAAATACAATACAATTGAGCATTTTTATTTAGATTAATAGATTTAGGCTTATGCATTGCAAATGGTTATTTTGAAAACTCCTTTCAAAGACAGAACACAGATAGGCAAACCCGCAGTGCCTAGAACACGTTACAGCCGGCTGAGACAACCAAACAAACAAGGGTATTTGCACAGATTTTTATACCTTGTACCTTGAAACAGAGGAGGTGGCTGCGGTCTCTCGGGACACAAACAGAGTGCAACATTCCAACAACTTAGAGGAACAACAGACAACACTTAGACAGATGTACGTACTTTTCTTGGTTTCTGTTTTTAGCTACTGAAAATTTGGGGACTCAATTTTACTGAGTCATTCAAAATGTGCACGTTTTGAATGAGCCATTTCATGAACAATTGGTTCATGGAACAATTGGTTCCTTAGAACTGTGGAATTGGTTTGTCCCATTTTTGATTAGCTTTCGCCAGCTGCCCAAAGCAAAGCGCTTTATGCACAGCCAGTGCTTCAAGGCTTTTGCATCCACTAGCTCCTTACTGGAGCCAGGACCCAAACAGCCTTGCACTGTAGCATTTGGATGGGACTTTGCACACTTACACACACAATACACATCTGCAAATTCAGCAACTTTGAATACTTACATTCACACACACTCAAGTCTCCTCACACTTCTCTTTCACGTATTCTTTTTTCTTACCTGACGCTCTGGCCTAGTTTTTTTGGCTGCAATTGCAGTGTATTTAAAAAAACTGGCCCACTTGTACCTTTTCTGACTAGTTAAGCAACAAACGTTGTATTTTTAAAACTAGTCTCCCCTTTACCCAAAGAACTCAGGCTGACTTACAGCCACAAAACACAAAGCACATGCACACCCACTGATCTAACCGACCAGTGTCCCGGCCACGAGCACTCATTTGGTCTATCCGACCAGGAATTCTGGCTCGTCTGGGCGTCCCCAGCCTCCGAAGAGTAGCCTTTTACCAGCGCCTCATCCGAACCTTTGATCTCTCCCAGCCCCTGTTAAGCTTTTCTTTGCATAGGGAGGCAGCTCCCCCAGTTGCCAGCCCAAGCAGATAAGAGTTCCCTCTTCCAACGAAGAGAGCCGGCTGGAACTCTGCCTGCAGGACCGATTCCTGGTTAGCCGCATCCCTCAGAGGCTGAACTGCCAATTGATATTTTAAAAAAAGAAATGCCCACCCAGGGACGCCAAAGAAACCTGTTGCCGAAAGTAGTCAAAGTATGGTTTCTGTGGTGGGGATTGCATTTAAAAAGGCAAACAACCAAACGAGAGAGTATTAGGTTCATGTTTATTTACACCTGTGCAGGCGGACCAATCTCAGAGAGAAAGGCGAAAAATATATACATTACAAGCACTTTTATACACCCCCCTCCTTTCCCCCAAGTTCCTGCTTGGTTGGAAATTACATCATAGGGGCTGGGGCATGAGATGCTCTAAGCTAACTGGGCTATGAGAATGCCGTGACAATTTCGATAAGGGAGGAGGCTCTGCTAGCTGGAACCAGCTCCTTATCTATTGTACAGGGCCAACAGCCCTGAATTGTGAACGTTAGCAACATTGACCTGAGAACATTACAAGCAAGGCCTATGTGAGAACAATGGAAGCAAAGATGGAAAACAGTTACATACTTCCGTAGCCATAAACAAGTTACTATGCAATATGGCTGTGCTTTGGTAAGCTGGCAACATGGTGAGTTGGCAACACCTCAAAGGTATTTCACTTTGCTCTCTTTGGCATGAGCTTAGCCTGTGGACCTTAGCCCTGGAAGTCACTAACCAATTGTGCTGATTTCTTTACAACTACAAACTTTAACAAGATCTCTGTTCAGCCCATACTTCTGCTTCTGTTCTTTGTTTGCAAATTAGTCCAGTGTCTGTTGGATTGTCACCAGCATGCAACATCTTTTTGCCTCAGGGAAGAGATTTACCTGCTTATTTGGTTGCCTTGAATTTGAGTGGGGAGTGCCTGATAGTAACCCCATGGCCTAAAATTTCTGCTGCTGAACACCAGGTCAGCAAATAATAAGAGTTGCCTGATCTGGGATTTAATCCTGGATGAGGGTGCCAACCTGGCTTGCATCACGGATGTCCTTCAGGCTACCAGGCACTACAACAGCCACGGCTACAGGGACGAGGGCAGTGGTGAAATTCAGCCAGTTCTCACCTATTCTGCAGAACCGGTTGCTAATTTTAGGTTGGGAGAGGGAAGAAAGGCAGTGGCCGCCCTGAAGAACATAGAACCGGTTGTCAATTTATTTGAATCCCACCACTGGATGAGGGGGTGGTATTGCCTTGGTCTTTCAGGATTACATCTCCCTCACTAATTATCCTGTTCCACACTGTGCTGGGTCTGAATGTGCTGAGTATGTTCATACTGTGCTGGGTCATGCTACAGGGGCGAGACAGGTGCAGGATACTGCTGGTGGATCATTCACCAGGTTGCCCATTAGTCTTGTCCAGGACGGTGGGGCGTCAATGTGGCCCAGTTGGACTTCTGCCCCTCCCGCGGAGCTCTAGGCATTCCTCTTGGCTTAGGGTAGGCCTCAGAGAGTCTGAATCGGGGCAGGGAGCTGCTCCACCCTGGCCCTGCTCCTCGAGAGTCTACACTAGTGTAGCCAGCCAAGCGTTTATAGTAGCCAGCTGCCAAGACCTTCTGCCCTCATGATCGGGGTAGAAGAAGAGTTAACCCCCATCCTTCCTCCCCTGAGCTCGTCTCCTGCCTGGGATAGGCGGGCAAGAGGTACCATCCTTCCTTGGAGCATGCCTCTTTCAAAATGATTTTATTTTCTACTGTACAGTAATGGGAAAAGGGGAATATTTATACAAAAAGGGGAGGGGTAGTAATGCAAGGTATACACACAAGGTCATGGAGAGATTACATCAATACATTCGAGTCTACTTTACAATGCGCTTCTTCAGAAGTTATTAATAATAATTTACTGCCAAGCCAAGCCATAATGTTCTAAGCAACTGTATCCATCAAAGTTAAATTATTAAATTATATTAGTAATCTTAATATTTCATTGTCTGTCAGTGTAATTCAGTCTTTAAAATTATTTGGAGCCAAGGAGTTTCAGTAGGAAAATATTATCATTGACGTCAAATCTTATCATACGCTGTTCCTGATCCTCATTGGCCCCTTTCCTCTCCCTTGTTTTGACTAAGTGTTATCATAGTACCTTCGCTCTCACTGTACAGACAAAATATAGCAAATATTACAACTAAAAAAGAAGGAAAAAAGAAAAGGACTACATTTACTATTAAAATAATAAGAAATATAAAATGCAGCCGAGAAGAGACTACTGCCTTTTGCTTTCAAATCTAATATAATTCTATCAGTGTAACATCCCTATGTAATTCTAAACTTCAACATTTCAGAAAAAAATAGATAAAAATAAAGAATCTTCTCCTTGGGTTATAATATCTTATAAACTCAGTTTTATCTGGACATCCAGTTTGGCTTAAGCTGAGAGGTAGTCTTAGAATATCACTTTATTATAAATCTTAACTTTTATATCTAGTATAAAGACATCCCCCCTTCATTAAGCCATTCTAAATATCCCATTTAAATAATCTTAAATTCATACATTCCATATCCTATAAGTTCAGTTATATCTGGACTTCCAGTTTGGTCTAAGCTGGGAGGCAGTCCCAAAATATCGCTTTGTTGTAAATCTTAACTTTATGTATCTGTAATTAAGACATCCCCCCTCACTTAGACCGTCTAAATATCCCTTTTATACATTCTTAAGTTCAAGCATTCCGATGCCATAATTAATCTTGTCCCAGTTGAAGTTCCAATATTCTCTTTCCATAGGGTGTACACACATTTCTAAACAAGCACTAAACTAACTTTAAAACTAAAAGCTAAAAAGAGTTTAAAACTAAAAAGAATTAAACTGTTTAGTATTTCAAATCTTCCACCAACTGATCATCATTTTAAACATCTAATCTTACTTCCTTATAGTGTCTTATATATCAAATAATTCTTGTTTATTACTATTAACTCTATTCCAAAAGTCTCCTATTATATTTTAACATTCATGTTTTACCCCTTTAATTCAAATTCCTCACCTTCACATTAAAACATATTTCTTAAAAGTCCAAATAAATTTCAGTATAAAATAGTCCAATTTAGAGTTTTTAAGTTTTCTTTTCCCTCTGGTCTTCTAATTGTTTCTTCTAATAAATCTTAAATTCATTGTAGAGAGGGGGTTATTTTCTCAAGATTGTCAAAGCATTCATTCTTTAGCAGTAAAATCCAATGCTGTGTTCTTCAAGCTGCATTCCACAGACTCCATTTTAAGGGGGGTAAAGAATATAAAGTTCTTTCCTCTTGTTTTTTAAAATCGCAAAAAGATGAAAGTCATGTGATTTTGTATTGATTTAAATTTATCTTGTCAGACACTTTTACACTTTCTTTTTGCACTCCAGCTGGGGTCTTTGATGTTTCCCAGGCTTTTTTCCTCCTCCACCCCTCTGGGATTCTGGCGGCCATCTCTCTCGCCAAAAGCAATTAAAACGTCTCCAATCTCTCAGTCCATTATTTATTTGTCTAGGTTATCATCCATTCTTCTGCTGCTCTCTGCTTTCTCTGCGCTAAAATCTGCAACAGAGGCTTGACTGCAAATCCAGATGAAAACATTCCCGACGCCGTCCATGATCTTTCCAAATGAGGCAGACAACACTTGCCTGCATTCGACGTTGGTGGTGCAGGATTCTCTCGCCCTTCTGCTCCAAGCTCCCAGCGTTCCTCCTGAGATTGCCATTCCCAGGATTTAGCTGGCATAATGCCTATGCCCTGAGTTTCCTCTCCTGAAAACCACAGGCTGAATACCCCATCAGGGGCTCAGAGAAAAGGCGAGAGTGCAGTCCCTTCTTCCCCAGTGGGAGAAGTACGACCGGCCATGCCGACTGGCCCCGCCTCTCTCCCTTGGGGCATGCCTCCATCGGAGGTCAACCCAGGCAGCACCTGGTTCCCTGGGGGTGTCACCAGCCTGCCAGCTTCAGGGTGGGCCGCCGGCCCAGTCCAATTGCACCCACAATCGTTGGCAGGCCATGGTCCCGCCCCCTCCCCCCGTCAGTGCAGGAGGCATGTCAGCCAGCACACCTGTGGCCAACAGAGGACCCAGGACCTTCCTTGGTTGCGACGCCATCGTAATGTCATCGAACGCAACAACTGGCTGTCTGCACTTTATCCCAGCAGTCGGACCAGCCAGGCAAGGAATATTGGTGACCGTTGCTGGCTCTGTGGTGCCAAATGGAGGCAGTGAGGCACCAGCGCTGGGATTGGGAGCTCCGTGGTCCTGCCCTTCATTCCTGGATCCCCACAGGTGGCAGGTAAGTTGGGTGTCTGTGGTGGCACCCGACAAGTCTCCCTACTTGAGTTGACCAAGGTGATCTCAGTGGTAGCATTGGAATCTCCATGCTTGTTAGTGCTGGGAGATTTTAACGTTCATGCTGAGTCCCCTGAGACAGCAGTAGCTCAGGACTTCATGGATGCCATGGTAACCATGTGCCTATCTCAATGGGTAATGGCCCCTACACATCTCACAGGGCATACATTGGACTTGGTATTCACTGGTGGTTATAGAGAAGGTGATCTGGCATTGGAGGAGATGAAGATCACTGTGTTGGACAGATCACTATCTGCTGAGCTTTAGACTGGCAATTCAAGGTGCTGGTTTTGACCTTTAAAGCTCTTCACAATCGGGTCCGTTACCTAAGGAACCACCTTTCCCCCTTACATTCCGGCCTGCCTTCTTTGGTCATCTGAGGGGGCCTTCCTGCAATTGCCGCCTTTCTCCCAAATTAAGGGGTTGTCGGGTATGGGGGCGAGCTTTCCTGGTAATGACATCATAATGATGGAACTCCTTATTGGGGATCTAAGATCTTCCTCCTCCCTCATGGCATTTCAGAGCGGGTTCAAGACTTTTCTGTTTCATCTAGTGTTCGATGTTGACATGTCTGCCTCTTGTACCTCTGCAGCACAACCTGCACTGTAAATAGTTTGCCCTCCTCCAATGATTTTTTCCTGTTTTTATTTATATGTTATTTTTATTGCTTATTTTATTGTTCTATCATTGTTATGTACTGTATTTTTTCCCCTCCAATAATTGTAAGCCACCTTGGGCATGTGCAGAGGAAAGGCAAGGTAGAAATCTCTTAGTAAATAAATATTCACCCCAACCTTCAGACATGATGAAGCACACAGCTCCATTATGTCCAGAGGGCAAATACCCCCAATTCTCAGCCCTGTCAAAGCTGTGTTTGCACATGGCTTCTCTGGGGCCATGTGAGGGATTGAGGGATTTTCAAAATGAGGGATTTTCCTCCCGCCCTTCAGATACAAGTATGGAGGGTTGTGGTGGGGGAATCCCCCATTCTCCGTCCCAGAGAAGCCGCTGCTTCTTAGCGGCTGAGAATGGGTGATTATCAGCCCCGTCGAAGCCATGTGCAATGCATCCATCTGCACCCAGTGAGTACAGCTCTAGGCTATCTTTATGTACACACTTCCTACCTTTCCTTATGGTGTTTACAAGGAGGAGGGAGGCTGACTTGAGGAAAGGGTTCACTTCTGTCATGCACTCCAAGGGGAACCTCAGGGTCCAATCTACACAGGCAGAAGAATGAAAAAGCTGAATATACTGTATAATACCACTTCATATTGCAAAGGGCTGATTATTCACCCTGCATCCACAGAAAACAAACACAACAGCAAAATTTCCTTGATAAGCAATCGGAAATGTACTCACTATGGAGGCCATGCTAATGCCGCTCCCAACTTAGGCCAACATTCGTTTCCTTTTTTTCTAAATGGAGTGGATGAGGATTTGTCAAGCTAACGTTTATTATTGTTTGACAAAAGGTACAGTGTAAACCAGAGCCTGACTAAAGGGAATAGCACCTAATGGTTCAAGTTTAGTGCACCCTTTCTGAATCACCAAGTATAACATAATACAAGGAAATACTGTATGTATATTCAAGCAGATCTAGAATAATTAGATGTGATCATTTACAATATTTGCTTGTATTCTGGTTCTGTGTAGTCTGTAATTTTATGTAAGATCAGTTAACTTGATAGCAAAGGTTACATTACAGCTGCTAGAATGTTTCATTATGCTAGCGCACTATATGTTTTAAAATCTTATTCTTCTTAATAAGCATGTGCAGAAGTCCCACTGAGTTTGGTGGAGCCTAGCTCCCACATAAATGTGCATAAGATTGCACTCATCTTGGAAGAATGTAGAAAGGTTAAATTTTTCAGTCACGCACAGTTGGCAGTTAGGGTGGTTATGACTGACAGCGCAATCCTAAGCAGTGCTGGAATGGCAAGGCCAGCCGGCCAGCACCATATCCAGTACTGCTTTGGGGAGGCTGGAGCCTCCCTGGTTAGGCTTACCAGGTGTCCCAGTTTGACTGCGATTGTCCCGGTTTGGTGATGGTGTCCCAGTGTCCCATCCAGTTTGAAATTCTGTCCCAGTTTTGTGCAGCAGCACAGGGCTAGCCACTGCTGAGAGGGGCAATAGTCTGGCCCGCCATCATTGCAACATGCAACGTCTTACATGGCAGTGGCAAAACTGGTTGCATCTGTGGCCTCCTGACTGTTTGCTATAGCCAGTTGCCAACTTACCAGGTTCCCAGCTTACCAAAGCACAGCCATATTGCATAGTAACTTGTCTATGGCTACGGAAGTATGTAACTGTTTTCCATCTTTGCTCTCATTGTTCTCACATAGGCCTCACTTGTAATGTTCTCCATTCAATGTTGCTAAAGTTCACGATTCAGGGCTGTTGGCTAGCAGAACCTCCTCCTGGTTCAAGCTAGCAGAACCTCCTCCCTTATCAAAATTGTCATGGCATTCTCATGGCCCAGTTAGCTTAGAGCACCTCAAGCTCCAGCCCCTATGATGTAATTTCTAACCAAGCAGGAACTTGGAGGAAGGAATAGGAGGGGGGAATATAAAAGTGCTTGTAATGTATATATTTTTGCCTTTCTCTCTGAGATTGGTCCGCCTGCGCAGGTGTAAATAAACATGAACCTAATACTCTATTTGGTTGTTTGCCTTTTTAAATGCAATCCCCACCACAGAAACCATACTTTGCCTACTTTCGGCAACAGCAAAACTGGTTGCATCTGTGGTCTCCTGACTGTTTGCTATAGCCAGTAACATTTTAAGCTCTGTGGGAGGTTCGGTCGCAGGGAGCTGCGAGAACCTCCCCTCTGACACACGGCCTCTTGCACCATCCCCTTCCCCCTTTACCTCCTTGGCTGCAGCTGAGCTAATTGGTCAGGAGGAGGATTGGCGGGCTGTACTTGGGAGGGGAGGAGCTCCCGTCTCATGCATTTCCCTCTCCTTGTGCTAGCTCAGTTTGGCATTGGTGGGCTTCTCCCTCTGCATTGCTTTGGCCTGGGCTGAATCCAGCTCCCTCCTTTGACCTGCAGTCCAATCCCTTTACCAGAGGCGTATAAAGGGCGCCACAAAGAGATGCAGGTGCAGTGGGTGCCAGCTGAAGGCCGGGGCAAAATAGGCAGGAAAAAGCAGAGCGCTTTTGGGTCCACCTGCCCCTCCTCACGTCTCAAATGCCTTTGCAGGCACCCACATGTTCTCTCTGCTTCTGAAATCTGGGAATGCGCCGGCTGCCTGGGTGCCTTCAGGCCTGTCTAGACTTAATTGCCCCAGCCATTCCTGGAGGAATGCGTTTCTTCCTTTCACTTCCTGAGTCGGAAAGCGAGGGGAATGAACCAGCGACAAAGGTGCCTCCAGGACTGGCTAGCGCAAAATCACCCCAGCCGTTCCTGGAGGAGCCTGCACATTCCCTCCACTTCCCAAGTCAGGAAGCAAGGGGAATGCAGCATTTGGAGGGGGCGGAGCCACTGCAGGAGCCCATACACTCCCCTCACTTTGTAACATCCTGACATCACCACATGTGTGACGTCATGATGTCATGCCACTGCGTATCTGCCTGGGGCACAGAAAAGCCCCGGTACTCTTCTGCCTTTTACAGCACAGCAGAGGGCAGACATCACAGCACCAGCACCAGCAGTGGGCTGAGGATGAGGATTCACCGTTGGGTGGGAGTTGGGGGTGTTTTTATTACCATTACCACCATTTTCTTTCTCCGCTGCACTTTACCACTACTTTTGGCGATGACTCTTATTGTGTGGCTCCTGAGCTGAGCGTGTTTTAATTCTGGCGCAACAATGCTTTCCTTTCATCATGGCTGTGGGGTGGGACTACTTTGGGGATTGTCCTTTGGGGATTGCTCTTGGGCTGATTGTGTTTTAATTCTGGGGTGACATGCTGCGCATAAGACTTTTGCACTTTTGTATTCATAGGAGTTTTGTATGCATCTGTTTATATATTACCAAGCTGGTTGGGAGAAACAGGGATCATTCCTAGTGTTTTCTGTAATAAATAATGTATGATTCAGAAGAGAGGGGTAGTATGTTGGAAGTTACAGTCAGGGGGTCTTCTGATAATTAAAATAAATTTCCCATTAAGTTGCTCAGAGCTTTATGACAAAATTAAAAAGAACAAAGAATTTCTCAGAAAAGTAGTTTCAAATGAAAAATATGGAAGTACTGGTGATTGTATAAAATATTGCCTACCTGTTAAAACATAATTAAATATATTTGTAACTGTTGTACTTGACAGTATTTTACATTTTTGTGCTTAGTAAGCAAAGCATAATCTGCTGTTTTTGTTCCTAGTCTTTCTGGGCTGAATCCAGACTGCTACTTAGGCCAGTGCATGTCTGCTGCGCCAACCCAGGAGTGTTGCGAATGTGCCGTAAGGTATGTCTGTGCCACCCTTGTGTGCGCTAGGCCAACACGAAGATGCACGCCAGCCTGCATGTGCCACCATCCACTCCAGCTAAGGCCAGCCAAGTTTGGCCAGCGCAGGGGCCTGGGGAGGCTGGGTAGTGGTGGATCAGGCTGGGTAGTGGTGGATCAGGGCAGAGGAAGGATGGAGAGAGGGTCCACCCAGGGAGGGGAGTGAAGATAGGATCCTGCACTTATGCCAGATCCTAACCCCCGGTCCAGTTGGCCTTGCACAGGCCACTTGAACTTTGCTGGGGCATCTCTGAGTAGCCTTATTTGGGCTGCTGTGGCTTACCCCAAGGAAAGGGGAAAATATCCGCTTGTCCTGAGGCGGTCTCCAGCTGCCTCCTGTACTATGTGATGCTTGCTTGCCTGCCAGCCTGGTGCAGTATAGCAGGGGTCTCCAAACCTTTTAGCCGGAGGGCCACATCAAATATCTGGCATGGTGTTGAAGGCCGGAAAATAAATAAATTTAAATAAATATATTAGAGACAGAACTTGAATGAATGAATGAATGAATGAATGAATGAATGAATGGGCTCAAAGTTCCAGGATTTCTCCAAGCACCACCACACACCACAAGAATATTGCACGTACTTTAATGGACTCCCGTTCCCCCACCTCACAAGCAGCTCACTTAAATGTGCTGGAGTAAATATCTCACAACCAGCGGATCACAGGAAACACCCAGAGCACATTCTGAGAGCAGGGGACGCCTCCCCGACTCTCAGAAAGCCACCCAAGGCCTAAAAATCTCACTTCCAGGTCTTTGGAAAAAACAGGAAGTGACAATATTCAGCCTTCCAAAAGCATGCAGCCTCCCTGACCCTCAGAACACCTTCTACACACAACCAGATCAGAGCTTGGAGGGTGCAGCCTGTGCCAGTAAGGTCAGGAGGACCAGAGGCTCATTGGGGACCAGAGGCTTGCCACGAGCCGAATAGGGGTATAGGGGTTGCCCGCTTGTTAACTCTTATTAAAGTTTCCACCTCCCCCCCACCTGGTGATACTCCAACTGGTCCCGGTTTCAATTCTAAAAATTCTGGTAAGCCTATCCCTGGTGCAAGGGCACATTCATGTCCTTGCTGGACTCCTTGAGGAGACCGCACAGCCCAAATTGGGGGTACACAGCCTCGGGATGAGGCCTTGGATTCGGCTTTATGGCCAAGTCCAAGGCCCGCCTCCCTCCCAGACCGGCACGCCCACAACCCTCCCTCCCCCCGCCCAGAAATGCCCTCCCCTCACCTACTCCCTCCCTCGGCCTGGCTCGTCATGCCTCTGCACCTGCCGGCTCGGCGGGTGGAAAGCAAGCAGTGCACAGGCGCTGCCCCATGTCAGCACTCTGCACGTAGCATTGACACTACAGGGCACCTAAAATGGCGCCCTGAAATACAGAATTCTCCCTTCCTTTTAGAAGGCCTTTACCCTCCAGACCAGAAACGATCACCATTATACACTTTTAGGTCTGATGCCAATGTGTGGCTTTCTGAGAAGGCCGGTGACACTAAATACTGCACCTAACTTGTACTGGTAGGCCAGTAGGCCTGCACTGCATCCTAATGCATGTTAAGACTGTGCTGGAGCTCACCATGGGGCAAAGGGAATGTTTTCCCTAGCCTAGAGGTAAGCCCCAGACAGGCTGAACGAGGCTCCTTGGATCTCAGGCACAAGTCTGAACAGCCTGCACCGACCAGGATTGGGGCAGTGTGGCCCAAGGTTGGGGGTTAGTATCCGGTCTAACTGTGGGATCCAGGCTCTACCCCTGACCTGGGCCACCCCACCCACGGAGCCGCCCTCCCTCCACCCTCCCTCCCATTCCAGAAAAGGCCCTGTTCTGGCCGATCTAAGTTGGCACAGGACCCACCTACCTGCGGTCCTGCTGGCCTCACTGAGTCAACGCTGCTCTTTGCGTTGGTCCAGCAATTCTCAATTCACAGCTATTTTCCATTCCTAGTTATTTTACAGCTAGTTAGCAAAAATCATCATCATCATCATCAAGGCCAACCAGAATTTGTGGGTGGGTGTTCTTGGCAGTTTGCTAGTTTTCTTTTTGCCAGTATTCAAATAATATATCCCCACATGTAGTCCAAAGTCCAAGCCAATTTATAACCCCTTCAACATTCTATTTTATTCTGCTGCAAATGTAAACCTTGCCTCAATCATATATAGCAAATAGAGAGAACAGCTTATTTTCTAAATAGTTCTGAACCCACAAAGTTGCCTTACTGGGGAAACAAACTTTTACATCCCAATCATGGACTGTAACGGTACACTATTACATTATTAAGCAAATCCAAATATGAACTGTAATACATGGATTAAAGCAAATTAAAACTCATGAAATAGCAAGCTACTAGACTGTATTGAATGTAGGACAAGACATGCTGGGGCAATCCTATATAATAGTAAAGTTAGAGCAGTGGCATAGCTTTACTGGCTTATTAAACTATAGTCTATATCCTATGCCAGTCCCAGACAGAGGGAGACAAGGAGACCTTTAAAAAACCTAAAGATGTTTTACTCTTAATGCCCATGGCAACATTGCCAGCATGTGCCAATCTTAGGGCCATGTTCTACAGTGCCCCACACATGAAAAGAGCCAATCAGGGAATCATCTCCATGACAACAGTACTTCCGCACACACATAATTTGATACAAAGGTGCCACAACACTTCCTACTGTAAGAGCAGGCAGCAAGGGCCAGAAACAGATCAGCCCGGAATCCAGGAGGCTGCCCAGCACAGGGAGGGGGGTGGAGTGTGGATGCGGCCGTTAGGCCACATCCAAGCCCCCGGACTGCATGGCCCTGATTAAGACCACATGGGGAACTCGGATCTGTGCCCGTTATACAGCAGGCACATATCTGAGTACCCCATAGGGTGGGCTGGCACTTACCCCAGGGCAAAGGCACAAGTGTGCCCTTGCCTCGTGGAGGCTCCAGGCTGTGTCCAACTTGCATTGGATACAGGTTAGGATTGTGCCCCGAGTTTTGTTAAGTTGAACATTTGTAGATAGGGGAACTTTCGTAAACAGAATCACCCATGGTCAAGCAAGCAGGTCTCACACCTAAACTGGCCAGCAGGGAACGCTTTAACCATTCAATCAAAGCAGAAGACAGGCAAGGAACATACCAATCAAGCCTTTATAAATAAAGTTTTTATACACCAGGAAGAAAGAGCCTGCATATGGAGGGCCCAACACAATAGGTTTGAATCTGATATGTGATCTCCCACTGAAAAAGGCAAATAGGCACACCAGGGAAACCATAACACATTGTGCTGAAATGTTTGGATATATGCTTTCCCCAAGTACAGAACAGCAGCGCAAGAAAAGCAGGGCAAAAATAGCACAGAATGTTAGAATTTGAATTTTATTTTGAAAAAAATGTTGGAGACATACCAGTTTAATGTTACAATTTATAAATGCCTACAACACAAATTTGTATTTTCAAACATGCCCACGTCAGGTTTTTCACATTTCTTAAAAATAAAATTGTGTGCGTGTGTGTGTTACTCATTTAATTCAGTCATTTCTGTAATTCCAGCAATGTCATCATCAGTTTAAGTGTAAACTGATCCTAACTACTGTGGGTAGACCCATTTTCCACGTCATTCTAACGGTAAACACTGAGAACCTGCAGCTATATCACTTTCTTTGTAACAGCCCTCTTTTAAAATACTATTTGAAAAACATGAAAAAACACTCTGGCCCACCACTACCAATAAAGAATTAGTTTTGCTACAGATCTTATCTAAACAAGTATTTCTCTAAAAATAACTTTTAAATACTTTTGCTCAACTACTTAGGGGCAAGCACAAAGAGACTTAATATAGTTTCAATCTATTGAATTTAATGGTCTCAAGTAATTGGAAGTATTCTGGCTTTTTCAAAAACTATATGAAAAACAAAAATAAAAAGATTAAAAAAAAGAATACAATGAAATTTTTAAGCAAAATCTTCGTACTTATGGAATCCACCTGATAATACACAAGAATTCTGGCTTCCTTGCCTGAAGGAATGAGTGGTGGTAAAACCAACATGGTAGGCACAGCTTGTTGCTTATTTGGATCAAAAAAGAAAAAGTGCATCTCCCATTATTTTCATCTCTTCATTTGTCATTCAAACAGTACCTTCAATATTTACTGTAAATCTCTCAATACAAGTGTTCTGCTCACTCCAGTGTGACATTATCGTGGTGCACTGAAGCATACAGATTTCCATGGGCCTCTCATCCCTTTTGCAACTACCAGTGGAAACAGTTGTGATGACAAGGCATCTTGGTGCTCCTGTGAAGACCTGGTTTTGTTGGAACTCATTTGTAATAGAAACAGGACTGTAATACAGGCCCAATCACCAAATGATTCTATATGCAATAAGTACAGATTTTTTGTTAACACTAATAAACAGTATGCAATGAAAGTTGCATTGAAAGTTATCACAACCCAGCAGCCCTGTCATCTTCACATCTTTTCTTGACTTCAGAGATTCCAAACTTCATTCCACCAAAAGCTGCACACTATCAGTCTGTTTCTGTGGTTGCTGCTGCTGGTCATACTTTCTTGCTAGAAACATAAATATAATAACATGTATTACTATATAATTTAGATGTAGTAATCATTATTTTACAGTAAGTTGGAATTATTTTTCTTAGCAATATATTATCTATAAGGGGTAAATCAGATAAATGAGTTTTGCAGGGTTATCTGACTCATGCTAGCCTTGCAAGATTTTCAGAGTCCTTGTGCTTCCAGTTATATGCTCTATTTCTCACCATCCCAACCACACTCACAAGAATGCATGTTCCTATACTACTTACATAGAAGGGTCTAGGCTAAGCTTGTCATAGCAACAAGCTTGCTTAGTTCGTTTTGGGCATGACTTTGCAGCTGTTATGGTATAACATGTATTTCTACTATTGATTGAAGTGCCATACAGGCAGATGATCCCTTATCCAGACATCCAAAATCCAGACCATTCCAAAATCTAGACGTCTTTGTCCAAGACTTTTTTTTAACTTTCTCTAGAAAGAAGGTCTTATGTTCATTCCCACGTACAGGCTGTAAGTTCTATTCTGTGGTGTGTGCTTTACAGAATTGTTGAAAAAAAGTCAAAAAGACTAGCAGACACCCAAATGGATAACAGTGAAAAGAGCAAGCATTTCTCATATTAATACAATTATTCTGTAATCCAGAAAAATCTGAAATCCCAGGCAGTCTGGATAAGGGATAACAGGGCTGCAAATGGGACCTTTCAGTAGCAACCCTCTACCACCACTGAGGGCAGCCCATCACAGCAGGCCAGTATAAATGCCAATCTATAGCATGGTATCTCCATCTGGGTAAGATAGGGTACTGGGGCAACTATATATTTAAAATGATGCATGGGATGAAAAGAGAGAATTGCCCAACACCAGAACCAGAGGATATTCACTAAAGTTGACTGGTGGGAGAGTCAGAACAGACAAAAGGAAATATTTCTTTATTCAGTGCATAATTAATCTGCTGAACTAACCACAGGATGTGATGGCACCTGGCCTAGAAGCTTTTAAAAGGGGACAGAGTTAGGGAGGAAAAGTCCATCACAGGTTACAAAGTCACAATGACTATAGGCAACTGCTGGGTTTTAGAGGTAGCCTATAGCTGAAAACCAGATGCAAGGGATATTTGTTATCTTGAGTGCTCCCTGAGACATCTGTGGGCCAGTGTGAGATACAGGAACCTGAATTAGATGGTCCTTTGGCCTGATCCAGCAGGGCTTATGTAAATGGAGACAGTCTGACTTGCAGCAAAGAACAAGAAGCATGCTGAGCAGCCTCGATGTTGAACTGCCCCCACTACTACAAGGGATGGAATAGGAAGTGATAGAGAATCTTCTCAAAGATTCAGCTAGTGAAAAAATCAAAATGGAAAAAGATAAAAAGAGATTGAAACACTGAAGGAAGAGCTTAAAATAGGCATTTAATCAAAAGGTGCAAACAGCTATCTAAACCTTGCTATTTCTGCTACTTTGAGTATTAATCGTGCGCTCAGAGTTAAATCTCAAGACTAGTGAAGAACATCATCTGCTGAAAAATTGGTTTATCTGAAGATAAGTTGACCATACTCTCTTCAAATGGCTAAACATGGCAGTTAAACCAACTCCAGAAATTAAACTGTTCCCAAAATTCTTTTGCTATTGGTTTAGCAAAGCCTTTCAAAGAAAGGGGGTGGCTGCAAGTTGAGGGATTTTGTTTTTTCCCTTCTTGAAGCCTCCTGATTCAAGTGGCTCCCCAAGCTGGAGGGGAATACCTTAAAATCCCTCTCCCTACCTGTCATTCTATATAAGAACATAAGAAAAAGCCCTGCTGGAACAGGCCAAAGGCCCATCTAGTCCAGCTTCCTGCATCTCACAGTGGCCCACCAGATGCCTCAGGGAGCACGCAAGACAACCAAATACTTGTGTACTGCTGTGTCCCCTGCATCTGGCATTTTAAAGTAGATTATTATTACCCTTGCACCACCCCCAAGGAAAACACCAGACTGAGGTTGGGGTTTAACTTTATTAAGCACAATGTAAATCATGTAACCTACTGAACACCCATTTAATTCCTCCCTCGCCAGTTTGGGCTAGGCAAAAAAACTGCCATCCATACTTGGCCAATTTGGATGACAGAAAAAAAATTCCTACCCGGCCCTCATGATGAGCGACCAGCTAATCTCAGACTGGACATACCCATCATAGCTTGTAACCTGTAATGGAGTTTTCCTCCATAAATTTATCCAAACCCCTTTTAAAGGCATCCAGGCCCAATGCCATCACCACATCTCGCGGCAAGGAGTTCCACGTTCTAATTACATGCTGGGTAAAGAAATACTTTTTGTTTGTTCTAACACTCAGTTTTAGAGGATGCCCCCTGGTTCTGGTATTGTGTGAGAGGGGAAAAAAGATTCCCTTTTAACTCTATCCACTCATAATTTTGCATAATTTTGTATGTCTCAATCATGTCCCCCCTCAGGCACCTTTTTTCTAGACTGAAGAGCCCCAAACGCTGTAACCTTTCCTCGTAAAGGAGGTGCCCCAGCCCAGTAATCATTTTAGTTGCTCTTTTCTGTACTTTTTATAATTCCACTATGTCCTTTTTGAGATGTGGAGACCAAAACGGTACACAATACTCTAGGTGTGGCCTTACCATTGCCTTGTACAATGGCAATACAATATTGGCTGTTTAATTCTCAATCCCTTTTCTAATTATCCCCAACATGGAATTTGCCTTCTTCACTGTCGCTGCACACTGGGTCGACATTTTCATCGAGCTGTCCACTAACACCCCAAGATCTCTCTCCAGTCTGTCACTGACAGCTCAGAACCCATTATATTAACCTATATGTGAATTTTTGATTTTTTTGCCCCAATGTGCATTACTTTGCACTTATTTACATTGAAACGCATCTGCCATTTTATTGACCATTTTCCCAGTTGTGAGAGATCCTTCTGGAGCTCTTCACAATCCCTTCTGGTCTCCACCACCCGGAAAAGTTTTGTGTCATCCGCAAACCTGGCCACCTCGCTGTTTGTCCCTGTCTCCAGGTCATTGATGAACAAGTTGAAAAGCACTGGCCCCAAGACAGATCCCTGGGGCACTCCACATTTCACCTCTCTCCACTGTGAAAATTGCCCATTAATTCCCACTCTCTGTTCCCTGGCCCTCAACCAATTCTGAATCCATAAGAGAACCTGTCCTCTTATTCCCTGACTGTGAAGTTTCTTCAGCAGCCTTTGGTGGGGGACCGTGTCAAATGCCTTCTGAAAATCCAGATATATGATATCCACAGGTTCACCCACATCCATGTGCCTGTTGACCTTTTCAAAGAATTCCAAAAGGTTCATGAGGCAAGACTTACCCTTACAGAAACCATGCTGACTTTCCTTCAGCAGTACTTGTTCCTCTACGTGTTTTAGGATTTTATCTTTGATGAGGCTTTCCAACATCTTACCCGGAACAGATGTTAGGCTGACCGGCCTGTAGTTTCCAGGGTCCCCCCTTCTCCCTTTTTTAAAGATTGGCATGACATTGGCTATCCTCCAATCCTCTGGTACCATGGCAGTTTTAAGGGACAAGTTGCTTATTATGTGGCCTTACCATCAATTTGTACAATGGCATGATCATATTGGCTGTTTCATTCTCAACCCCCTTTTTAATTACCCCAAGCATGGAATTGCTTAATTGCTGCCGCACACTGGGCTGACATCTTCATCGAGTTGTCCACCAACACCCCAAGATCTCTCTCCTGAGCTGTCACAGACAGCTCAGAACCCATTAGCCTGTATGTGAACTTCTGATTTTTTGCTCCAATGTGCATCACTTTACACTTGTCTACGTTGAAACGCATCTGCCATTTTGTTGCCCATTTCTCCAACTTGGAGAGATCCTTCTGGAGCTCTTCACAATCCCTTCTGGTTTTCACCACCTGGAAAAGTTTTGTGTCATCCGCCAACTTGGCCACCTTGGTGCTTATGCCTGTCTTCAGGTCATTTATGAATAAGTTAAAAAGCACTGGTCCCAGGACAGATCCCTGCGGCACACCACTCTTCACCTCTCTCCACTGTGAAAATTGCCCATTAATCCCCACTCTCTGCTTCCTAATCCTCAACCAATTCTCAATCCACAGGAGGACCTGACCTCTTATTCCCTTACTGTGAAGTTTTTTCAGCAGCCTTTGGTGAGGGACTGTGTCAAATGCTTTCTGAAAATCTAGATATATAATATCTACTGGTTCTCCAACATCCACATGCCAGACACAGAGCCGGACTGGGGGCGATGGGATGCCCTTCCGCAGGAAGAGGAGGAGACAATTTGAAATCCGGCCCTGCCTCATCCAGGGAAGGGGCATACCCATGTGGTGTTGAATGCCCCACCTTCCTTCCTCAGAGAACGGATGTGAAGCTGACCGGCCTATAGTTTCCTGGGTCCCCCCTCCTATCTTTTTTAAAGATTGGTGTGACATTTGCTATCCTCCAATCCTCTGGTACTGTGGCAGTTTTAAGGGACAAGTTGCTTATATTATTATAGTCAAGGGATCAGCAACTTCATTCTTTAGCTCCTTAATAACTCTTGGGTAAATGCCATCTGGGGCCGGTGACTTATTTATCTTTAAGTTATCAATTAAATCTAACACATCCTCTCTTTTAACTTCTATCTGACTTAGTTCCCTAGTCAAAAGGAACTGTTCAGGCAATGGTAACTGCCCAAGGTCTTCTGTCGTGAAGACAGATGCAAATAATTCATTTAATTTCTCTGCAATCTCTAAGTCCCCTTTTATCTCCCCTTTCCCTCCGTCACCATCCAGCAGGCCAACTGCCTCTCTGGCAGGTTTCCTACTCCTAATTTATTTAAAAACTTTTTATTATTCCTCTTTACTTTATGTTGCTAGCCATGTGTTTCTCAAAGTCTTTCTTGGCCTCCCGTATCACCTTCTTACATGTCTTTTGCCAGAGTTTATGGTCCTTTTTATTTTCTTCATTTGGGCAAGACTTCCAATTACGGAAGGAAGCTTCCTTGCCCTTTACAGCCTCTCTAACTTTGCCCATTACCCATGCTGGCACCCTCTTGCATTTAGCTGAGCCCTTCTTTCTTTGTGGGATACACTTCCCCTGGGGTTCTACTACTGTTATTTTAAACAACCTCGATGCTTTTTCGAGTGTTTGGATTTTTTTCACCTTCCCTTTTAACTTCATCCTAACTAGTTTCCTCATTTGTGGGAAATTTGCCCTTTGAAAGTCAAGGGTTTTTGTATCAGATTTATTTGGCATACTACCCCCAACATGCATGGCGAAACAGATCGCAGCATGGTCACTGTTCCCTAATGGCTCTGTAACATTAACATTCCTAACTAGGTCCTGGGTGTTACACAGTATTATATCCAGAGTCGCCTATCCTCTGGTGGGCTCCATGACAAGCTGCTCCAAGGCACTATCATTTAGCATGTCAAGAAACCTTGTCTCCCTTTCTTGATTGGAACACCAATTGACCCAGTCAATATGGGGATAATTAAAAAACCCCATGACCACAATCCTACCCCTCTTTGATGCCTCCCTAATTAGTTTCCTCATCTCAAGGTCCCTTTCAGGTTTTTGATCTGGGGGGCGATAAACTACACCTACTGTTACATCACTTCTTGAACCTAATAGTTTAACCCACAATGCTTCTGTGGTAGAGTCAGACCCACCTTCAACCTCTACGCTTCTGGAATCTATCCTTTCTTTGACATAGATGGCCACCCCACCTCCAGGACGCCCCTCCCTGTCCCTCCTATAAAGTTTATAGCCTGGTATTGCAGTATCCCACTGGTTCTCCACATTCCACCAGGTTTCTATTATGCCCACTATGTCAATATTCTCCCTAGCCACTAAATATTCCAATTCTCCCATCTTTGCTCGAAGACTCCGAGCATTAGTATAAAAGCACCTGTATATGGGGTCCCCAAAGAAGGACTGCTTGCTTCCACCTTTAGCTCTACAGTCTCTTATTCTGCTGAACTCACTATCACTTCCCATCATGCTTCTACTCATAATTCCTACACTATCATTACCTTGTTCTTCTGTCACTTCGCCACCCTTATTCCCTAGGGTTGAGGAGTCCTGAACCGGATGCCACTCAACTCCTGTCGGCTTTCCCCCAGGGTTTAGTTTAAAAGCTGCTCTGCTACCTTTTTAATATTACATGCCAGCAGTCTGGTTCCATTTTGGTTCAAGTGCAGCCCATCCTTGTACAGGCTTGGCTTGCCTCAAAACGCTCCCCAGTGCCTAATAAATCTAAACCCCTCCTCCTGACACCACTGTCTCATCCACACATTGAGACTTCTAATCTCCGCCTGCCTACCTGGCCCTGCACGTAGAACAGGCAGCACTTCTGAGAACGCTACCTCTGGGGTCCTGGTTTTCAACTTCCTCCCTAACAACCTAAATTTGGCTTCCAGGACTGCCTGGTTACATTTTCCCACGTCGTTGGTGCCAACGTGCACCACCACTGCTACCTCCTCCCCAGCACTCTCTAGCAACCTATCTAGATGAGATGTTATGTCCGCAAACTTCGCACCAGGCAGGCATGTCACCATGCGGTCTTCATATCCGTCACAGACCCCCCTCTCCGTATTCCTAACTATAGAATCTCCCACTACAAGAAGCCCCCGACCCCCTTCCTGCCGAGGAGTATCCTTAGTGCGACTGGATATGGGCCCATCACCTGAAGAGGTCCCCCCCTAGAGGATTGTTTCCCGCTTTTCCAGAGTGACATCCTCCAGCCCTGAGACTTCCTACCCCAGCAGCCAAGGGGCTGCCCCTCTGAAGGTGGGACGAAACCTGCAAGTCCCCAGAAGTCTCACCATGGTCCCTCTCTACCTGCCTCTGCTTCTCCAGGTCCGCAACCAAGGACTCTAGGGAGCAGACTCGTTCCCTGAGTGCTTGGAGCTCCTTGCAGCGAGGACACACCCATGACTTATGCCCAAGAGGCATATAGTCATACATATGGCACTCAGTGCAAAACACTGGATAGCCCCCACCCTGCTGCTGGCTGTCTGCCTACGTAGATGTAGATGTGGGAATTGGCTACTCCTCTTCTCAAGGAAGCTGAAGGGCAGTGTTTTGGGGCTCTGGCTTCCTCACCCTGCTGCTGAACTCACACAGCTGCTCAACTTGCCTACCTGGCACTTGGTTCCAAGGCACTTAGTTCCAGGAGGAATGTAGTTCCAGGACGCACTCACAGCTCGTATATGTATCTTTTGCATTCTATATTGTTTTGATGCTTTATATTTTTAAAATTAAATCCATCCATTAGCATGGATGACAATTTAACCTATGTATCCAGATTAACTTCACCTGAAAGTGCCATAATAAAGCTAACTTTAATACGCTACAAATGTCCACTCTTGGAACTATGTACTTTAAATGTCAAAAGGCCAGACTGATTAAAAGACAAAGAATTAAAGTTCAAAGAGCTAAGCCATACATTATCTTCCTTTAGGAAATGTAGCACAAGAACAGGGATACTGGATTCCTCACCCACCCTTATTCTGGAGACCACTTTATAGCTTCAGGCACCTCCAAACCCAGAGACTTTAGTCTCACAAAAAAGACTAAAGTTGATGGGCACTAGTAGTAAGATATTAAAAGGGACAATTTTTATTAAAGGGAAAATTGCAAGAAAAGAGTCACTCTTGGCTCTATGTATGCTCCAAATGGAAGGCAGGTTTAATTTCTCAATAAAACATTTCAAAAGCTTGACCAGTTTAAAATGGGCTCCACAATACAAGGGAAATAGGGAGACAACTCAATTTAATTCTAAATAAACATATTGACAGAAGCAGGAGTAACAACCAACTATTCTCTATAGTTTAAGGATTGGGGAAACTATTGCAAGATAATTCTCTGCTAGACGTGGAAGTAAAGTCCCCTATGCAAAGACCTGTGTCATTACTGACTCATGGGGGTGATGTCATGTGACGTTTGCTAGGCAGACTTGGGGCCCAATCTTATCCAACGTTGTTCCTTTATCCCAGGGCTGCACTGTGGCTGCATAGGTACTGGAAAGTTGGATAGGATTGGGTGCCTAGTTGTACCGGGTGGTTTTCTATTGCCTTCCCCACCTAGAAATAAAAGGAGTAGCTAACCTTGAGTTTACATTTATTACTTTTTTCTTAAAAGTAATACCAAACTTAAAAATATACCAAACTTAGACCAAGTTATAAATAAATTATACGAGACGGCTATTAATGATGTATTAACAGACAGATTGAATGGAAAAAACAAAGTTGGGGTAAAATGGCTTTTATTTTATGAATGGATTGACACAATTTGTTTAGAATAGATATTTAATGAAAGACGAAATTAGAGTTATTTTTTCTTCCTTAGTTATAATTTTAGTTTATATTTAGATTATATTCAATGCTTTACAGAAGAATTGTATTACAAGTATATTATAAGTTCAAATAGGTAGAAATGGAATATTATTTATTTAGGTGTTTTTTTAAATTAAGCTGATATTATGCTGTAACCTTTTGTCTCTTTTCCTAAGTCTCCCCGACCTATGTATTTCCTTATTACCTATCCCTATGACTATATATTTGCAAATAATAATAAAAGTAAAAAAATAAAAAAAATTCTTATCAGCTAACCTAGGGAACTTTTTGGGAGGCTTCATGAGAGGCCCAACTCAAGCACACGGGTGCCAGCTGCCTCCTCCCAAATTCCTTCACAGCTGTAACTCATGAGAGCGATTGCCCTCAGGCAGAAAGGCAATTAGCCCTGTGCGCAAAAGGCTGGGAAGCTAAGGGCTATAAAAATCACCCCTTGGCCCATGTTCAATGTTCAGCTTTTCCTTGTATTGGGCTGTTTCAGGACATGGCTTGAGTCAGTTGCTGAGAAGAAGAGAACTGCTCACTTGCTTTCTATGATGCCCCATGGGTAATATCTGGCTAAGAACTTTAAAATGATAAGCAATGTTAGTCTCAGTAAGAGTTAGGAAGTTTAGAATTTCTTATTTTTAATTTGTTATGTGTTTTATCTCATTTCTGTTGCCTTTGGGCCTTGTAACCAATGAGTCTTGTTTTAAATAAAGCTTGTCAAGCTTATTTGCTTGGTTGTGAGTACGTTACGTTGGGGGGAAGCTGTTAAGGGTACTGGCTAAATCCAGTCTGCTTGTTTGCCCGTTGCCTTTGCAATAGGAACTGCTAATGGGTTTCTTTTAAGGCTGGTTTCCAGCATCTCTGCCTCTGGGTGAGTGGGGTTTGAGGTGTTTTGGAATTGCCTTGATGCTGGTATACTCTACTCAGTGCTCCCCTGAGTTTGAGGCAGCAGTTTGGGAGCTGGTGGCATTTTTAGCAGGTTTCCTAATATAAGTGCATAAGTCTTTAGCAGTACTCACAGGCCAGCCACAGTAGAATCAGAGGTCAGGCAATTAGCAGGCGTCTTTGTTAAGGGCCGGGACTTCTAAGGAAAACTCCCTATGGCTGGTTCTTTACAGATGCAATGAAAGAGGGAGCAAGGGATAGATGCATTGGTGAATGTCACATTTTCAAGTTCCTTGTTTTGTGTAACATAATAATTCCATAAATAAAAATATATTATACCTCTGCTTCAGGTATGTTAAGGATCTGTGTGTATTTTAGGAAGGTCAATTAGTTCCACCTTTTTGGGTTTGCCTACCAGGCCCTTGTAAAACTTGGAGCTGCCTATAGCCTTGAGGTGTTGCTGAACTGCTAGGGAGTGCTTTTAAAGATATTCTATTATCCTTTTTAGCACTGGGTTATACTTTTTAAAACAACACTTTATTGGGACCCCCCTAGTTTTAAAAGAAAAAAAGTTTCACTTTACCAGGTGCTCATACCTCTGTTTTTCCTTTTTACTATGGTGGGGGGGCACCTTCTGGAGTGTTTGTTGAGCTCCACTTTCACTAGATCGGGACCATTCTGGTGACCTTCACCTGGCCTTCAAAGAGTTGAGGCAGAGTCACCCACATATGGCTCAGTTTTGCTTTCCTCAATACATTTTCCTCATCAACTTTTTTTTTGGGCGGGGGCTTCCTTCGAGAGTTTGTTGGCGCCTGCTTTCATTGAACTGAGACTATTCTGATGGTGTTACATTCCCCTAGGCCAGAGGTTTTCAAACTGGGCATCACGGCGCCCCAGCCAGAGAACCTCTAGCCCTGTCCCCATAAGGGACGCGGAGGAGGGAAGGCAACAGCATGACCCCCAGGATTGGACTGCTGTCTGGAGCACCAGGGGCTTCGATCACCTCACCTACTGAACCAATGGCCTCCTGGGGGTGTGGGGAGCCCTGCAGTAACCTCCGCAGAGCTCCCCAAGCCTCAGAAAATTGAGGAAAAAACAAAATCGTGATGTACTTCTGGCTTTGCAATTGAAAACCGGAAGTGCATCATGATCCTGTTTTTTGCATTTTCTGACGCTTGGGGAGCCCTGCAGATGCTCCCGCAGGGCTCCTTGCACCCCCCAGGAGACCATTACTTTAATAGGTAAGGTAGTCGATGCCCCTGGCACTCCAGACAACAGCACGATCCTGGGGATTGCACTGCTGCGTTCTCTCCTCCCCGCAGGCACTTACAGTGGTTAAAACTCCCCTAGAGTGTTTGAAAACTGCTGCCCTAGGACTACCCTTTGGACTGAAGCAAAGTCACCAACTCATGGATAAATGTGCATGTGCTGCTCCATTTCTGTTTTCATCTGGATCAGTATTTTCCTTGTCAGCTATTAGCTTGTCAGTTGATACCAAAAATCGCATCCCAACCCACAGTTCAGAAACCACTATCCTATAGTATTTACAAAATGCTTCCACTATGTTCACACACACCCCAATCAAGCAGGTTTTGTACCTGGGCACCAGATTGCCCATTCACAGCCCAATCCTAAGCTGCGCTGGAGCAGGCAGGCCAACGCAGCTTGGGAGGCCCTGAGGAGTCTCCCTGGCGCAAGGGCATGTTCATGCCTTCCTATGGGTTCCTTGGATCTGCGCCCGTGAGAAGGATTTTTCAATACTTATTTTATTTGTCAACAAATATCTCTATATCCAATGTCCCTTCTGCAGAGACGCACTGGTGACAGTTAACCTGAAAATCAGTTATGTCTTTTCCTTCTGTGCTAATACTGCATATTGATTATAGATCTAGTCATACTAAGCCTGGATTTTGTTTTAAGCTTCTATGGCATCTGGATATTGAGTTGCTGTGCTGCATTCACTATGTTATTTTAATAACCTTCTATTCTTAAGGTTTTATAGTTTATTTTGTAGTTCTACATTTTTAGAGAACAATTCTGCATTTGAAAACTTCAAAAAAAGCATTTTTTTTAAAGGATTCACCAATATAGCATACCAAGGGCAACTCCAAGAAACCAATGGGATTTTATCACTCTTGTACAGTACCTACACATTTAATTGCCTTCTGCATCTCAACATTCTACATACAACTCAGATGCCTTTTACTCTTAGCTCTGATATGTAGAGAAGGGGGTGTACTTTTATAAAAGAATATATTTACCACATTTTTCTGGTTAAAGGTTTAAAGATGCCTGAACTACATAGCTCCACAGGTCTATGTAGTCCCAATTTTAGGCACTGCTACTCTTAAGATTCTAGTTTGGGTATACTTTTGACATACAATCTGTTCTGAGTTGCATTATTTTAAATTAAACTATGCACTGGACCTAATCTTTATGACAGGGGTTCCCAAACCAGAGTCTCAACTCAAATGAGGGTTGTGTAGATAATCCCAAGGGTCATGGGATGGTCTTGGGGGAAAAATATATTTGTTGACATTCTGCTCCAGATTCACCTGGCTCTGATGGACCCAGACAAGCTGTGCCCTTCCCCCTGCAGATCAGTTCAATTTGAGGCACTGGGCTTTGAGGAGCTGAATGAACAATCTGGGAATATCTGACCCCAGTCTGGTACTTTTACCCACATTAATTATTTACATTTACCAAGTCTACTGATAGCCAGAATTAGAAAAAAAACTTTTGGGTTAAGCTTTGGGTTGAGCTAAAACTTCAAAAAAAGCATTTTTTTAAAGGATTCACCAAGGGCAACTCCAAGAAACCAATGGGATTTTATCACTCTTGTACAGTACCTACACATTTAATTGCGAACACGGCATTAAGGTCTTTAAGAGCTAATGTGGACATACCAATAGAGTACATTTCTAACTGCTGTCGCAGACGAATTTTTTTCACACTGTCATAGAAGTTTGGCTCAGCTGGTACTTCAACAGTTGGAGGCAATGTAAAAATTCTCATGATCTTCCTTTTATTTCTGAAATGAAAAGGAAAAGTAACATAAATAATGCAAGTATAAATATAAAGTGGGAAGCAAGGTCACTAAAGAATAGAGGCCCACTTGGTGGCACAATGAAATTGTATCATACTACATGACTGACACTTTCTGCCAAAAACCTTTTCAAGGCTTAAGAATTAGGTCCTATTTCTCTGATAGTTCCACTACACTAAAATACAACTAAGGGCCCAATCCTATCCAATATTCCAGTGCCAATGCAGCCACAAGGTAAGGAAACAAATATTCCCTTACCTTGAGGAGGCCACTGTGACTGTGCCACCCATTGCAAGATGCAGCACATGCCCCACTGATATGGCTGCAATTAGGGACAGGGAGCCATTTAATTATTTATTTATTTATTTTATTTTTTTATTATTATTTGCCTGTAAACCACTTTGTGAACTTTTTGTTGAAAAGCGATATATAAATACGATTGATAAGATTGGTCACGTAGTCACACTGCAATGAGGCTGCAAATATGCAATTAACAAATATGCAAGGTGTGCTTGCCTAATAAGACATTAGAGTAAGCAATAAGACTATTGCTTCTCTTTGCATATACTTCCTGAGCCCTTCAATAGTGAAAGCTAATGAAATGTATTAAATAAGAAACTGAGTTTGCAGCAACTAGGCTCAAATCTTTTCTATACAGACCCAAACGAACTTGGGCAGTCAGCTCTTCCTCAGCCCACCACCAACAAAATGTAGACAGCACTGACCAATCCTACGGGGATGTTGTAAATGATTACAACAACACGGTAACTCAAGAGAAGTACATTTCGAACATTCAGAAAAGCTGTACAAGTTGGTCGTCATCAACTTTCTTCGCCACCTGCGAAGTACCCACCTTCGCGCGTACACCAAGAGGGCCAGGCTGGCCAGCACCGCGAGCAGGTAGACGTTGGTGGCTTCGTTCCAGGCCTCGTGCACCGAGTAATCCATTGCTGCTACGCCGCCCGCGCCACTTTCTCCTAGCGCGCGACCACCGCCGACCGCAGCAGCGGCAGCAGCACCGCCCATGGTGCCTCAGCAAGACGGAATAGCGGCCGCAGCAGGAAGTAGAGAAGAGGCGGGTCGTCTGACGTCACATCCTGCAGCAGCTTCCACTAAGTGAGGGAGGCAGAACCTAACCCACCCCATGGTCGGAAGCAGGAGCGTTTAGTTTCCATCGGAAATGCTTTTTTGTTAATCTCTCCCACGGTGAAACTAAGAACTGTTTAGGGGGGAAAATGAAGAAATCCAGGATGGTAACATAGCTATGAATGAACAGCACCGTGTCAAGCGCCCGAAACAACAGCGATCAGCAAAGATTGGCGTTCCAGCATTTTCTAATTCGAGCCTTTTTTGGAGTGAAAAACGTTTTGTTATGTTTTTCACATTAAAAAAAAAAAGTCATTCCGCCACTTCAGATTATACAGCATCTTATTCCACTTCAGTACACTTATTCCACTTCCGCTGTTACTATTGCAGATTAGAGGTCGAGCTGAAGGTGGTTCGTACAGTGGTGAATCTAGGGAATCACGTGGGGGGGGGCAAGAGCAATGGGCGCCGTTTGCCAGGGAACGGCAATTGCCCTCAACCCCCCCTCACGCAGCGCACAAGAAGATGGCCAAACTGCGGCTGAGGGAAGCCGCGCGCACGCGCCTGTGTGTCCCTTGCTCCCCGGAGAGGCTTGCGGTTCCTCCCATGGAGGTATTAGTAACAGGAGGCGGCATGCCTTAAGAACTAATGGGGGCGAAGTGAAGCCAGGGGGCGGGCTTAGCAGCCATGTTGGTATACTCAAAACAATCCTCATTCCAAGCATTTCAGATTGCTTTGCTTGTACTGTTTAGGACTGAATACTTTATTCCTTAAAAAAAAACTTACGAAAATAAAAACATGTGATCGTGTAGAAACATTATTGGTAACCTTATTATGATTTAATATGCAATTACAAGGTTAAATTCCTCATAAGTATATTACTGAACATACATGACGAAATGCTGTCTATTTAAACTCAGATTGCACTATTTTGACAGACTTTATTTAAATCTACACGAGCAAAAATAAAGTGTGAACGGGAAGGAAAGCGAAAAAAGGGGAGGGTGGGCAAAATTAGATAAATATATAGGAAAATTACATTAAAATCTCTTCATAACACAAGTAGTCAATATGAGAGTAATTCTTTTTTACTTCTAGACTATTAAGAGTATTTTTTAAACTTCTACACTCCCCCCCAAAAAAACATTCTGTTAATGTTCAGAATTTTGAAAATATTACAGTAGAAAATGGAAGGTGGGAAAAAACGTGTAAACGGGAAGGGGGGGAAAAGGAGGGGGGAATATTTTTTCTTCTTCTAGACCATTAACAGTGGGTGTCAGAAAATGGTGAATAAGATTGCTAGGAACAACAAGAAATTACACAGCTTCAAAAATAATGCACTCACTGTTTCAGTGAACTGTAGTTTTATTGAACCGATGTAATGTGAATACATGAATCTTTCCGTGGAAATTAAATCCCATTTTTCATACAGTGATTCGCACACCCGTATGCAGAACACGCAGGCATGATTAAAAAGGTTGATATTAACTTTTACACACGTGCAGGGAGATTTTTATTCGTGAATTCGCGGCAATCCTCCTTGGCGACAATGATCTGAGTCATTGGCTTCAAGAAAATGATCCATGTGGCTATCCATGTGGCTTCAAGAAAATGATGTCATGCCGCCTCCTGTTACTAATACCTCCATGGTTCCTCCAGAGCGTGGGTCGCTCAAAACTGCTTGAGCGGCAGCCAGGGGAAGCCACGTGCCCTCCTGGTTCAGCGAGCCCCGCTGCTGCCACAGTTTTGTCCCATTGGCAGGCGGGGGAAGCCGTGTGCTCCCTGCCGCTCGGAGAAAACTGCCCAAGCAGTGGCCGGGAGAAGCTGCATACTCTCTGGCTCACTGAGCCGGGGAGCTGCGGCTGCTACTGGAGCAAAATGAGGGGGCAGGGACTTGGCTTTTCCGTGGCTTGGCCAAAGTTGACCAAACCATAGCTGAGAGAAGCCACACCCCACAATGTCACAACATCGTGACATCATGACTTTGCGTGCCATGGGCGCGGTTTCGCCCTGGTACGCCTCTGGGTTTGTAGTTCAAGGTACCAAATCCCATATGATTGGAGGGGAAAAGCGAAATATATTTTTTTTGAAATAAATGATGTTAAATAAAAGACCCAGCAGATTAAAGTTTAGCTCAGTCTAGTTCAATCACATGGGCACCTCAGACAGCCTTCAGCCCAAATCGAACTCTAACAGCCCAATACTACCTAAGTCCCCTCCCCAGCTGTATAGTAATGCCAGTGGAGCTACCACTGTATCCCATGGGGGAATTTTGGCTGTGGGAGGTCTCCTCAGGGTAAACCCTAGCAGCTTCTATGGGTCAATTCAGACCTGGGCCAGCTCAGTTGCTGGCACAAGTCTGCATTGACTGGGGAAGTTGGATCAGGTCTGTGTGCTGCCACTGACCCCTACCCCTCCTGGGCCCAATCTGTCCTCCGCACCATCACCACCCTGTTCCACCCACTCTCCCGCTACCTGCCTCCCTCCAATCTAGCCAGCACTCAGACAAGAAAGGGCAAATAAAAAACTTCCACATCCTTAAAAAGAAGACTGCAAAACTACGTTACGCATACAAAAAGTGACCTTCATTTTTCCTTCACTGGATTAAAAAAAGAAGCTAAATGATGCAGAGAAACAGTAAATACTAGTACATAATGATACTTCATTAAAGCATGCTGTGTTATGGAAACCACTGAACGCTGAGAGTTTTTCATTTCTTTCACACACATTATATAGAACAGTTAAATGAAACTTGTACTCAAGTAAAATACTGCATACTATTCTAACCAACTTTCCAGCACCAGGGTAAGGGCAATGCATCTCCAAGTTAAGGAAGAAAATATCCCCTTTCCTTGAGGAGGCCTGTTGTGACTACTACTTCACTGCAGAATGCAGAATAGGCCCCATTGGCATAACAGTGCTGGAAAGTTGGTTAGGATTGCACTCAGAGTCTTTTTGGGATTTTTTTCTTTAGTATAGGCATGCCCTGGTATCCACTAGGGTTCCATTCCAGACCCCAAAGTAGATACCTGAAACCATGGATATTGGGGATGCCTTTTTAAAGATAGGGGAACATCAGTTGTTTTGCTGCAACAAGGTAAAAAAAAGAGAGATTTGTTTAATGTTCCCCAATCTTTTTAATAGGCATCCCAGTATCCATGAATTATTCATGTAATTCAGTATCCTTGAATAACTGAGATCATGGATAGCAGGGCATGCTTGTATGTTCTCAGAAAATGGCTTGTCCAGCGGAAATGATCCTCTCAAGGGAAGACACAGGAAGGAATCAACTGATTCATGGTGTCTTATTTTGGGACCAAATATGTGGCCATACAGCACTGAGGATATCCACATGAAATTAGGGGTGTTCCTGAAGGATGTGCTGCCGGGGTGGGGGGCACATCCAGCAGGCTGCCATCCCGCACTGACACGTAACTGCATTGACATCACCACAATTACTTCCGTCCCCACCAGCCATCCTCCCCCACGAACATAGTCACTCCAGTCACGTGCCTGACCCCTCAATTCAGGTGCCTGTTGCTCCAGCCAGCTGCCTTAAAGCTGGCTCTGGCTTTGTTGGGTGTGGGAAGCAGGCAGGCAGAGTGACTCTAGCAAGCTGCCCTCCCCTTAAATGCGAGCAGCTTCAGAGGCACACAGTGTGTGCCGCATCACCACCACCTCCAAAGCACAGAACAGCACCCAAGGCTTTTGCCCCCTCAGGCATGCCACTGCATGAAATCAGTAAAGCGGAAACAATACATCAGCACAGCTTAATAGCAAAATCAGGGGAGTGGGCAAAAAAAAGATGGTCAAGTCATAAGGCATGTTGATGCAGGAATCCAACCTCCCTCTACTAACATACTACTGACAACTAGGGTATGTCTTCTAGACACTAAGCATCAGCAGCTGGAGACTCCCTGGGACAAACTCAAGGAGGCCTTAGAGACACTGATAGTTCTCCCCTCCCATTGCCAGCCACAAAGTAAAAAAAGATACAGAAAACAATTTATGGCAACATTGAAAGTATCAAAGCAATATCAGAAATAAAGAAATTACCTAATTTTGCTCAGATTTTGCCACTGATAAGATGTTACCCCAAACATGGTATTTTTCATATACTGTACAATTAAATAATTTGCTGTCATTTGATGTGATAATTATCACTGTCTTGAGATGTGAGTAAATGTGTTTTTTTAAGAAAATTAATAAGGACCTATGAACAACCATGTCAGTTAAATGGAACTCTCAGGGTGAGAAGCAAGATGCCTCTGAACATCCATTCATGGGTGTGTGTGTGTGAGAGAGAGAGAAGTTGGGGGGCCTGGGGCCTGCATGCTCCAGTTTTGGACATCCCAGAAGTACAACAGTTCCTCTTTATCTGTGGGTTTGGTTCCCACAGATTTGACCTACTGCAAGTTCAGAACTCCTGGCTGGAGGACCTCCCAGATGCAACAAGAAGTTGCATCCAGAAGGTGTTCTGAGTCGTGGAGAAGCCGCATGCAGCTTCCCCGAGCCTCAGAAAACAAGTCAAAATGCAGATTTCATTATCCAGTTTTCAGCATCCATGGAGGTTTTTGGAAAGGAAATCCCACACATGGCAAGGATCTATCTCTATTTGACTGGCAATGATTGAACAAGGAACTAGAAAAGGTGCAGTAGAGAGTGATGAAAATGATTACTGGGCTGGGGCATCTCTCTTTTGAGAAAAGACTGCAGCATTTGGGGCTCTTCAGTCTAGAAAAAAGTTGCCTGAGGGGAAATGATTGAGACGTGCAAAATTATGTAAGGGGTGGATGGAGTGCATAGAAGGATGTTCTTTTCCCTCTTCCACAACACTAGAACTAGGGGACATCCACTAAAATTGAGTGTTGGGAGAGTTAGAACAAATCTATCTATATATAAGAGAACGTGTGTGTGTGTGTGTGTGTGTACGTTTGTGTGTACGTATGTTCCGCATAGGCTCCGCAATGCCTGGAGCGATTGACACCAAACTTGACATGCATACACCTTGCAGTCTGGTGACAAACACTGGGGGGGGGTCAGACCCCCCCTAGGACCCCCGGGGGTAGGGGTGCGGGGTGGGTGAAACATAAACATGATTGCAAACGGCTGACATCGGTGTCAAATCCGTCATGTCCAGGGTCACCAAGATCACCAGGGTCACCGTTTGACTCCGGGTTCAGCCCCTCCTCAGCCTGAAGGGGGCGAGAAGGGGTGCAAAACAAACCGTCCACCATGCCCTCCTGGAACGCCTGGAGCAATTGATGCCAAACTTGGCAGGCGTGTGCCTTGCAGTCTGGCGACAAATACTGTGGGGGTCAGACCCCTCCTAGCGCCCCCAGGGGTGGGGTTACGCAGGGGGGGTGCTTGAAAACAGTCAAAAATAGCAGAAATAGTGTCGAATCTGTAGTGTCCGAGGTCACCAGGATGAGCGGCGACACTCGCAATGCTGTTGGAGTCCAGGTTTGCCCCCCCGGCTTGGGGGGCGAGAAGGGGTGCAAAACAAAACGTCCACCATGCCCTGCTGAAACGCCTGGAGCTACGCGCACCAAACGTGGCACGCACATGCTTTGCGCCCTGCCTACAAATGCTGCGGGGGTCAGGACCCCTAGCGCCCCCAGGGGTGGAGGTACGTGGGGGGCCCCCGTGTGAAAACGGTCAAAAATGGCAAAAATCGGCGTCGAATCTGTAGTGTCTGAGGTCGCCGAGATGAGCGACGACACTCCCAATGCTGTTGGAGTCCAGGTTTGGGCCCCCCTCAGCATGGGAGACAAGAAGGGGTCCGAAACAAAACGTCCGCCATGCCCTGCTGGAACGCCTGGACCGATTGCCACCAAACTTGCTATGCACATGCCTTGCGGCCTGGCGACAAATTCTGAGGAGGTCAGGGCCCCCTACCACCTCCGGGGGTGGGGGTACACAGGGGGCCCCACATGAAAATGGTCAAAAATGGCTGAAATCGGTGTCGGATCCATGTAAAAATACTCGAAAACGGCCGACATTAGTGTCGAATCCGTAGTTTCCAGGGTCGCCTAGAAGCTTGGGACAATTTGTTACCCAGGCAATGCCGGGTAACAAAAGGCTACAAAAGTCCCTTATTGGCTTGCATTCAACGTTCAGCTTTCTTGGGCTGTTCCAAGCATGGTGTGACATCCAGTTGCTGAGCAAGACCGAGACACTGCTTCGTGACTTCTTTGTGGGTCACATCTAGCCAACGACTAACAGTATTAAGCAATGTTTTATCTCAGTAAGATGTAGTAAAGTTAGTTTTCTTGTTTTAAAGTATTATGCGTTTAATCTAATTTCTGTTGCCTTCGGGCCCTATAACCAAATGAGTCTTGTTTTAAATAAACCTTGCCAAGCTTACTGTTGTTTAAGTGTGAGTACATAGGGGAAAGGTTTTAGGGTACTGGCTCAAATTCAGTGGCGCTATCTTGGCAACAGGAACTGCTAAAGGGGTTTGTCTTTTTTTTTTTTTTTTTTGGAGATGATTTTATTGATTTTATAATTATAAAGATACAGGAAAAGGATAGTCAGTTACATAGGATGGGTATACATAGGATTAAACAATAGGAAGTGAGGCAGTACGAGAGTAACATGTAAATGCAAAAATTAGTAATTTCCGTTATCATATATTCCATCTGAAAGGATATAATCATTATGATTCACAAAACTACGTCAATTTTCATTATTCATTCAAATCTTCAATAATTTCAATAATTTCACAGTTACTTAGCAAACTCAAGTAAGAAAAGTTAATTATACCTATAATTATCTATCTCTAATTTATAATAAAAGTCAATAAAATAATAAACTAAAAGGGAAGAACCTACTATATAAAGCACAGAAATAGAATAAACATAGATGAAGCTGGGAAGTCAAACTATTTAAACTAGCACTCTGTTGATCTCTTCATCTCTATTCATATTGCTTATATTATTTTTCAATCTTAATCTTTAATTAATCTTTGTTACAAAACTCATTCTATTAGAATTAAGACAGCCCATCTCAGAAAAAAAAAACGCCATAAAAATAAAGAGCATAAAGATATAACATGACATCCATCACTTCATAATCACCATTAGGCCTTAATAACATTTCTTTTTTTTCTAAAATCATATCTTAATGTAAGCTTGAATTATCACGTACCTTTGTTAAAAAAAAAAGAAAGAAAATATCGCTTAGTTATTATATATAATCTGACGCAAAATTACAAGCCTACAATTATCGCTTTTCAGATCAAGGCTCAATGCTAACCATTTCTTTCTATCACAAATCTCACAGGAAGGAATGAACTTTGTCACCTTTTAAACCTCATTTCTATTTATACCATTAATTCAATTTTTAATTCATAAATTTCATTAATCAGATTCCCCCCGCCCATTTATTATAAAAAGCCAAAAATTGTACAAATCATTAAAAATTAACATCTGGTCAAAACCTTCCCCTCTCCTGCCACCAGAGGGGAGCCTGCTGACAATAAACACTCTCACTGTATTTGTCAGCAGACCATAAAAATATCTTGTTCATAGTTCAAAAATACACATTCTTCTTGTCCTTCCACCAAGTTCATTTCTCCAAGTCCTTCAACTCTGATTGTAGATCTGTCGGTTTCCTTCTCATTAACGCCATGTTGACTCAATTGCGCAGTAAAAAATTCAAGCTTTCTTTAAACATACAAATCAAAATACTCCCTATTTTTGTGTTCTCTTATCTCATTAATAAATCCTCTTGATCTGCAAATAGGACTGTCCGTTTTCAAGTAAATGAGCTCCAATTATAAATCTTCTGTTCGCCTCTCGACGCCATGTTTAATCTGCTACGCAGCAAAAAATTCAGCATAGAACAGAGTACTTTTTTATTCCATATTTCAGCTTCCCACGCCACATCAAAGCATTTAGAAAAGAAAATAGAAACAGAAGCAGAAAAAAAAACAGCGATGCACTTCAGTGGATATCTTGTGTTGAAGATTAAGCAGGTTTAATTCCACTGACCTCATTGGCCCGCAGCCAACTCTCCAGTGCACTTCACGCCAAGATGTTAAACATTTACGCCTACACACCACTTCTTCTTCCCACACGATTGTCTTCATTAGGGGGACTTCTGAAGACCTTCCAGACGCTGTAATCCATTATTCTCTCTCCGATGTTGTCACTCTCCAAGTCAGAGACCGTCCACACGGTCTGCCAGAAGGCAGAGTCTCTTCTGCTCCCCAGTCACAAGCAAACATCATTCACCTCCGGAGTTGGCCACTATCCAGAGGCTAGATGTTAATGCTTACCCCCAACCCAGTTCTACTACTGGAGTTGGGCCCGAACCCCTTGCAGAGATTCAGGAAAGAACACAAGCCCCAGCCACTCATAAAAAGCGACTGCCATGTTCAAGTCCCTGGCTCCTTCCCCGCTAAAGGGGTTTGTCTTGAGGCTAGCTTCCAGCACCATACCTCTGGTGAGTGAGGCTGCGGGTGTTCTAGAAGGGCCTGAATGATGGTTATTCATTCTCAGAGCTCCCCTGAGAATTGAGGCAGCTGTTGTTTGGGAGCTGGTGGTGCCGTAGCAGAGTTCCTAATTGCCTAAGTTTTTGGTCGTACTCACAACCAGCCAAGAGAGAATCGGAAGTCAGACCCTTTTGCAGTGGTTTCTGTTAAGGGCCTGGACTCCCAAGGACAACCTCAAGTGGCTGGCTTTTCGCAGTGGCAACAGGATGCACACATCTTGTTGTCTTGTGTGCTCCCTGAGGCACCTGGTGGGCCGCTGTGAGATACAGGAAGCTGGGCTAGATGGGCTTTTGGCCTGATCCAGCAGGGTTCTTCTTATGTTCTTATAACTGGAAACAGGATATTGGATTAGATCAGGGGTCTCTAGACTTTTTAGTACGAGGGCAACATTGTATATTTTACAGATTTTTGCAGACTGAAAAAAATCAGTTTTATGAATGAATGAAATTTAAATGAATGAATTGAATAAGTTTTACTTGGATCTTTTTTGTAATCAACATGATATGATTCTGAACAAAAGAGAAATGTAACATTTACAGAGAAACAATGCCATGCTTAAAGTGAGAAATTTTAAGCATGGCATTGTTTCTCTGTAAATGTTACATTTCTCTTTTGTTCAGTCACTAAGTCGTGTCCGACTCTTTGCGACCCCATGGACCACTGCAAGCCAGGCCTCCCTGTCCTCCACTAGCTTCTGGAGTTCGCCCAATTTCATGTTCATCGCTTCGGTGACACTGTCTAACCATCTCATCCTCTGCCGCCCCCTTCTCCTTTTGCCTTCAATCTTTCCCAGCATAAGGGTCTTTTCTAAAGAGTCCTCTCTTCTCATGAGGTGGCCAAAGTATTTGAGTTTCAGCTTCAGGATTTGTCCTTCCAGGGAGCAATCAGGCTTGACTTCCTGGAGGATTGACCGATTGGATCTCCTTGCAGTCCAGGGGACTCTCAAGAGTCTTCTCCAACACCATAATTCAAAAGCATCTATTCTTCGGTGCTCTGCCTTTCGTATGGTCCAGCTCTCACAGCCATACATTGCTACTGGGAAAACCATCGCTTTGACTAGGCGAACCTTTGTTGGCAGGGTGATGTCTCGGCTTTTTATTAAGTTGTGTAGGTTCACCATAGCTTTCCTCCCAAGAAGTAAACGTCTTTTAACTTCATGGCTGCAGTCACCGTCTGCGGTGATCTTGGAGCCCAGGAAAGTAAAGTCTGTCATTGCTTCCATTTCTTCCCCTTCTATTTGCCAGGAAGTGATGGGAGTGGTTGCCACGATCTTAGTTTTTTTAATGTTGAGCTTCAAGCCAATTTTGGCACTTTCCTCTTTCACCCTCATCAGAAGGTTCTTTAGGTCTTCCTCACTTTCTGCCATTAGAGTGGTGTCGTCATTAGGTATGAGTAAAATTGCAAGTATTTTCCTGAGGGCAGGATAAAATCTTGTGGGCCAGATTTGGCCCTCAGGATACAGGTGGAGATCCCTTTCATCCCTAGATGAACCTTTGGTCTGACTTAGGAAGGTTGTTTTTACATCAAGACTGGCTCTGTGGGGCACCTAACCACAGTAATGACTACGCTGACCATTGAAGGCATATCATGAGAACATACTCAACTAGCAAGGAGGAAAACAAAAAGAACATCAAATAAGCCTGTGTGTACTATGACAAAATGATGACTTATAAGAGATCAGGACTGAGAGCAATATTAAGTGATACTTACATAGTTATCACCGTTATTCAGTGTTGCCATTTAGTCTCCAGTCTCCCTGTCATTTCTAGCTGTTAAAGGATGTTGAGGGAAACCTCTAATGTATGATTCATTTTAAAACACAAAGATACTGTTGTCTTCTTTCTCCCTTTCCCATTGTGTGTAAGTTCAAAGCACGGATGTGAATTCTGCTGAACAATAATTATGATATCTTGAAAACACAGCCTTTGCCACTGGGTAAATGCTTAATAACAGCCTGTGTAATTCAAGTTGCCAGAAAGAACCAATTTCTAATGTAAATGCTGGGCTTAACCACATTGGCTTAACCACATTATTTTAAATGATTATGGTTAACCTTTATATTTGTTGATCCATTAAGCATAGCACACAGTAACTTAATCTGACAAAATGGTCTTGTTTATGTCATTGGAGAGATAACGTCCTGTCTCATATTGGATTTGTGCGACTCACAGCCTAATCCAAACCTGCGTTTGGAGCAGGCAGGCTGGCAGGTCTGCACTGTATCCTAACACAGGCTGTGAGGCAGCTGGAGCACACCTTGGGGCAAGGGGATATGTTTCCCTTGCCCCAGGGTAAGCCCCAGCCAGCCATATGGGGCTGCTCGGATCTGCGTCTGCTAAATAGCAAGCGCAAGTTCGAGTGGCCCAGATTGGGGCCACACAGCCCAGAAACAGGGGATAGGATACAACCTAACAGCCATGTCCTGTTCCCTCGCCGGGATGACCTGCCCATTGATCCTCCCTTCCTCTGTCCTGTTAGGCCTCCCACCTACCTCTGGCATGCACTCTGCATGGGCCCGCACCAGCAGAACTCGCAGCTGATGTGCAGTGCGGTGTCCGTCGGGCGGTGCTACTGCCTATGCTGACCCAGTGCCCAAATCTGCGGTGCAGACATGCAAGAGCACTGTCCCAGTCCAATGGTGGGTTAGGATTGCACTCTCAGTCAGTCTACTAGTCTCAAGCCCCGCTCTTCTGTCATGCAAATCACAGTAATCACATTATTTATAATAAACAATGTGATTACTGTGAAAGTGTGATTTACATGACAGAAGAGAAGATTTACATGATATTAAAGTCTTCCATTGAGACATGCATGGTAAAAGGAATGATCAAGTAATTTTACTGGGCTTCTGGATCCTTGCAACCAGGAGGGATTGTTGTAAAATTTGCCTAATCTGTTGTCTGCAAGATCACCCCACGGTGGGGATGCTCAGTGCTCCGATCTTTTTTTTTCCCAGGAGGGAGTCAGAGAGACCCCAGCCCAATGGCAGGACTTTGTTTCCCCCCCCCACGTGCGTTTCTCCCACCTGCCCTGAAGTAACCTCCCGGCACCCAGAGCTGCGATCCCTCCTTGAATGTTACCCACCAGAGCGCTCACCAGACGAACATGTACTATGTCGACAGAAAAATGCCAGCTGGACTTCGATGTCAGGATCACAGAAAAATCTCTTTATTAATAAAGGACGCAATTGGTAGCAAATGCGCGTGCAAAATGGCACCCAAAATTGCGTGTCAAATACACCGATACAGAGACACTTATACCCTTGAGCGTGTAAATGAAGAGAAAAATAAATAAACAATCGAATGTTTTTGATGGTCTGGAAGTCAGTTGGTGACTTTGGATGTGGGGGAGTCCCTGGTTGGTGGGTGGTCAATTCTTGGTTGCTGGTTGGAGGGTTTGTTCCCGCGCCCAAGGTTGACATGACCTCTCTGAAGAGCTCGGCCATCTGATAAGAGAGGGAAGGTGGGGTGCCAGGGCTGATAAGTGGGTAATCCGGAGTTACAAAGGGAAGACAATAGACCGGGACTGGTGAATAGGCTTCAAGATGGGTGTCCTGGGGCAGAGCAAAGGGATCACCCAAAGGGCAGAGGAGATTGGTGATCTGCTCAAGGGATAAGGGCAGCAATAAGAACATTAGAACATTTGTATCTATTTACATTCTTTACCCCATCCTTCCCGGTCTTTGGCTGGGGCGTCAGACGTCCATGGAGCTTGATCGTGCGGCTGTCAAAGGGGTCATGCACGTCCTCTCCATCCAACTTTTCCCATCAGCCCCTGGAGGGGTGGCCATCTTCTAGGAGTCTCAAGGAGCTTCTTCCATTTTGTCTACCCCTCGCACGCATCAAGCAGGAGCCAAAAACCCTAATTTGATCCACGATACCAACAGTTCATTCAAGAAGACTAACATCCCATTTATAAAACCCGTCATTTTGTTCATAAAAGTAACGTCATTCCATTCACAAAATAGGGCAGTTTGCAAGTCTGCGCCGCCGTGAGTTTGACAGCCCGGCCGCCAGCCGCTCTTTAGCTGGGGATTCCCTCGCTCACCTGAAGTGAACCTTTAAGCCTGCGGTTTGACAGTTTTAGGCAGCACGCCGTGGTTTTCACAGTTGTTTTAAGGCGTGTGCCAGATCAAACGACAGGTCAACAAGGGCTAATCCCATCATTTCGAGCCGGCAGCTAGCTTTTCCAGGCGCTCGCCTCCCCGACCTTTGCAGAGCGGTGTCTGAGTGGCAGGTTCAATTCCCCAGCTCCTCACTCCTGTCAACAGGGGAGAGTGGGGCTCCGGCGAGTATGGGGAGTGCTATGGAGGTCCTGAGTTCGAATCCTGGGACTCTCCAGGTTGTAAAAGCGGGTTGGTTGCAGGGAGAAGGGAGTGGGGCATGGCGAGTGCAAGTCTTGCCAGGAGGAGTTTGTTTTTGTGTTGGCTGCAGCTTGGGTAGCGGGGAAAAGGTCATGATGGGCTCGGGCCCCGTCAGGCTCTACGATTGTCCAGGAAATGGAGGGGGAGAGAGAGAGAGGTCCCGCTTGGACCTGGTTGCCTCTTCCGTCACCTATATAACTTTCAGGTGCCATCTTGTAGTGTAATAAAGAAGGCTGGGTTCAACTGCAAGAGTTAAAACTGCTCTTTTCAGACAATATTGATTAGACTATGTTGTTTTTATCTGCTGATTTCCTTCCTTTCCAATGCCACAGAGAAAATTATCATAGAATCATAGTGTTGGAAGGGAACTACAAGGTCATCTAGTCCAACCCCCTGCCTGTAGCAGGAAATCCTCCTAGAGCATCTCCAGCAGGTGCCTGTCAAGCCTCTGCTTGAAGGTCTCTAGTGAGGGAGAATCTACCACCTCCCTTGGCAGACTATTCCACTGTTGAACTGCCCTTATCATCAAGAAATTCTTCCTGATGTCCAGCCGGAATCTCCTCTCTTGCAGTTTGTACCCCTTGGACCTAGTTCTACTGTCAAAGGCAGATGAGAACAGATTTCTCCCTTCTTCCTTATGACAGCCCTTCAGATATTTGATGAGTGCTTTCAGTCTTCTCTTCTTCAAGCTAAACATACCAAGTTCCCTCCACCTTTCCTCATAGGACTTGTTTTCCAGCCCCCTGATCAGCTTTGTTGCTCTTCTCTGAACCTGCTCCAATTTGGCTGCATCTTTCTTAAACTGAGGTGCCCAGAATTGAACACAGTACTCCAGGTGAGGTCGCACCAATGTGGAGTGAAGCAGAACCACAACTTCTTGTGATTTGGATGCTATGGTTCTATTAATGCAGGCTAAAATTGCATTTGCCTTCTTTGAAGCTGCATCACACTGCTGACCCATGTTCATCTTGTGATCCACTGCAACTCCAAGATCCCTCTCACATGTTGTGCTGCCAAGCCATGTTTCCCCCATTCTATGCCTGTGTCTTTGGTTATTTTGGCCCAAGTGTAGACCCTTGCATTTTTCCCTGTTGAACTTCATCTTATTCTTTTCAGCCCAGTATTCCATCTTGTCAAGGTCTTCCTGAAGGCTTTTACTGTCTTCTATAGTGTTTGCTACTCCTCCCAGTTTGGTATCATCCACAAATTTGATGAGGTCCCCTTGTATCCCTTCATCCAAGTCATTGATGAAGATGTTAAAGAGAACCCAAGACAGAGCCCTGGGGCACACCACTTGAAACTGTCTTCCAGGTCGAAGCAAGGCCATTGACAATCACTCTTTGTGTACGGTCAACCAGTTGCAGATCCACCTAACAATGATTTCATTTAGCCCATATTTTTCCAGCTTGCTGATTAAGATGTCCTGTGGAACCTTGTCAAATGCTTTGCTGAAGTCAAGATAAATCACATCCACAGCATTCCCACCATCCAATAAGCTAGTCACCCGATCAAAAATGGAGATGAGATTTGACTGGCAAGATTTGTTTTTGACAAATCCAGGTTGAGTTCTGTTAATCATGAAGTTGTTGTCTAGATGTGTGCAGATTGTATGTTTTATCATTTGTTCCAATATCTTCCCCGGTATTGAAGTTAGACTGACAGGCCTGTAATTTCCCGGGACTTCCTTCTTCCCCTTTTTGAAGATTGGGACCACATTAGCCCGCTTCAAGTCTAGAGGTACCTCCCCTGTTCCCCAGGATTTCTCAAAGATGATGGACAGAGGCTCTGCAAGTACATCCGCAAGTTCCTTTAAGACTCTAGGATGCAACTCATCTGGTTCAAATGAATTCATTCAGGCCAGTAAGTTGTTTCTGACAAGTTCCCTGTCAATCTTAATCTGCCCAGGTGTTCATTACCTCTGTGGGGATGTACACATTTTCCCCCATTGACCAAGGATCCAGCATCCTCATTTGCACAGTCCTCCTTCTGAGAGAAGACTGACACAAAGTAGGACCTGAGCAGCTCCACCTTCTCTTTGTCACCAGACACTAATTGGCCATTGTTATTGAGCAGCAATCCCACCCTCTTCTTTCTCTTCCTTTGGGCATAGCTAAAAAAGCCTTTTTTGTTATTTGTGTCCTCCCTAGCCAGCCTCATACTGAGCATTTCTGACCCTTGCTCAGGGCTATCTGTCTGTACTCCCCACTGGTGATCAGTCCCATTTTCCATTTTCTGTACATATCTTTTTAATCTTCAACTCACCACTGAAATGCTTGCTCAGCCATCCTGGCTTTTTGAGGTGTCTTTCCCTTTTCTTTTTCATAGGAATTGTTTTCGACTGTGTCTGAAGCAGCTGCCTCTTTAGGTTAAGTCTCTGAGCCCACAATCCAATGTCCCCTTTCCCTCCCCAGCTAGTCTGGGTCTCTCCAAGGACCTACCATCCACAATCCACCATCCCTAGGGTTCCCAGCTGAGGCACCCACCTGCAGATCAGGCCTCGTCTCCAACCCCCCAGCCTTTAAAGCCCTCCTGATCAGGCTCGCCATGCCATTATATTTCACAATTGCAGAATACTTTGTATTCAGGAATGGTATTATCAGACACATGTACAAGATTAGAAAAAGTATCAACCCTATATTTTTTATCTAACTGCATCAGCTGTGACAGTATATTTCTTTACATTCCAGACCAGGCTTGAATGCCAAGAAACATCAATCTGCACATTACGTGTTTTGAAAGATAAAATAAATTCTATCGAGATAAAATAAATTCTATTGACGAGCTATCATTGCAGTTAATATTTGTGCTCAATCACTCTTCTCAGTGACAATGCCAGCTCAGTTGCTCAAGGATACCTGAGGTGCTGTACAGCATACAGCAAGGATACAGTGATTGTGCAAGAAGCAAATTAACATAAGAGCCCTGCTGCATCAGGCCGAAGGCCCATCTAGCTTCCTGGACCTTACAGTGGCCCACCAGATGACTCAGGAAATAGTCAGGACAACAAGATACCTATATCTTGTTACTCCCTTGCATCTGGCATTCAGAGATAAGGTACCTCTAAAAGCTGGAGTTTGCATATAGTCATTGTAACCTGTGATGGACTTTTCCTAAATAAATCTGTCTTCTTCTCTTTTAAAGACATCTAGGCAACTGCCATCATCACAACCTGTGGCATGGAGTTCCGCAGACTGATTACTCACTGGGTAAAGAAATGTTTTGTTTTGTCTTCTCTAAGTCTCCCACCAGTCAATTTCAGTGGATGTCACCTGATTTTGGTGTTGTAAAAGAAGGGAAAAAAACTTCCTATCCATCCCATGAACAATTTTATGTCACATAAATGCATTATGCCTATGTAATGTGCAATCTGCCAGTATAACATGCTTTGTGGTGACTCCGCTGGAGATACAGCCTGGCCACTGCCAGAAGCGGCAAGAAAATGAGTCTGAGCAGTGATGGACGCTGGCTACCCACCACCTCAGGTAAGGCTGCACAGGGACTGGGAGGGAGGCGTGGGGGGGGGATGAATGAGATAAGGAAGAGAGCAGATCAGGCCAGGGAAGGGGGGCAGGTTGGGCAACAGCAGCACCCTCTGAATCATGACTCCCTGGGCCTGATCTGCCTTCATGGGTCAATGTAGACTTGCACCAGTGATAGACCAAGCAGGCCCTTTGGATCAGTTTTTGTTTGTTCAAATCTTTCGTAATTGTCCCTACCATTAATTTCAGAAAGGATATAGAGCAACTGAAAAAGGTGCAGAAGAGAGGGCCCAAAATGATTATTGGACTAGGGAACCTCCCTGATTCTGCAAAGCCCTCTTCTTAGGTTCACCCCTCACCTCCAATACATGTTGTCATAAGTTTCTTGAAATCGCTATTATGAAAAGACTGCTTTGTAAACTTGTTAAAAAAGCAGTACGGGTTGATTATCCCTTATCTGGACTGCTTGGGATGGGAAGGTGTCCGGATGTTGGATTTGTCTGCGTTTCTGAATAATTGCATACATGTAATGAGAAATGCTTCCTCTTGCTCTTTTCACTGTTACCCATTTGAGCATTGGCCTCTTTGTCATTTTTCAACCATGTCTGTAAAGGCACACACGGAAGAACAGAACTCACAGCCTGCACATGGGAATGAGCACAAGACCTTCTTTCTACAGAAAGTTTTGAAAACGTGTTCGACAAATACATCTGGATTTTGGAGTAGTCCGGTTAAAGGATCATCTTCCTGTGTGTGTGTGGTTAATATCAGCAGACAGCTATATTGTTATCTCATTTTCATTTTGTCAGAATCTTGCAAAAGTTGACACCACTATATACTGTAGGTTGGAAATTGAGAATACAGGGCAGTTTTATTCTCCCCACCCTTTCAAGTACAAAATTTGTATCATTGTGAAATGTATTAACAGTACTACTCAGGTTTCTATTAAATTAGCATTTGTTAACCTTGAGTCAGAAGTGGTTATAAAATGATTTCAGAGTTTTGAATCTTAAGGCATTTAAAAACTACCAACATTCTACTTTCTGCTGCCATCTAGTGCTTTTATAGAGCACAGCAGATGCTTCTTTTCTTTATTCGTATCAGGAGCACCTACATTTATATCATTTTATACATACATCAAAATATAATTTTTAGGGTTGCCACATCCACCCATTTTGTGTGTTTACATCTATACCAGAAAAACTGGCATATTCTCCAGCCGAGTGGCATAGTGCTAAAAAAATGGAATTCTTACCTGTGAATATCTTGTTCTTGGAAGAGGGAGGAGGGCTTCCTGTTACCACATGGGATGCCCCTCCCACTCAGGGAGGCAGAGTCGGACTTGCTTGAAGTCTCCTCCCCTAGTGAGAGGGGGTCCCAACCCAGTATGGATCTGAAGAGCTGAGATTGGGATTCTCCCTCAGAAAAACAAGATCTAATCCTGAAAACCACCAGACCAGGTCAGCGAAACACCTGAATGAAGCTGCTTGGGTACCTGCCAGCCAGAACCTGGAAAAGCTAACATGACAGGAAAGGACCAAGAAGCAAACATATTGCACAAAGACAGAGGGAGAAATAAGAACACCAACTTCTCTATCCTATGCAAAAAAAAACAGGGAACCTGGTCTTAGGAAACCCTGTCTATATACCCCCACCCCCATGCTCACTAACCATTCATCAAAAACAAAGCCAAGCTGGAAAGTGGCCTCCCTCTTCCAAGAACAGGATATTCACAGGTAAGAATTCCATTTTTCTCTGGAAGGCATTCTGTGACCACGTGGGATGTAACAGAGCTACATCCAAAAATGCGTGGGCCGGCTATAGCATTGTTCACCTTGACACCACTGACTGCAAGACCCTCCTGCCAAAGGAGGCCTCAGTAGAAGTGTTAGAATTGATTGTATAATGCCTGGTGAATGTGTTAGGGGTGGCCCCACGGGGTGGCCATCCCATTGAGTTTCATGCTCAGAAAGTGAAGCCTATGAAGCGGGCTTGGCGGCCATATTGTCAGGTGCAAAACAATGCTGATTCCAATTATTTCCAATGGGTTTTCGCATGATGTTTCGGGCTGAATCGTTTACTCCTGAAGTAAAAACTTACCAAAATAACAACGTGTGATCGTAGAGAAACATCAGTGGTAACCATATTATGAGTTAATATGCAATTCCAAGGTTTAATTCCGCGTAATTATATTACATTAAAATCTCCGTTCGTTCGCGGCCATATTGTCCGGTCCGGAAGCTTCAAGAATTTGCCATTATGGCACCTCCAGCAATTTTTCCTCCAAGGGTGGCCCACACTGACGTTCTACAGACCTTCTCGAGGGAAGCCATGCCTTCAAAGGCCGCAGAGGTAGCCCCCCCTGGTGGAGGATCCTTACCCAAAGCCCTATCGGCCTCCTCAATGGCTGACTGAAGCCAACACAATAAGGAAGCTGTTGAGGCTCTTTCCCCAGCCTTTGACCCCCCAAACTTGATGAACAGGGAACCAGTCTTTCTGATGGCTCTAGTCCGCTCTGCATAGAAGTGCATTCTCAGCACACATTGAGCATGTGCCTTGCCTTTTCATGGGGATGGACTGGATCAGTGCAAAAGAAGGGTAGAACCAGATCTCGCGCATGATGAAAGTATTTACCTTTGGTATAAAGGCAGGATCTGGGTGAAGCACGACCTTCTCTCTGTGGAACACGCAGAGGTTAGGATTGACTGACAGGGCTCCCTACTCTGAAATGCGTCTGGCTGATGTGATAGCCACTAAAAAGAGAGCCTTAAAGGTTAATAGATTCAGCAAATCAGTAGCCAATGGTTCAAATGGATTTCCCATCAAGGCTGTCAAAACCTTGTGCAGAACTCAGCTGGGAAAGCAATGTAGGAGGATGTAACAAGCTGCCCCCCCCCAGGAAACACTTGCTGTGCAGGTAAAAAGAGAAATTCTACTTAAGACCTGCCCCAGAACACTATTAAGGACTGCTACTTGACGTTTTAGAGCGGTTGTGCTAAGTCCCTTATCCAGGCCATCTTGAAGGAAGTTCAAGATATCCCGGATCCTTGGGGAAGTATGACACCCTTCTCTCTACAACAGGCTAGAACTTTTTCCCAGGTCGAAGCATACACCCTGTTAGTGGAAGGCCTCTTAGATGACAATAGGGTACCTACAACCTTGCAGGAATAGCCACATTCTGAGAGCGCTTCCCCTTCAACCTCCGAACGGTCAATTTGAGTAAGCCTGGCTGAGGATGTACCAGAAACCCTAGAATGGGGAGATCTGGCCTTAGTTCTAGGGACCAACCTGGACCTTCTGCTATCTGGAGTATGTCTGGGAACCATGTTCGTCCGGGCCACCAAGGAACAACTAGCAAGACCTGAGCTCCCTGGTCCGTTTTTACTGAGATAAATTTCTGCCCAAGAGAATAGTAGAGATGTCTGTCTGCTTGGTGAGAGAGCCATCTGGAAGGCAAGAGTGTCCAACAGAAGACCCAAATGCTCCAGCTGTTGTTGGGGAACGAGAGAACAGTTTTTCTTGTTCACCACAAATCCATGTTTGTGTGGACACTCTAAGGTTGCCTGTGTGTCCCTCTCCGTCTGTTCCCTGGAACTGGCCTTCACCAAAAGGTCACCCAGTTAGGGGAAAATCAAAATTTCCTGTTGTCTCAGGACATATGGACATAGTGTCAGTGGCTTGCCTGACTTGAGTATTGCAATCACAAGGGCCTTCCTCCATATCTATATATATAAAAATGGACGTTTGTGTGTGTGTATGTGGGTATGTATGTATGTATGTTCCTTATACACGTCTCCGTGCCTTGACCCACGGCCACGAAACTTGGCACACACGTTCCTTGCAGCCTGGAAGGAATCACTGCGGGGGTCAGACCCCCCTACAGCCCCCCATTTTTCAGGGAGGGGGCCGGATCGTCAGGAACCAAGGGGATTGCATGGGGCTACAGGTCTGCTGCCACCCTGTGGTCACAGACGATTCTGCAGCAGCTCAGCTGAAACTGAGCAGAACAGAAAGTGAAACTAATATAAAGTGCTTCGCCTGCGTGGCCTGAGTGGGCCAGGGAGGAAAGAGCAGGATCCACAGAGTTCCAGCAGCCAGTCGGATCTGAGAGGGGCCTATGTCCAGGGAGCTCACAGGCCACCTCTGCCTGTTTCTCATACGTGAGGGCTGGACCTGCAGACAGTAAGTGGGACCTTCATGTTGCTCTTAGTTGATGGTGTCCCTGTTTCCTCATTCATGTCACAGTGATAGTGTGCATTTTGGGGTCCGGGTCATCAATACTGTTAACTACACAGCTGTGCCAGTGTTGCCTGAGTGGGCCAGGGTGGAAAGAGCAGGATCCAGAGAGTTCCAGCAGCCACTCAGATCTGAGAGGGGCATATGTCCAGGGAGCTAACATGCCACCTCTGCCTGTTTCTCATACATCAGGGCGGATTCCTGCTACAGGACCTGCAGACAGTCAGTGGGACCTTCATGTTGCTCTCTTAGTTGATGCTGTCCCTGTTTCCTCATTCATTTCACAGTGATAGTGTGCATTGTGGGTTCCAGGTCATCAATACTGTTTTATTTCAGGGACGGGTTCTATATGTCTACATATGGATCTCACTATGTCATGCTTTTGAGGGAGGTTTGCATATTTGTGTGTATGTTCCACCATTACTCTGGAACGCCTGGAACGATGTGCACCACACGTGGTACACTGCTTCCTTATGATCTGGACAGATATACTGTGGGGGTAGGGGCCCCCCTACACCCCCAGAGGTGGGGGTGCACTGCAGAACAAACTCATTCCTCCTCCTAATAGAGCCTGGGGATAATTTCTGCCCCCGGGCACCGCCGGGTCACAAACAGCTAGTCTATTATAAAGGTTAAGTAACCATTCCTTTGCTCCTCTACCTGCAATAAGGGGAGTAATGCTAGTCATAAGAATAAGTGAAAATAATAAGAATTTCTGAGATAAGACACATGAAATGCTTAAAATATTTGAAAAATATTTTACTAACCAGCTTCCATTTGTTGTGTGATCAGGAACCACAACCTAAGAAAATGCAAATAACCAGTATGATTATCAGAATTCTTTGTGGAGTCTGCTGGAACAGACACAACAGGCAAGGGAAATGGACAGCATGGCCTTGGCCAGCCTGCAGGGACTGATGGTCTCTTGCCAGGACATTGTAGCCTGGTCACGATTCCACCTAACCCCTTTTCATGTTTTCTTGTTGCAATTTCTTCCCGACAAAAAAAACAAAAGCCCACATCTGGTGGTGTCTGTTCCCTCTCTGGTAAAGGAGAGTCTGGAGTGGTGGCTGGCTCCAGGTAGATTAGCAGAGTGGATCATTCTGGAGATTCCCCAAAGAGTGTTGGTCAACACAGATGCAAAACTGAGGGGCGGGGGGCAGGGGGCGGGGGTCCACATGCAGAGTTCCATGGCCCAGGGTATCTGGAGTCCACAGGAGGCAAAACACAGTATCAACTGGTTGGAGCTGAAAATGATAAGATTGGCTCTCCTTCTTTTTCAGTCGCAGGGGCAGGGCATTCATGTCATGGTCTGGACTAACAACATGACAGCAAAGGTGCATGTAAACAGGCAAGGGGGCACTCACTCTAAATCCTTACTGAGGGAGACGCCTCTAATTTCTCCCATAGTTTGACCTTTGAAATGGAATCAAAAGCTGGGTGATGCCATTGCTGGGTCACCTTCACTCTACCAGCGAGAGACCGTTTCAACTCTTGGGCCAGCTCTTGATATATTTCCACTGGGTTGGTTGTATGGGCATTAAGCATAAATGATGCCCTAATGTGTTGCATGGTGTCGGATGCAAGTAAAGTCCGTAGCTCCAAGTCCATCTTTGGAATCCATTTGGACTGACAGTAAACTGCCCCCTGAGGGAGTATCATAGGCATAAAGTGATTGGCACTCCATAGATAAGGGAAAGGGGCTTTCAGAATTAGTGAGACAGGAAGATGATCACTATGAAATTTTGGGGCTACTTCCTGGTTCTCTAGTAGGGGAATCAGGTTTGTTGATACTATGAGAGAGTCTATTTGGCTCATTCTGGTTCCTACTAGGTAAGTAAATTCCGCTGGGTAATCTTTTCCATATGCACCATTTAGGATGTGCAGGCTAAGTGTTGTAGTCATTTGATGTAGAAGCCCAGCATAGTTTGCTTTTCGATCTTCAGATTGCCGATTAAATGGAAGTCCAATTAGATTTGGTGTAGGAGGATAGGCTTTGTGTTGGGAGTATAGGGCTTGATCATTAGAACCCATACAGGCATTGAAATCTCCTCCCAAAATCACATATGTGTTGGGGTAGGATTGAAGCAGATCTGCAACATATGCTTCAAATTCTGCCCATTGTCCTAGTCTGCGATTTCTTCATTTGATGGGGTAGATACACATTTATTATCAGCAGATCCTATTGGTCAAAATGGACAAGGACTGCCATTACATTTTGTCTGAAGGAGAGCAGCAGCCTTGTGCAATTAACACTCCTAAGCCACCTTTGCATCTTCCATCAATGCAGAGGGACTGCACTGATGGAGTGTGAGTGAAAACCATTAAATAGCACCTTTTCCTGGACCCAAATTTCTTGCATTAATACAATGTCCTTGGAGGAAAAGTAATTTCTTGATTCAGGATCTTGAGAGAGTCTGGCCCATCCATTTATATCCCATGTCATGAGGCCAATTTTAGTTATGCGCAGGTCTGTTACATGTCCTTGAGCCTCAGAAGTAGCACTTGCTGTCTCCTGAACACTCCCTTTGCCCTCACTCACCTCCGTTGTCAGATCTGAGGTCAGCTTGACGGGGGGAGTCCATCTGGTACTTTTCCACTGAAGGGTCAGCTTGGTGCTGTTTTTAGTACTCATAGTAAGTGTAGTCCCATGGGAAGAAAGGAAGCTTTCAAGTCTGAGCTGTTTCTTCTTTTTCTCATTTTCTACCTTCCCCTCACCAGGACTTATGGTGTGCTGTCTTTCTTAATCTCTTCCTCCCTTTGGCAGTCGTTAAATAATTATTTGTCATGTGTGCAGCTTGGTGGGTCTGCCTGACGGACCCCAGAGGATCAATAGTTCAAAGGAGTTGCAACTTATAACATTTCTCTGCACTATTCAAATGCTTAAGCCTTCAGACTCATCCCATAAGAGAAACAATAAACAGAAGGATAGTGTGATAGTAAAGTGTGATAGTGTACCTAGTATACTTTTAAAGTATTTAAAATTAATAAAAACGAGAACTTGGATTGAGAATGAAAAATAAAAACACATAACACAGCAATTTGCTATTTTAATCAAGAAATTTTGGAAAAAATATCACCAAAAACCCATCCCTCGAATACAACCTTCGTCGAGTAAAGACTGACTGAGCTGAAGCTGGCTGGTGCAGAGGCATTCCAAAGTGCACGGAAGGGTGGGAGTGGACGTTCCTGGGAGGGGGTTGGGTAGGATTATAGCCTAAATCTTACTGAACACAATGGGTTTACTTCCAAGTAAAACAAATAACGCCATTTTCAAAACATAGTGGAAGGGCAGGAATACACTCTCTCCTGTACCTGACAACTGTTACTCACAAATCACTCCACTCCACCAGTTTTATCTCAGTTGAGTTAATTCATGGTTTCTGAGCATGTTCAGGGGTGGGTGGGGAAACCTTTCTAACCAATGTGGGTGGGATAGTGCATTTGTGGGGGAAATGGGTGGATGTGGGAGGGTTCAGCACCCTTTCCCAATGTTTCTTACCTGCAAATACCTACCTATGCCACAAAAGTGTTACAAGTGAAACATGTGTAACCTTCATATTGTCTAGTGCAATGGTTCTCAAACTTCTTAGCACTGGGACCCACCAGCAGCAATGTCATGGCCAGAAGTGCTGTCATTGTGATGCCAGAGCTGGCTGCTTTCCTAACAACACAGCACTAAGTTTCCTATAGCAAAGTGAATCAGAAAGGAAAAAAAAACCAAAACTACTTATAACATTGATACAAGTAAAATGACAATGACAACAATACAGCTCCCCCTTTCCAGTATCTCATCTTCCCATATTTTTAATATGGTTGCTCTAGGTGCTTTGCAACCCACCTGAAATTGATTTATGACCCACTGGTGGGTCTTGACCCCTAGTTTGGGAACCAATGATCTAGTGCTTTTCTTCCGCACTGAACAGCAGTCCTTCCTGAGGACATCACAGTCATCTAATCTCCAAAGTTCACTTCTGCACCAATAACATCTGGGTGCAGAAAAATCATATTCTCTCCCTTCCATGTTGATATGCTGATATGAATGCATGACAAGAAAGAAGCCCTGCTTAAACTGTGCTTAGACCACCCAACCTTTAGGCTGGAGGTCTCATGAAGCAAATGTAGTAGAACAGAGGAGGGGGGAGATAGTAGGAACCATAGTTCCTACTAAAAAGCCACAAGAGAGGGATACAGAAAAACACAGCACACAATAATGCAATAAGGAAAAAAAGCCTCTTGCATTACCCTACGTTCATTAGTTACATCTATCCTTTTAGCAAGCATGTGCCAACTTGACTTAGGAAGAAATATTAATTCAAAAGCTTGCAACTTTTCAAATGTTATTTTCTTATTTTCTTTACAATGTCACAGATGAAACCAGAAATGAAAGGGTATTTTAAGTACATCTTAAGAGTTTCACTATTTATGTTCATATTTCAACCAGTCCCACAAATTAGACAACAAACCTTATTAACCACCTAAATTAGTCACAGTGGATGCTAAATGCATCCATCCCTAATAATGGTACCAAGACATGTACACAATTTTTTTTATAACATGTCCTTTGTCCTTAGTATGATTGTTTTTCTAACAAGTGATGCTAATACTTTCTTGTACGTGTCCAAAATCATCTGAGCAGAAGGCCGTTCAGCTGGGTGTTTTTTGCATGCCAGATGGATGTCAAACAGGTGAAATCTGACAAGATCACTCCCATCAACATCTCCCAAGAGGAAGTTGGAAATATCAGGGATTTTCCATATGTCTGTCATTTCATCATATGGAGGCATGAGACTGTCTTCAAAGGGCACTTCCTTTCCATAAGGCCAGAGCTGCTCAGGAGCAACAAACTCACCTTGCAGCTCCCGATGGCCACATCGGATCAGTTTACCAGCACTTTTGTTCACAAGAGGCAAGGCATCCAAGTCATTTACAATAACATGGAAATCACTGGTCAGCAAGTACTGCGAAAGCACTTTATCCAAATCATTGGAGTCACACATCACCAAAGTGCCCAAGGGGCTATTATGAAGATAGTGGATGATGCTCACATAGTCTATGGCCAGCATGAACCTGTGATGCCATGTATTATAATTCTTGTACTTGGGAAGGTTCAAGATCTCATTCAGATTCTTCAGGGACCCAAATGGGTGGTACTCAGTAAGAACTGCAAAATCCTCCTCACAATAGCCAAGAAGTTTGATCACATGCTTGCTTTGTAGAGATTTCAGCATCTGCAGCCCATAAAGAAAATCCTCTTGTAGCTGCAGCACTGTTAGCTGGGAAAAGGCAACTTTGTTTTCTTTCCATTCAGAAAGGAAGACCTAAAAACAAAGAAGGGGATTTATTTATTTTTCTTCCAAAGGTACAATGCATCCACTAATGGCCACTAACTTTCAGTAAACTCAATCCAGCACAGTTCATCATAAAACAGGAGGAATAATAAGCAGTTGTTCAAAAGTGCTCCGCATATATATATGCTTAGACACAGTCCTAGATTTTACATTCTGGAACCTAACACAATATACATTGATGTACCTATAATTACTTAGGTTGTGGAAATTTGTAATTACCCAGTTCAGATGATAAACTGAACAAGTTTATAAGGGTTGGCACACTTGTAACACCCACCACTTCCACAATAGTTGTTCTTTAGCTCAGATTACAATTCAAGCTACAGAATAAAGTTTCCCAGACATCTCTTTGGCATCAGGAATGCTGAAACATCTGTTTTAATCATGGCACTTCCACAGCTAGATCACAACAGACAGAAGGAGGTTCACAGGAGACTTCATCGTGCTCCCACTTATCTCATAAGGAGCACAATGGGTTTTTCACATTTCAGAACTGAGTTCATAAAACCTAGGCTATTTTCCAGACAGCCCATAGTTAAACACACAGTGGTAGTTTGTGTGTGTTTAACTATGCCACAGCATAGCAAGATATGTAGGTCATACAATATTGAAGATCTGAAATTTAGTGAAAATCCCAGACAAATTCTACAAGAGTCCAAAAACAGATATACAAGTGAATGTCACGGTCATGTTAATGTGAATGTCAGCGCCATCCTACCTGGCGCTGACACGACGTTGCATCAGCGCTAAGGCTACAGCGCCAACACGGGGGCACCTAGGAGCCCCCCATGTCGGCGCTAAGGCCACAGGGCCCGCACAGCACCTCCCTTGCATCAGCCGAAGCCGGCCAGCACAAGGGAGGCGCGCTAACAGTGCACCCCGGGGATTGCAGGGAGGAAGGGAGGCAGGGGCGGGATATGGATGGGTCTTGGATTCGGCCGTAAGGCCGAATCCTAGGCCCATTTGAGAGGCTGCGCAGCCCCAATTCGGGCCACATGGTGCAGATCCGAGGAGCACATAAGGTGCAGATCCGAGGAGCACATAAGGGAGCACATAAGGGAGGCTGGAGCCTCCCCTACGGTAAGGGAGCGCATGCTCCCTTGCCATGGGAGGCTCCAGCCTCCCCCAACCCAGCATCTGATATGGCGCTGCTTGGCCTTGCTGTTCCAGTGCTGGGTTGGATTGTGCCCTGTAAGTGTTCCATGTTATGTTCGTAACAGATAGCCAATAGCTACTTTTGGACATTTACAAAATTCATTTGGGATTGTCACAGCATCAGCACATGAATATTGGCATTCATCAACTTTCAAAAATTCACTGTAATGTATATATAAAAATACAGGCATGTCCCAGTATCCGCTGAGGTTCCATTCCAGACCCCCCCCCCCATGAATACCTGGCATGCTGTTTTAAAGATAGAGGAACAGCAGTGATTTTGCTGCAACAAGGTGAAAAAAGAGATTTGTTTAACATCCCCCTATCTTTTTAATTGATGTCCCCGTATCCATGGATAACCAAAACTGTAGATACTGAATCAGTGGATACCAGGGCACGCCTGTAGTACAGGGGTACAAGTGAGCAGGTTGTTTAGGATGGCTTCCCCTGAGACATACACAAAGACGTACACACTATCCCAGAAGAATGGAATTATTGCTAGTTACAGAGAGTGAATGGTGAATTTACAGAATAGTATTTTTATTATTTTCAAGGCCCATTATGATCAACCAACCCTTTTCACAGCCCCTTCACCAATACGTTTCAGTTTGCGAACTTCTTTCATTGCCTGGCAAGACAGCCACAGGGAACAGTTCTTCAAGGTTCCTAATCTGAATTTACCCTGTGGACACAGGTTGTGTTCTGCATCAGCCTGTCCATAGGCAACATAAACATTGTTCAGGTATTGATAGAGAAGCATGTTCACAAGCAGTATAACCAGAAGCACAAACAAGACTGGAGGGATCAGCTTTTGCACAGGATCAGTTTTCACACCATGGAATTTTTTCTCCATATTGCAATGGTCATCTCTCAGATTTTCTGTAAGACACAAGTATTACAAATTGTAAATTTAGCACCATAATTCTTTAGCGGTGGGAGGAAATTGATGGAGAAATGTGGGAAGAGTTTTTGAAATGTGTTCAAGTTCTTTACATAGCAGTGGCATAATCTGAAATAAGCAGGTCTTAAAGGTCAACAGAATAGAAATAAATAATTCTGCTTCCAGTTATGGTATTCTACCTCTGTATGCAAATGAGTCATAATGTAGCCAAAGGTAAATATTCTAAAATTCAAAATTTCAATCCTAAAAATGCTTACTAGGGCATGCGTCTGATTATACACAGTGGAACCTACTTCTGAATAAACAAATGTGTAAAGGAGTGCACAATAAATCCCACTGAAGTCAACAGGACTTAGAAGTGCTGAACAGACAGTGCTGAACTTGGACAGACGATACATATGAGGAGCAAGGTCCAACTTGTGGTAAATAGATTTCAGAGCTAAAACTAAATAGTATTGCTTGCTTGCATTACTATTACTTTACCTTAAAAAGGTGCGGGAAACAAGTTTCCCCCAAACACAAGAACACTGGTCCTTTTAGGCAACGTCTAGCCCAGAGTGATCCAACATGTAGCCCATGGGCTCAGTGGTGTCATTCAAATGATTTAGGAACAGGAACTCACTTTTGATTGGCACTTGTCGGGAACCCGGAACCAGCCACGGAGCCTGTTAGGATCCGGAATGCCCGTTCTGGTCCGTTCCCCCTGAATGACATCACTGCATGGGCTGCATGTGGCCCAGAAGTCTTTTTTTGGCAACTCTTTAAATGCCCTGTTGCACCTACTGCCGCCTCCGGCTTTCAATCTCCCTGCCCCATTCACCTTGGGAGAAACCGGAACAGCGCAGCAGAGATTGAAAACCGGCCACTGCCTCATCTTCTGCTTGCGTCTCCTGCCACATCCTTGGAAGTCCCACTGTGCTATATTTTTTGGTGCAAGCTCTAACGGATATCTGGTCCAATCAGTGAACGTGTTGGATGCCTAGAATTTCTCATATCCCAATAACCTCAGCCATTGTCCATTCTCTTCTCCCATATGTGGATAATGTCACCACCATAACTAGACTAGAAGTTGCCTATAAGAAACAGATAGTTTGGCTACATTGTGTCTCATTTGCATACAGAGGTAGAGTAGGGAGAACCTATGAATGGAATATGAAATCGCTATACAGTTAGGAACTATACTGTCTACTGGAAACAGAACTCTTATCTGGTTCTCTCAGATAAGTAGCCCAAGTTTCTCACAGGCTCAAAGCGCTTACAGTCAATCAACAGTATTTATATACCACTTTTCAAGACAAAGTTCACAAAACGGTTTACAGGCAACTAATAAGTGAAATGGCTTCCTGTCCCAAAATGGGTCTCCCAGTCTAAAAAAAAATGCAGGACACCACCAGCAACAGCCACGAGAAAAGACACTGCACAGGAGTGAATAGGAACAGTATATTATCTAAAAGTTTAGAATTCTAATGGAAATACATATCCCATATTTCTGACCAGTATTTTGAAGTCTTATCAACTTTATTTTATTTTAATATTTTCTAATATTTGAGATATAGTAAAGCTTAATGTACAATACCAGATTTAATATAGATGTACATATAAAAAAAGCAAAACGTTTTTTTTTAAACTAATGATTTTTTTCCACAACAACCTTCTAAATAAATAACAATTCTTTCCCAAACCAAATGGTTTATTTTCTCCTCACATAAGCATCATGTGAATGAAGAGGTTTAATACAGCCAATATTATTGATATTTAATAGTAGAATTGCAAGAGGCATGCTACCTGCCATACCCTTTGCTTAGCAATTTTAGGCTTTTATCTCCTAATTTGTAGGAAGAAGAACTGAACCCACTTCACATTCGTCTTCTTAACTAGCCTTGCCTACCAACTCCCAAGAAACTCTTTGGGTTTGCAGCATCCCAGCAATAAACATGCTGCAATGAGAGACTTTGCCGGCCAGTCCGCAGTTATACTCACGGAACTGGTCTTACCGCCTTCTCCTCTACACCTCCTGCGTTATTGTGAACAGTTAACACAGGCCATGACGACGTCCCAGAAACACCCTGCTCTAAGTCACGTGAGCACACCCACCAATAGTCTTCCTCTTTTGCAGGTAGAGGCTTAAAAACGAGAAACTACTAGACTTACATAACCCCACCCCGACCAATTTCATTTGTGATCTGCGCATTACACGATCAGGAGAAAGCAAGCCGTGCTTGCGTACACAAACCGGATCTTCCACCAGTTGAGCCTGCCGCAGAGCAGATTCTACGGGCCATTATGTGGGTTGTAAAATAACCAGATTTTTGGTACAATCCTATGCATATTTACTTGAAAAAATACCATTGTGTGAAAAGGGCTTACGTTCAGGGAAGTGCGCATAGGATTGCACTTTCATTGCACAAGCCGGCAAGCATGTTTCGTGTAGCAGAGTAGTATCATTTTCCTGTTTTCAACGCACCTATGTAATGATTTCTCGTGACTGACAGCACAATCCCATGTATGTTTGTTCCAAAAAAAGCTACATCAAGTTCAATGAACCCTACTTCCACCAGCGTGTGTATAGGATTCCAGCCTTAGACACAAGAAGATTCTTGGTGAAATTAGTGCATTTAGAATATAAGGATATTCAATGTTATTCATCTACAATATGGTGGCCTCTTGGTACCCCAACCCCAGGCCCTTCTTGTTATCTGAATGAGCAGAAAGTGAAGCTAGTGGGCGGGGTTAGCGGTGACGTAAATACACCCAAAACAATCCTCATTCCAATTATTTCAAATGGGTTTTCGCATGATGTTTCGGACTTATTTGTTTACTCCTGAAGTAAAAACTCACGAAAATAACAACGTGTGATCGTGGACAAACATCAGTGGTAACCATATTATGAGTTAATATGCAATTCCAAGGTTTAATTCCGCAGAATTATATTACTGAACATACCGGACGAAATGCCGCTTGCTGCCTATGTAAACTCGGATTGCACTGCTTTGACAGGCTTATTTTTTGAAATCTACACAACCAAAAATAAAGTGTGAACGGGAAGGAAAGAAAAAAGGGGAGGGTGGGCAAAAATTATTGAGCCGATGTAATGAGAATACATGAATCTTTTCGTGGACATTAAATCCCATTTTTCGTTCAGCGATTCGCACACCCGTATGCAGAACACGCATGCATGCTTAAAGAGGTTGAAATTAACTTTTACAAACGTGCAGGGAGATTTTTATTCGTGAATTCGTGGCAATCGACCTCCTTGGCGGGAAAGATATGAGTCAGCCATATTTGTATACTCATGGCTTCAAGAAAAGGACAACATGCCGCCTCTTATTATCTTTACTCTATGGATTAACTTTACCACACGGGCAGGGAGATTTTGATTCGTGACGCTGCGGCGGCAATCCTCCTTCGCGGCAATGATCTGAGCTTACACCCATGGCTTCAAGTCTGTGACGTCATTGCTCCTCCAGTGAAATATAATAACTCCATGCTTGGTACGGACTTTCTTACAACAGCATGGCGACCTCAATATAATTGATCTCAATGAAGGGAAGTGAGGGGACGCCATTTTGTTGTTTTTTAATTAACCACATGGAAACTTCATTTCTGGCAATTCTCCTTAATAAGCACAGCCTGAGTGCTGTGATCCCTCTCTAGGTACACCACTGAAAGGGTCCATGCTAGTTGCAGGTGCCGTTTTGAAGATCCTTGCAGCCTGTGGAAGGCAGAGGCATATCGCCCATGGGGCATTAAACCCCATGCGTTAAACGGCTTCTGCTATGGGTGCCATTCGAGGTGGTGTGGGCCATGGAGGACACAAGTGTGTGCTTGCTAGTTGGTTCCTCGACTGGCTTCCTCTTCTAGAACTTCTCAAGTTGTGAAGTCAAGGGGCTCGCCTGGGCAGCGTGGGCAAAATCGCTCCAGCCCTGGGGGTAACACACCGTACAGTGGCGGAGGACGCCGTCTTGGGGCTCTCTAGAAGGGCACCAGTGGGCCCCCCAAGTAGACCTGGGCTTCCTACAGGAGGCATTTAAAACGACAGCAAAGCTCAGATTAACCACAAATAGACCAATGTGCCACAGATCAGGAAGATATCCATAGTACAGATCTTCCTCCAACAATCAAAACATTTTTTCCAGTGCCAAGGCCTCTTTAATCATAACTTTTAAGATCACGGTGAGCTTAGCCTTAGTTTTTTTTGTAGTTGGTTCTTAATGTTTGCTGACTTCAGTTTGAAATCCCTGTGTCTCCACTTTCAAAAATTTGAATCAGTGACTGAAAAAGTCACTTGTGAGCAGAGACCATCATGCAGTGCTTCCAATTTGCATGGGAGATTAGCATGTGCCTGTTATATAGTTATATAGGCAAATTGGAAGCATTGCATGATGGTCTCTGCTCACATGTGGCTTTTTCAGTCACTGACTCAGATTTTTGAAAGTGGAGACACAGGGATTTCAAACTGAAGTCAGCAAACGTTAAGAACCAACTACAAAAAAACAACAACTAAGGATAAGCTCACCGTGACCTTAAAAGTTATGATTAAAGAGGCCTTGGCACTGGAAAAATGTTTTGCTTGCTGGGGAAAGGTGTATAGTATGGATGTGTTCATGACTTGTGGAGCACTGGTTTATCTGCGGCTGGCCCTAATGGGTAGATCTAGGCTCAGCTGTCGTTTCTAATGCAGCTGCTCCTGGTGGGTAGACCTGGTCTCCTGGCAAAAAACGAGAAGCAGCAGGAGGGGAGCATTTAAAACCAGAGTCAACAACAAAACAAAAACAGAGAATCAACAAAATGCTAATTAAGGAAAGGGTTCAGCACCCCTTTGGGGTGTAAAAATGGCAACACCCATTTTAGACAAGAAAAAGGACAAACTCAAAAGATGGGAATGTGGACGGTCGCTCTCTCACAAGAAGAAACTTATGGGAATATTGCCTCTGACAAAAAAAGGCACTCAACATGCTTTAGGTACAACAGCAGCAAATTAAAGGGCTTGTGTTTTCCTTCATCATCTGAAGTTAATTTCCACTAACATTCAGTTATCAGCCAGGTGATTCAAGAGCACGTGTGAGCGTGTGTTCTGTTTGTGCATGCTTAAGCTCTCTTACATGGAAGCCTCTGTCTACTCAGAAATAAGTCCCACTGAGTTAAATTAGTCGTGCTCTTTTGTGCCTTCAGGATTGCGGCCCAGAGAAAGCAATCAAGTGCTCACACTGAATACCGCAGCAGCAGCAGCAGCAGCAACCTGCAAATGCAGGAACGCAGGTGCGCGCGACCAGACCGGCTAGCAGCCGGTGTCTCGCGGTGCCACTCCAGATTGCAAAAATCAATCGCATGACCGAATGTTGCCTCATCATACAAAAGTACTTTCTGCATGTGGAAAACTCCCAGGACAGGGGAAATGTCGCCCTAGCCCTCCTCACTCTCTCCGTGGAGGAAATGGGGATAGGAGGAGCTTTCCATCAAGCGAGCCTCCACCAGCAGCGGTCACACACAGCTAGGCCCACTCGCCGCGTTTTCAGTTTCCCCCATGGTTTCCCCTCTCAAGCTGTCTTGGCTGCCGCGTCCCCGTTCGCCGCGCACAGAGTCGTACTGGGGGGACGGGACTGGTTTCAGCCACGGCGCTGGCCTTCTCCGTCGTTTTCCTATGCATGAAGTGGGGTGAAGCAGGAAGCCCCCGCACCACCGCCTCGCCTTCCTCCAGGAGGGCGGGCCGAACTGGGCCCATCCCTCCTTCCCTGAGCCGCGGAGCAAGCAGGCTGGTAGGCAGGCAGGCGTCTGCTGCAGCGGGGGGATGGTGGGATCGGGGTGCCCGGAGCGCTCGGGTTCCTCCCTGTGGGGGGCGCTTGCGGCCCTCGCGGTCTCCCTCCTACTGCCGGGCTTGGCTCAGCCCCACGGTAAGCATCTATCAAGCTTCTTCCCCGCTCGAACGCCCCTCCCCATTTCTTGCTTCCCTTCTCCACCGCCATCCACCGTCACCCCGACATCCCAGCTCTGCTTTGCCTGTCTCCCCACCAGTGTCCAACATCTGCAAATGAGCTGCTTGCCAAACGTTTGGAGAAAGGTGCTGAATTCGATTTGTCAAAGCCTTGCAAGCAAGCAAGGAACAAAAAAGGCACGGATTTCCAAAATTTCTCCAGAAGGAGGGAGAATTGCCCTACAAGGGCGGAGGCGAGAAAATACCAAAGCCCCAGTTCCTTGGAGTAGCCACAGGCTTGCGCGTTGTAATAAAGGGGTTGCGACTCCTTCAGTGTTCTCATTGCCTGTGTTTATGGGAATTGTATTTTTCCATAATATGGAGATAATACTTATATTTTGCCTTTCTACACCGTACACAAGATGGTTGACAAAATTAAATCAAAATGTACTACTCAAAGGCTGAAAAACATAGTACTCAGAAAAATGAAACTTAAAGCTGAAGAACAATACCCCAAAATACTTTGGTGGGGGCAATCATCGTTGCCTTATAGTCCACCTTCATTATATTTGATACCTTACTCTCTTGCTAATCATAGTTTTTTAACTTTAAAACCTTGGTTTTGTGCTTGAAAACAAGATTGTGAGCCACAGATATTTGCATATCCCTCTTGCTCATCTGTGAGAGAAGGGAGAATTGGGGGAGAGAAGGGGAGAGTCCACATTTATTTAGAACAAACAGCAGTTCTGTGGTATGATTTATAAAATATTTTCTCTAGTCATTATTACCTTGAATCTATATTTGTCTATATAGTTTACTGTGAAATTGTTTTTGTAGTTCATAGGAAATTTATATATATGCATATACACACATGCACACACTGTGTGTATACTGTGTATGAATATATGAATGAATGTAAGTGTCCACACGTATGTATATGTGTGTGTGCTTAACTTTTTTTTAAAAAAATTAAAAGGTCTTGGGTAGTACGGCTGGAGAAAACTCAAGCTACCAAAAATTGTGAAAAGTGCCAAGCCTTAGCCACACACAAGTACTCAAAAATCAACCACAGGCCTACCCCACCCAAAAAAAAAAAAAAAAACCCAAACCCCCCCCCCAACATTTTGTAGTTTTCAAGGATTTGAACAAATTCTAGGATATTTTTGGAGTGCAGAATCTAAAAATGGCATTGTTTTTGCCCGATTGGCTGTAGCTGTGGGGGTACAGCATAGCCACTTTATATGCTGACTCAAGCAACTTCCTCGTGAGGAAGCCAATGTCAACTGTGCAGACAGCTGTACGTTTCCTTAACAAACCTTTGAATAGTTTATGGATTTTAACCTTTTTTCAGATTATAATCCTGTAGGAATTATACTTGGGACAAAGAGTGCTATAATAAAATGTTGAAGAAAGCAGTGTTATAGGAGGAATTACTGTATGTTTTGCTTATATTCACCCTTCAGTTTCCAGCCATTTAAAAAGATTTGATTTTGATGTTCCTTTGTGCAGATTTAATGGTAAATTGTGAAATTGTAGTTATTGTAGTTATTTATTTATTTGAAGAATTTATACCCCACCTTTCCCATGCCAAAGCAAATGCCCAAGGCAGCTTACATGAGCAGGCTAGTCTAAACCACCATATTTTCAATGGGATTTTTACAAATATGCAGTATTCTTGTGATCCGCTAAATCCTCAGTCCTATATGTAGCCTTCACAGTGTGGTGCTCTCCTTTGGGGGCATGCCTTCAAGCCTCAGCAGACAATCGCAAATCAAGCTTGCAATTGCCTCAAGGTCGTATTCTGTTCTTTTGCCAGTTAGCCTTCTCACGCACTCCCCCGCAACTCTCACTTGTGGTGAGTAATCAGCCCCACAGTGACTCTGTGCTACCACCACAGGTACTGCAGCTTGTCACAGCCTGGCATCCGTCTCCCATCCAAGAACAAACCACAGATTCTCCGGCTTAGCTTCAGGCAGTACCAGCAGCTCAACCATCAGTCCAAACCTCTTGCCTGCACTATACCTTTAACTGTGCTGTACCTTTGTGCTGTACCTGTAACTGTACCGTGCTGTACAGTTATGTGCTGTACTTGTAAGAAGGCAGGACAAAAGTTGAGTGCAAGGTCTACTTGGCCCCCCTGCTGTAGAGGTCTTGGTGAGTGGTTGAGCCTGCTCTCCTCCTGATCGGAGAGATTAAGGCTAAAAAGGTACTGGAAATTTGATACTTCAGTTACATAATAATTTATTTTGGTTAGTTTAATAAATGTTGGAAACCTGAAGTGTAGCACCAGAAAACATAGTAACTACAAGCAAAGTGAGGGAAGAAAAAGCAGATATATTCTTGTTGGTTGCCAAAAGTGCCTTCTACAAGAATTGCAGGATGCTGCTGATGGTGTCTTCAGCTGCAATGATATGCAGGGCCTATTGGAGGTTTCAGGTTAGGTAAGCTGGATAAAATGTCTGTTATTTCATAATTCTAAGTTCTGAGTCCAATAGTAAAAGTGTCCAGTTTTAAATGTTTGCCCAGCTTCATATTAACAATCTCTATCTTTATCTCTAACAGATATATCAAGACGACCTCCCTGGGATCTGAAAATTGATCAGGCTTTGCTACAAATTCATAATGAGTTGTTCAATGAAAACTTTACAGTCTTCTGGCTTTCAGATTTTTGCTACCAGGTAAATTATTTATTTATTTATTTATTTATTTATTTATTGGATTTATATCCTGCCCTTCTGCCCAAAGGCACCCAAGGCGGCATTACAACAAAACACAACACAATAAGATACAAAGTTTAACATTAAAAAACAATTTAAAAACAATATTAAAATAATACAATTTAAAATTTTAAAAAACAACAAGCCCCGTGGATCATAAGATATAAGCAAGATATAAAAGTGTAAAAAACAGCCAGCCCGTCAACAATTAAAAGCTTTTTGAAATAAAAAGGTCTTCAGCCCCCGCCGAAAAGTTAACAAAGAGGGAGCAGTTCTCAATTCTAAGGGGAGGGTATTCCAAAGTTGAGGGGCCACCACTGAGAATGCCCTCTTCCTGGCCGCTGCCCCTATCACCTCTCCTAGTGGCGGCACAGTCAAAAGGGCCCCCCCAGATGATCTAAGAGTACGGTTAGGATTATATTTATATTTACGGGTAGGATTATATTTAATGTCATGTGTATATGTTTGAGATATACTTTTAGAACCCTACAAACTGGATTAAATGATGTTAGCTACATTACGTTTCATATTTTATTTTCCAGAAACAGGTGTTATTCTCAGGCTCAGTTCAGGTATATTTTTAATGGAAGAAATGGGTCTCATCTCAGGAATGTATTCAATCAGTTCAGTGGAATTAGTGAGCACTTCACCTCAGCTATTATAATTTAGGACGTTTGGAATTGAGATATCATAAGATGTTTTTTGTTCTAAGGTGCTATGTACAATTTTGACCTTTGCTTCTTTATTACTTTGTTCAAAACAATTTCCACTTCTCAATCCAACAATGCTTGAATTCATTTTGAATTTGAAAAATGGGCATTTTGCTATATTTTCTGTGGGGCAGCTCTGTTTCTTACTGATCTTGGAAGTCTTGCTGTTCTTGAATCTTACTGATGTTGGTGGTGGGATGGCCATCTATGCCAAAAAAGGGATAGAATCCAGCAGAGTAGAATTTAAAGGCAGGTCCAACTCTACCAAGGAGTCACTGTGGTTAAACTACCAGGCTCAAAAAGTGATGTAATAGTGGGGGCATGCTATCATCCTCGGGATTAAAAACTTGAAGGGGACATTGAAATGAAACAAATCAGGGAGGTGTCAAAGAAGGTCAGGGCTGTAATCATGGGGAACTTCAAATCCCCATGATTTGACTGAGTCAACTTGTACTCTGGTCAAGAAAGAGAGACTGGATTCCTTGATGTGCTTTAGAACAGCTAGTCATGGAGCCCACCAGAGGACAGGTGACTCTGGCTTTAATATTGGTAATATTGTGTGGACCCTGGTTAGGGATCTAAATGTTACTGTGCCTTTGGGCAACAGTGGCCATGTTGTAATCTTTGCCTTGCATGTCGGGGGAAGAGTGCCAAGAAATCCTTGACTTGTAAAGAGTGGATTTCCCTCAGTTGAGGAGGCTAGTTAGAAAGTAATCGAAAGGGAAAGTAAAAAGTGTCTAATCTCACCAGAGTATATGGAGGCTGTTTAAAAAGTAGTAGACGCCCAGTAGAAGTTCAAAAATAGAAGGGTTTGACTAGGTTCAGGAGGTTGCCTGCATGGCTAACTGAAGTTAGGGAAGCTGTAAAGGTCAAGGAAGCTTCCTTCCATAAATGGAAGTCTTGCCAAAATGAGGAGAATAAAAAGAAACACAAAGTCTGGCAAAAGAAATGTAAGAAGGAGATATGGGAGGCTAAGAAAGATTTGAGGAATGCACAGCCAGCAACATAAAAGGGAATAATAAAAGCTTCTTCAAATATATTAAAAGCAGGAAACCTGTCAGAGAGGCGATCAGCCCTCTGGATGGTGAGAGAGTGAGATGAAAGGGGACTTGGAGATAGCAGAGAAATTAAGTATACAGTATCTAGAGTACTGTGCCCAGTACTCTAGATGTGACGGATCAGGAGAGAGATATTGGGACAGCTTGATGAAAATGTCGACCTGGTGTGCAGTGGCAGTGAAGAAGGCCAGTTCCATGCTTGGGATAATTGAAAAGGGGGTTGAGAATAAAACAGCCAATATTATTATACCACTGTACAGTTCGATGATAAGGTCACATCTGGAGTACTGCGTATAGTTCTGGCCATCTCAAAAAGGTAGTAGAAGGTTCAGAAGAGAGCGACCAAAATGATTACTGGGCTGGAGCACTTCCCTTAAGGGGAGAGGCTACAGCATTTGGGGCCCTTCAATCTAGAAAAAAGACACTTGAGGGGTGACATGATTGAGGGCGCAATCCTAACCAACTTCCCAGCACTGAGGCAAGAGCAATGCATCTCTGAGGCACATTCCCTTTACTCTTGATTAGGCCTCCATGACTACTACTCTGCTGCAGAATGCAAAACATGCCCCATTGGCAAGGCTTTGTCAGTGCTGGAAAGTTGGTTAGGATTTCACCCTGAGACATACAAAATTATGCAAGGGATGGATAGGGGGATGTTCTTTACCCTCTCTCACAATATCAGAATCACGGGGCATCTATTAAAATTGAGTGTTGGGAGCATTAGAACAGACAAATGGAAATACTTCTTTACCCAGCAGGTAATTAATCTGTGGATATCCTTGTCACAGGAGATGGTGATGGCATCTGGCCTAAGTACTTTTAAAGGGGGATTGGTCAGATTTCTGGAGAAAAAGTCCATCGCAGGCTATAGGCCATGATGGGTGGTGCTGCCTCCTTATTTTAGAAGCAGGCTACCTCAGAAGGCAAGGTCCAAGGGAATTGGATTAGGATGCAGGCATCTTGTGTTCTCCCTGAGGCATCTTGTGGGCCACTGTGCGATAAAAGGAAGTTGACCTGATCCAGCGGGGCTTTAATTATGTTCTTATGATTTTCATTTGGCTTTTCTTTCTTTCTAGTGCACTTATCAGGAGCTGGTGTCTGTCTCCATTAACAGAGCACTTGAAGAATCTAGTATTATGGCTGTCACTGTGGATACTCAGCATGCCATCACTCTCATGGTCAATGGTACTGCAGAAGGCAAAGAACTTTGTGGGTTTGTGCTTTATTTTAATGTAAAATATATTGAAGTGACATGCACTTACTGTCATTGTGGCATTCCAATGACTCTATTATAGTTATTTCTATTAGTGAAGTTAAATATCACCAGTTTTTAAGTAATTTGCCAGAGAAGGGAATGAATTGTTATGTTAAATGTTTACTTTTAACAATTATAATATTGTTGTAAACTGTAAGCAGTGTTCTAGAGGCAGCTATTGTTGGAAAACTTCAGTAAATATGGAGAAGCTGAAGAAACTTCAGAAGATGAAGAACGATTGTAGAGAGCAACCTGAATTTGTAGTGGAAAAGAAGGCAGAATAATGGAGTGGTGAAAGCAGTGCAGGAAACCAAATGGGAACAGAGATAGAAGGGGCTGTGGAAAAGAGGGACAGGACAAAAGAAAAACGAGAGGAGGAAAATAAAACATCCAGGGCGTCTCAAAAATCTACTTTAATGAGCTCTGATTCATACATACTTCGTTGTAGAAAACCTGCAACACTTGAGCATCTAGGGCTGCAGTTCCCAAACTCTCCTGGAGAATATGGGCTGCTGTAAGTCCTTGTAGAGGAGGGATGGGGAAGTGGGTGGTGCTGGCACTCCTGTGTTTGCACCGGCGCTGGAGAAAACAGCTATTTTTAAACTTAACAAGGGTCTCTGTGGCCCTCTGGAGGGTGGGCAATGCTCGTGGTCCCCTCTGCAAGCCTCCCTGCACTATAGAACTCCTGAAAAATGCTGTTGGAACCCGTTTCCAGTTTTCATTGTGAAACTGGAAGTGGATCACAATAGCATTTTTCAGAAAATTTTATGGTGCAGGGAGGCTTGCAGAGGGGGCTGCGGTTTGCTCCACCCTCCAGAGGGCCATAGGGATCCTTGCTAAGTTTTTTAAAAATTCATTTTTACCCAGTACAGGTGCAATCACTGGATAGCTGGCACTCAGGGAAGCAGGGACAGAGCTTCCTTGGCTAGGGTGTTGAGATGTCCCTGTTTGGGAACCTCTGATCTAAAGGAATCAATTAGAGAGGCATGTGGAATCAGCACACATGTTTGCAGATCCCTTGGGCAAAAATACCAGCAGCAGGGATGTGTTTTCATTAGAGGTAAGTGAGGTTCTGACCACACACACCCGTGGCTATACACCATGGGGTGCTGTTGACTTGGCCGTGACTGACCCAGCTTCAGAGAAGGCTTCCAGCCTTCACTGAAGCTGGAGTGAGGCGCAGCAAAGCCACCAGAGCCCCACCTTTGGAGAGAACCCTGTGAAGCCAGGCAGGGGTTAAAGGCAAGGCAAAGCTGGCGGTGATCTGGAAATGATGTCACTTCCAGCTCACAGGGCACTGTGAGGTCATGTGCCTCACCGGCACAAGATGTCATGGTATTCCCCTGATCAGCAGTGTATAGATAATTGCACATGGTCTAATAATTCATTAACGAATTAACAGGGACATACAACTGCTTCTGTGTACACCACATGCAGTATAAGTATGAATTATAGTATTCATGAATTATAAAGTTTGAATCTATAAAGCCTGTGTACCTTTTCTTGAAACACCTTGTAGTTAAGGAGATCTCAGAAGGTAAAGCAGATAATTCCACAAGATTTATGATTCACTTTTATGGGCGCAAATGTGAAAAGTATTGTTTTGTATTTCCTGCAACAGAAGGGGATAAAGACTAAGCATGAATTGCCGCACATGATGCATGCTGGGGTGGCTCACCCCCGAAGTGGCTCACCATGAAGACCCCTGGGGGATGTAGTTGGGGTCTTCACGATCGTCCCAGGCAGAATGGCAAACAGTGTTCACTCTGGGGACAATTATTGTCAGTGCAGCAGTCTCCAGTTTGGAGACCGCTGCTATAAGCAGTGGTAGAAGCAGAATCCAGGAGACAAGTCCCCTCCCTCAGAAGTAATTGCAACTATTTTAGGGAATGCGAGCCCATTTGGAAAACATGGAAAATACTATTCTTACAATAACGCACAGTTATTTATCTCTGACTAAACGTGGTCCGCTGGAGAAGGAAGTGGCAACCCACTCCAGTACTCTTGCCAAGAAAACCCCATGGATTACAGAACAAAAAGGCTAAACGATATGACACTGGAAGATGAGACCCTCAGGTCGGAAGGTGTCCATTATGCTACTGGGGAAGAGCAGAACACGAGTACTAGTAGCTCCAGAAAGAGTGAAGTAGCTGGGCCAAAACTGAAAGGAAGCTCAGCTGTGGATGTGTCTGGAAGTGAAAGGAAAGTGCGATGCTGCAAAGAACAATACTACATAGGAACCTGGAACGTCAGATCTATGAATCAAGGCAAGCTAGATGTGGTCAAACGTGAGATGTCAAGGCTGAACATCGACATCCTGGGAGTTAGTGAACTAAAGTGGACAGGAATGGGAGAATTTAATTCAGATGACCATTATATTTGCTACTGTGGGCAGGAATCCCTTAGAAGAAATGGAGTAGCCTTCATCGTGAACAAGAGAGTGAGAACAGCAGTACTGGGGTATAACCTCAAAAATGATAGAATGATTTCCATTCGGATCCAAGGCAAACCTTTCAACATCACAGTAATCCAAGTCTACGCCCCAACCACTGGTGCTGATGAGGAAGAAGTTGACCGCTTCTATGAAGACCTAGAACAGCTTCTAGAATTAACACCCAAAAAAGATGTCCTTCTCATCATAGGGGATTGGAATGCTAAAGTAGGCAGTCAAGAGGTAAGAGGAATAACAGGCAAGTTTGGTCTTGGAGTACAAAATGAAGCAGGGCAAAGACTGATAGAGTTCTGTCAGGAGAACACATTAGTCATAGCAAACACCCTTTTCCAGCAACACAAACGGCGACTGTACACATGGACTTCACCAGATGGTCTACATCGAAATCAGATTGATTACATTCTTTGCAGCCAAAGATGGAAAAGTTCCATACAGGCAGTCAAAACAAGACCTGGAGCTGACTGTGGCTCAGATCATCAGCTTCTTCTTGCCAAATTCAGGCTTAAACTGAAAAAAGTAGGGAAAACCGCTAGGCCCTCCACGTATGACCTAAATCAGATCCCCTACGAATATACAGTGGAGGTGACAAATAGATTTAGGGGCTTAGATTTGGTAGACAGAGTGCCTGAAGAACTTTGGACGGAGGTCTGTAACATTGTACAGGAGGCAGCAACTAAAACCATCCCAAAGAGGAAGAAATGCAAGAAGGCAAAGTGGCTGTCTGACGAGGCTTTACAAATAGCTGAGGAAAGGAGAGAAGCCAAAAGCAAGGGAGAAAGGGAAAGATATACCCAACTGAATGCAGATTTCCAGAGAACAGCAAGGAGAGATAGGAAGGCCTTTCTAAATGAGCAATGCAAAGAAATAGAGGAAAACAACAGAATGGGGAGGACTAGAGATCTTTTCAAGAAAATTGGAGATGTCAAAGGACAATTTCATGCTAAGGTAGGCACAATAAAGGACAAAAATGGCAAGGACCTAACAGAAGCAGATGAGATTCAGAAGAGGTGGCAAGAATACACAGAGGAACTCTATAAGGCCGATCTAAATGTTCCTGATAACCACAGTGGTACAGTCACTGAGCTCGAACCTGACATCCTGGAGAGTGAAGTCAAGTGGGCTTTAGAAAGCCTCACTAACAACAAAGCTAGTGGAGGTGACAGCATTCCAGCGGAATTACTCAAAATCTTAAAAGATGATGCTGTCCAAGTGCTGCTCTCCATATGCCAGCAAATTTGGAAAACCCAACAGTGGCCACAAGACTGGAAAAGATCAGTTTACATTCCAATCCCAAAGAAGGGCAATGCCAAAGATTGCTCGAATTACCGCACCATTGCACTCATTTCACATGCTAGCAAGGTCATGCTCAAAATCCTACAAGCTCGGCTTCAGCAGTATGTGAATCGAGAACTACCAGATGTACAAGCTGGTTTCCGAAGAGGCAGAGGAACTAGAGATCAAATTGCCAACCTTCGCTGGATCATGGAGAAAGCAAGAGAGTTCCAGAAAAACATCTACCTCTGCTTCATTGATTATGCTAAAGCCTTTGATTGTGTGGATCACAACAAACTGTGGCAAGTTCTTGAAGAGATGGGAGTTCCAGACCACCTGATCTGCCTTCTGAGAAACCTTTATGCGGGTCAGGAAGCAACAGTTAGAACTGGACATGGAACAACCGACTGGTTTAAAATTGGGAAAGGAGTACGACAAGGCTGTATATTGTCACCCTGCTTATTTAACTTATACGCAGAGTACATCATGAGGAAGGCAGGGCTGGATGACTCACAAGCTGGAATCAAGATTGCTGGGAGAAACATCAACAACCTCAGATATGCAGACGATACCACTCTACTGGCAGAAAGTGAGGAAGACCTAAAGAACCTTTTGATGAGGGTGAAAGAGGAAAGTGCCAAAATTGGTTTGAAGCTCAACATTAAAAAGACTAAGATCATGGCAACCACTCCCATCACTTCCTGGCAAATAGAAGGGGAAGAAATGGAAGCAGTGACAGACTTTATTTTCCTGGGCTCCAAGATCACCGCAGATGGTGACTGCAGCCATGAAATTAAAAGACGTTTACTTCTTGGGAAGAAAGCTATGGTGAACCTAGATAGCTTAATCAAAAGCCGAGACATCACCCTGCCAACAAAGGTTCGCATAGTCAAAGCGATGGTTTTCCCAGTAGCCATGTATGGCTGTGAGAGCTGGACCATAAGAAAGGCAGAGCGTCGAAGAATCGATGCTTTTGAATTATGGTGTTGGAGAAGACTCTTGAGAGTCCCCTGGACTGCAAAGAGATCCAATCGGTCAATTCTCCAGGAAGTCAAGCCTGATTGCTCCCTGGAAGGACAAATGCTGAAGCTGAAGCTCCAATACTTTGGCCACCTGATGAGAAGAGAGGACTCTTTAGAAAAGACCCTCATGCTGGGAAAGATTGAAGGCAAAAGGAGAAGGGGGCGACAGAGGATGAGATGGTTAGATAGTGTCACCGAAGCAATGAATATGAAATTGGGCGAACTCAGGAAGCTAGTGGAGGACAGGGAGGCCTGGCGTGCTGTGGTCCATGGGGTCGCAAAGAGTCGGACACGACTTAGCGACTGAACAACAACAAAATTTATCTCTTCTGAGATGTGACACGTTGCTTTGATTCACTGGCAGTTTCAGGGGTAACTAATTTTAAGAAACGTTTCTGTATATTTCTTGGCAGGGTACATTATCATTTTGGAGAATTTGGAAATTATTCCCTAATGGTAAGAAGTCTCCATAACAGTACCCAGATGATTTCATGCAGTATAGTTATCAATCAAGATCCTGTCAACAGCTACATCCGTACGTTTATACTTCTTTTTTTATATACTTTTCTCATTGATGTATTGTGATTGTTTCTTAAGACTTACCTTAGTGAGGATTCTGCATTGTTAGGCATTGTAGTTATCACTAGTTTTCTGTTTAACAAATTATTCTTTTGCAATACTTCTTTAGTCTATACAGAATAATTACTAGTCTATTCAACATCAGTTTATTTGCTTTGATCAAAGATCATTGCTAGTTTGCCAAGTAAAAAGCAGCAGTTAGTAGTAATTACATTAATCAAATGTCAGTACTATACTACCATTATAATCCTGCTGCTTAGCCCTTTCCCACTGTTTTTCTTCTCAGAATTGCTCTCCTCAGCGGTTTTTCACTTGCAGGGGAAAATATATTTTTTCCCTTTCTCTCCCACTAGGATTTTGCTTATTCTATTGCTATTTGGTAATCGCAGCCTTTCCTAAAATACTTCGTGTGATTGCTTTACAAGATCTATCCATGAGCTCCAAATGTTACCTCAGAGACAGTCATAATTAAACAAGGACCATATTTGCGAGTACAATGAAGCATTTGATTATGTTCAGACCTGCGTTGGTCTCCTTGCTTCACCTTTTTAGAATGTAAATATTTTACTGCACTGTGCTGAACCTTCTTCTGCAGCAATCTCTCATCAGCTTCCCCTGCTAGTTGCTTCTATGAATCTAGTTAGTGATACCTTGTACTTAAGCACAGCAACTTTTTATTCTCTTGTATTTTTAGCAGCCCAATCCTAACCTGTGTAGGAACAGGCAGGCTGACTGGCTTCCACTGCGTCCTGTGGCTGGAGCACAACTCATACTTCCTGGAGATTTTCCCCCTTACCTCATGTTGCATACCAGCCACCCCAATGGGGCTACTTGCATCTGCGTCAGTGAAATCGCTGGCGCAGATCCAAGCAGCCTGGTTTAACACTGGACTGACTGGGAGCGGGTTTAGGATCCAGTCTAAGGTGCCAAAGTTGGTCCCACCCCCTTCCTAGCCCCAGTCCACCGATTGGTCTGCTCTTACTCCACACTCTCCAACCCTTCGTGCCAGCCTCACCTTCTACTGGTCCAGATCTGATGTCAGGAGGCCCATGCGCATCTTTGCATCAGTATAGGTGACTCCTGAACCTCAGTTTATGGCAACTTTGCGACACCCAGAAGACAGCGCAAGTCCATTGAGCCAGCCTGAGTGCCAGTTAGGAGTGCGGTCTAAGTTTTATTTCCTGTCCTGAGACGTTAGGATAAAGTATTGTATATTAAAATCTGGATAAAACACGAGTAGGCCATAATTGTTTTTTTCTATGTGGATATGATGCTTTCTAGCTCAGAATATCTATTTTTTGTGATAATTAAAATTATCTGTTTTTCTTTTTACAGCTATTTTCTTTGCATTTCTCATCTATTTGGGTATTTTCAGTATACTGTCTTTGGGACAGTTTTGTATGAAGTAAGTAGATGTCTGAATGAGTGGTGTATTGATTCCGCTGTTTTATGGGAATGCAGCTTTTTTAAAAATCTGGGAATGTTTTTAAAAATGGGGGAATGCAGCCCCTCATCTGCCATTATAAATGTTTCAGTTTATCCAGACTTCTTTGTTTAGACTGTTGTCTTAATTATGCATTTATTTGTTTTGTAAAAGGGTATTCTTATAAGAATAAGAAATGAATTGTGTATAGGACTCAAGAATGTTCTATTATTAACATTTATGAAGGGCCAGCAATATTCCAATGACTTGAGCAGGGTGGTGTGATCTGGGATGCTGCCTAACACTGCTTCTGCCGCAGTGCAGCGATGGGGGGGGGTGCAGGGAAAGAACCCTTACTGTACTTTTTGCATGGCTTTTGCAAATTTGGAAGCACAGGACTTCTGATTTGATTTAAAGGAACCCTGCAAACAAAAGTGCTCCAGGTTTGCAATCACTATGCAAGGTATATGGTAAGGAGGCAGGTGATGCATTTTCCACTTGAGTAAGCAGGAAGTGGGTCAGTGCAGCTTGTGTCTAAAGTGGGCTGGAGGGAGGTAGTGGGAGACTTGGGCTTGCATGCCATATCAGGTTACCTTATGGCTGGATCAGCAGTGATTGTAGGAAAAACAGAATGACCACGGATTCCTCAGATTCTTTATAAGTTACAGCCCAATTCTAACTAAATTCTAACACGGCAATGCAGCGGTGCAGGTGCAGGCTACATTATATCCCTCTGGGAATTTTTGGCTCTTGGAGATCTTCTTGGGGTAAGGAGACATTTGGTGTCTTGCCCTGAGTAAGCCACAGGCACAACAGGTCAACTCGAACCTCTGTCAGCAGCAGTGACATAACTGGTGCAAGTCCATGTTGATCTGTGCAGCACGATTAGGCCCAAGAAGGGGATTGGGATTTGGTGTGCACTGCCACCACCAAACCCACCTCCTTCCTGGGCCCGATCCCCCCCCACCCCATCTCCTCCCCATTCTGCCCTTCCCCACCCCATTTCCTCTCAACTTCCTGACAGTATGAACTGCCTTGGAAGATTATAGGCTCGCCATAGTTAGAGATCTTTTAAGTAGAGTCTGGATAGATGGAGCCAACTATTGGGGTTGTTGTAGTTCTGGATTGCCTGCATTGGCATGGAGGTTGCACTCACTGATCTTATAGGTCACTTCCATTCTAAGAAACAGAACCAAAGAAAATTTTACAAAATGGGAGTAATATACTTTACCCCTAATATCGATCTGGCCATGTTTTGCTTCAATTGAAGCTTCCTTTCAAGAGCAACCCTACTAAAAACAAGTGGCAGTAGTTTAATTGTAGTCAGGACATAGATAACAATGGCTGGATTGGCTTTCTGCAGTGCTGCTGGTGGACCAGCCTGTGGGCACAATCCTAAACTGAGGTAGGCTGTCATAAGCTAAGCCAGCAAAGTTTGGCCAGCACAAGGAACACCGTAAAGTATGTAATGTCTGGACCACTCTTGGAGTCAGAGAGGTCAGCACACAGACATGAACCATCCTCCCTGACTCCGAGAGTAGTCCAAAAACGCTTTATGGTGGCCCTTGTGCTGGCCAAACTTTGCTGGCTTAGCTTAGGCTGTCCAGTTTACGATCACGCTCTTAAGCTATACAAAGGCACTCTTGGCCACCACTGGAGCTTCCAGAAGTAATGCTGAGTTCCAGAGCCCCCGCAGATTGTGCACTTGCAATCCCCAGAGAAAGTGCTTTTGCATCCAGAATTGAAATACTTCTTCCAGATCAGCTGTCCTAATGTCCAGAAGCTGCAGCTTCTTTGCCCACGTTCAGCTATCATTGGGGTGGGACCAGGGACGTGCAGTGGATGACTGGTCTGGTGAGGCATCCAGCCCAGTGACATGGAAGTAATTGCGATGATGTCATCACATCACCGCAATTACTTCAGGAATGCTTGGGTGGCCGAATACCACCCTGAATGTTCTTTTTTGGGGGGGAGGGAAAGTGACAGAAAGGGGCACCATTTGGAGCAATCTCTCCAAACACTGACCCCTTCTTTTAGTTATTTTTTAAAGCTAAAACAACTGGTCTGATTGCGCTTAAAAAAACCAACCTAGCACTCAGAGCATTGCACGACGGCTTTGAGAAAAAGCAATGAGGGGAGCTTTCTGTGGGGCAGAAGCCTCCCTCCCCCAGAGCTGCCACTTGGAGCACTCAGCACTTTCTGTTTTTAGCACTGTTTTTGCTCCTACTCAGAGTGGTTGCTCACCATTCTTGTGTGTTTGGTTTTGGGTATTTTAAAAGCACCAGCTGATTTAGCTCCCCCCCCCCAAAAAAACACCTAAAAACAGTTGCTCCAAACACTGCCACACTGCCCCTTTATTTTTTTAATGCAACAGCAATGGACATTGCTGCCACATGCTGCTGCTTCCAAAAAAAAAAAAAAGTCTGGTCTTCTGAGGCTTCAGAATGTCTTCTGTAGGCACAAAGGTGCCACTTCCGGTTCCCCCCAAGAATCTGGATGTGTCTGTTTTAAGCCTTTAGAAGGCTTTCTGAAGCCCAGGGAAGCCGTGCAGGACTCAGAAGTCCCTCCAGGTGGGGCCAGAGCACAGCTGCAGTCTCGTCTAGAGGATCTGCTTTAATGATCACATGTCCCTGGCTAGGACCTATTCTGTGATAGTGATGGCCTGTGAAAAAATCTTCCTTCTCTGACAATAAGATGAAATGAGCCGCAACTATGGAATGGCCTTATCCTCTCTGAAATGTCTTCCTCAGAGAGGCTCACCTGGTGCTCAGCCTTTTGTCTTCTTGGTCCCAGGTAAAGACCCTTTTTCATTTACCCAGGCTTTTAAATCTTTAACTTTTATTATGCCTAAAATTACTAATGCTGCTGGTTGCTTTGCGTCATTTGACATTTTCGTTCCAAGTTCTCTCTCTCTCTCTCTCTCTCTCTCTGTGTGTGTGTGTGTGCGTGTGCACGCGCGCGCACGCACACACACACACACACACACACACACACACACAAAAAGAAGCAGAGGAATCAAAAGGCCTGGGTCTAGCACTAAATGCTGGAACATCTGAGTTAGCCACAATCAATTTACACTACCTCTAAATAATTAAATCAATATAATTAGCAACCTTTTTAGTTAACTCCTTATCCACTCAGCAAGTAACAGATTTTGTCCTCATCCAGCCCACCCAAATAAGTGGGAAGGATCAGATTTAGATGTTGTAAGCAAAGATCGAGATACCAAACACAGTGGAATAACGTACGATACAAGGATTCAAGTAGCACCAAGCTTGCGTGTGCGCTCTCTCACTTTACCAACTGATCCACTAAACCTGATCCACTAAACCAACTGATCCACTAAATGTTGGAAGGAAAAACATTACATCTGACCAGCCATGAAAGCCTGGCAATCTTGGGGACAATCAAGGAACTATAAATCTGGCCTCTTACCAAGGGGAAATTAGAGCTGGAAATAAAGTGGAGAACAAGTCTTGCGGGCAGCTTCATACTTGTCTTTCCATCTCTTCTGTATTTTCAGAGTTCTAAATGCCTGGGCCAGGATTAGAGAGCCCAGCAAATTCACTGTCACCACTTCCAACCTTTGCTGCCCCTCTTCAAGGCAAAGGGTTGCATATGAAACGCAATGTGGAAGGGCTAAGTGTATGTCCCAAGAATGTCTAAAGTACCCGAATATTTGAATTTTTTAACCTGCTCAATTATGTTCCCTTTGAAATGCCAAGAAAAAAGCTTCCAAGACTTACCAAAAACTGTTATCTTTGACTTATCAAAATTTACTTACAGTTTATTAGATTATAAATAATCTAAGCAAGAACTAATCAATAATTGAGGCCTAGTCCTGTGCATGTCAGTAAAACCATATCATCAATGTACAAAAGTAATGGAACTGAGACAGAACCTAACTTAGGGCTATAGAAATCAACATTAGACAAATAGGGGGCAAGATCATTAATTAATACATTAAACAGGGTGGGAGCTATAACACAGCACTCTTTGATTATCTTGTTGATAGGGACCTGCCCAGATAAGTCACCCCGCTTCAAGAGCTTAATATGGGAGCTAGTACCCACACCACAAAAACGTGAGAGTTAGCCTGAGTGGTCTGCTTAGAAATAAAATGTAATAGAACCAGGCACTGGTTTAATATAGATTTGCCCAATCTAAACCCCGCCTGTTCTGGCCCCAAGGTATCATGGACCTGAACCCAGTCAGAAATTCTACAAAGTAAGTGTTTAGCATAAAGCTTCCCAATAACTGGCAGAAGGCTGATGGATCTATAATTCCCTGGGTCCCCCCTTTTTTTGTTAATGAGAATCACAATAGGCTGGCATGATGCTGAACTTGTGAACAAATCCGCCAGGCGCAGTGCCCACCACTCAGGGTCAGCTTTAAGTAGATCTAGAGGCAACACGTGTTGCCAGGTACCTTACTGGCTTTCAGTTGACTAATGTGTTGTTATTTCAGGAGGGATAATTCGGGACCAAACAGGTAAATCATCTAAAAGGGCAGTGTCCATAGGAATAACAGGCTTGCATTTTTCAAATAGTTGTAAAATGATGTTCCCACAACTGAACATCACAACTGAACACAACTGATCATAGCTAATGCGGGCATGTTCACACACAAAAACCCCATTACTGTTTCCCAAAAACTTCTTGCTGTTCCTAGATGTAATGGCCTTGAATAGGCAATTCCAGTGGTGCAAAATAAGATGTTGCCAACTCTACTCAATAGCTTAGTTAAGATTGTGTTGCAAGGCAACATAATTGGCAGGGAGATTAATTCCCATAACATGAACATGCTGAATACAAGGATGTGTACGCCTTTCATTATTGCATTGTAATGTAACTTTTTTCTGTTTTAACCAGTGTAAGCCTCTTTGAGAGTTTCATTGTAAAGTGAATGTCAGGACATAAAATGCTATAGATAGGAAGCATGCCATAAGTGTGATTCTAAAGAACAGAGATACATGAATTTTTCTTCTTTACTCATTCACAGCATTGAATCAATTAGAAATTGGCTTTACAAGAAGATGAATCCCAGAGAAACTGATCGTCTTATTAATTCGGTAAGCTCATACAGTAATATGACCTGTCTTTTAACACTGCCAAGAATTCACTCAAAAGTTTGAGGGACATGCAAGTGAAATTTTAGCCATATTGTTTAACTGTTTTTAGCTTGGCAAAAATAACTGACCCTGTGAATTCACATGTGCAAGTTGATCACTGGAAACTGCAACATAAGTAATGACTTCAGTATGTGGAAGCATTTTCTGACAGCATTTGTGTCTCACAATATCATCTCACTTGCAATAATTCCTTAGAGAGGCAGTTCAACCATTTTGATATGAAATTATGTACATTTGCCCATTGTTGTCTTTGCTTAAGGGAAAGGATTTTTGGCATTCTAGAGATTTGGCATGAAATATCATCATCATCGTCGTCGTCCTGCCTTTCTCCGACGGTTCTCCTTCAGTGTCAGAGAAAGGCAGGACGACGACGACGACGACGATATTTCATGCCAAATCCCTAGAACTGTAGGGGGAGGTGCTCATCTCCATTCCAAAGCCTGTAGAGCCGGCGTTTTGTCCGAGGACAAGCTTCTGTGGTCATGTGGCCGGCATGACTATACGCTGTAGCGCATGGAACGCCGTTACCTTCCTACTGAAGTCCCTATTTATCTACTTGCAGTTAGGTGCTTTCGAACTGCTAGGTTGGCAGGAGCTGGGAGCAACGGGTGCTCACTCCATCACGCAGTCTTGAACTCCCAACCTTCCGGTAGGAAAGCCCAACAGCAGTGGTTTAACCCACTGCGCCACCACATTCCTCTCTCCTGCCCCCTCCGCAAGGCCAGGACTGCCCAGGGCATACATCCAGCAGGGGTGGCACTTGGAAACAGCGCAGCACACCTCGGCACGATCCAGGCCCCGGCTCCAAGCTGCTCATGGAGGGGTCTGTCTTCATGCAGGCCCCACGACTGTTCCTCCGTGGTCTGGCCAGGCAGGGTGAGCGGGCTGTGTCCTCGGTGAGGCTGTTCAAGGCTGGCTGGGCCTGTTGTCTGACATGAAAAGAGGGTCTCTTTTTGAATAGAAACGGAAGAAGGCGGTGCGGGGGGGAGGAAACGGGGATCGAAGGGGTCCCTCCACGAGCCGGCAGTGGGTACGGATCCTCCAGGCAGTGCTGCGGTTTGCGGAATCGGGACGAGGCAGCCGCCGCCACAACTGCAACTTGCAAAAGTCATTTGACAAGGCTGTTATGTCACCGGGAGAGAGCCGAGACAGCAGGTCCCTCAAATACCCTAGTCCTGAGCTGTAAAGGGCTTTAAAAGTCAAAGCTAGCACTTTGAATTCAACCCAGAAACGAAACAGGAGCCAATGTAGCCAGCAAAGCAGTGGCCCAACTGAGTCAGACAAACAAGCTCCAGCGACCACATGGGCAGCCGTTCTACACTTCGTGCAGTTTCTGGACTGCCTTCAGAGGCAGCCCCATATAAAGTGCATTACAATAAACTAATCTAGATGTCACTAAGGCATGGGTCACCATGGCCTGATCTGAGTGACCCAGATATGGTTGCAACTGGCAAATCAGCCGAAGTTGAGCAAAGGCTCCCCTAGCTACAGCCACAACCTGGGACTCCAGGAGCAGCTGTGGATTCAGGAGAACCCCCAAGCTGCGGTCCTCCTCCTTCAGAGGGAGTGCAACCCCTTTCAGAGCAGGGTGATATTCCAATACCCGAGTTGTGGACCTCTGAACCAGGAGAATATCTTCTCAGGATTTAATTTCAACTTTTTTGCCAGAATCCAGCCCCCAACTGCCTCCAGGCAACGATCCAGGACCTCAACTGCCCCTTGGACTCAGGAGGAAGGGAGAGACAGAGTTGATAGAGTCATCTAGGTCACCTCTAGATGACCTCTCCCAGCAGCTTCATGTAGATGTTAAATAGCATGGATGATAGATTGGAACCTTGCAGCATCCCAAACCTAAGAGGCCAGGATGCCGAACAATTCTCCAGCATCACTTTCTGGGATCTGCCAGCTAGGGAGGAGTGTAACTACTGCAGAATGGTGCCTCCAAGCCCCAACGAAACCAACCAACCCAGAAAGACACCATAGTCAATAGTGTCGAAGGCTGCTGAGAGGTCCAGCAAGACTAACATGGACACACTCCCCCTGTCCATTCCCTGGCGCGGGTTATCCCCCAAGGCAGTCTGTGTCCCAAACTCTGGCCTGAAGCCAGACTGGAATGGATCCAGATAACCTGCCTCCTCCAAGACCCTCTGAAGCTGGGATACCACCACTGGCTCGATCACCTTGCCCAAAAACATATTTGAGACTTGCCAAAAGTTGTTCAGATTAGTGAGATCCAAGCAGAGTTTCTTCAAGAGGAAGTGAACAATGTCCTGCTTCACAGTCAGCTGCAACACCCCCTCCTTTAATGATGAGTTCACCACGCTCCTTGTCCACTTGGCCAGCTTTCCCCAGGCGGATCTAATTAGTCAAGTTGGGCAAGGGTCAAGCAGGCAAGCAGCTGGTCTCACATTCCAGAGAATCCTGTCCACATACTCAGGTTCTACAAGCTGAAAAGAATCCCAGGTGGAAGAGTAGACAGGTGCCCCAGGGTGTGGTGTCCAAGTCATGCCGTATCTGATTGACCTTATCTGCAAAGTGTTGTGCAAACCTGTCACAGCAAGCCTCCGTACATTCCTCCCCACCAATGGGGAGCTGGAGGGGGGTGGAGTAGGCCACGGACCACATGGAAAAGCTCAGCCAGGCAGTTCTCTACTGTTGTGGCAGAGAAGTAAGCCCTTTTAGCTGCCACTACTGCCACAGAGTAGGTTTTAGAGTGAGTTCTAGCCTGGATGCGATCAGACTCGGCACAAGTGTTTCACCACTGTCATTCTAGAAGCTCCATTCAGGAGCCCCAGAATTTCTGCGGTTCCCTGGACAACCAAGGAGCTGCTCTTACTCTGTGGCTGGTCAGAGGCCGCTCAGGAGCATTCTCTGGGAGGAGGAAGGGAAGAGAGGATTTGTCACCTATAGGATTGCCCCTCCTACTACAGAAGGCAGGGCCAGCTGTAGATCAAAGGCACCTCCCAGTAGGAAGGCTTCCCATCTCCAGTCCGGCCCTGCTTTCCAGGAGACAAAGTCATGGTTTTCCGAGCTCCGTAGAGCTCAGCAACGTGGATAGAGGCCCCACTTCTTTCTCTCCCTGTCACTCTCTTTTCTCTCCTTTCTAGTTTGTGGTTCCCTCTGTCTCTCTCCCCAGTGCATGTGCCTCTCTCTCCTCCGCTCTCCCTTCTAGGCAGGCAGAGGTCGGCAGGCAGAGGCAATTCCTTTGCCACCGGGGAAGCCCCGCTGTAGCAGGGAGGCACAATGTGCTCGCGCCAGGAGCCACAACTTTGTGTCATCCCTCGGAGTCTAGAGGCCTGTGGTGCGTTGCAGAGAAGCGGACCTACTGGGTTGTCACCGTGTGTGTTGCCAATGCAGCTCTGTGTGGCTGTTGGCCCGGAACCTAGCCAGATCGGCCTTGTCACACTTCAGAGCCAAGTGGTGGTGCGGCCCCAGCAGCGCGAGGGAAGTGGCCTTGATCAGCAAAAGTCTGGGAGCTGTAGCTGGCTTCTGCGACTGCACGCCAAACTGTGGGGCGCCCCAGCAAGAGAGGCATTGCTCAGTGGTGCCAGTCATAGATGCAGCTCACAAAGTGGAGCAGCAGCGTGGCAAGCCAACAGCCGTTTTCCTGCCAATTCTCTGCAATGCGGAAGCAGGTAGCACAGATGGCAGAGGGCAGAAGCACGTGGGTGGGTGGGAGCCAGCCCGGTACAGGGGGAGACAGGCCCCTCTGAGCAGCAGGCAAGGGGTACAGTCACCTGGCGGGAGGTCAATGAGATGGTGAGGGTGGCAGTGCAGGACATGACCAAGCAGGGTTGGGTCATGCAGACTAAGGCACCCCCACAAAAGCCATGCACGTTCTTGCCCAAGAAGTCAAAAAGAAAGAGATCCCCTAGTCCAGTCTCTCTGTCTTCTTCCAAAGAGGACCTTTGTGTTCTTCCTCGGAGGACATTTTTCCCAGAATGCTCACCAAGGTAGGTAGAGCACTGAAGATGAACAAACCCTCGGAGACCACCAAGGGACCACAGTCAGCAAGGTCCTTGTTTCCTAAGGGCCCACCAAACTGGCCACTATTCCCTTCCCAGACCTTTTCCAGAAGGTGCTGGATGCATAATGGAAGGCTCTGACTTCAGCCAAGCAATTCTCTAAAACTATTAACAAGATTTAGCCTTCCCGGAGCAGGTCTGGTCATCCCTGCAGGTCTCAGCAGTTGATGTTCCAGTGACAACACTTTCCTCTTTGGCTGTCATTCCATTTGAAGGGGAAGGCAGCCCCAAGGATCCATGTGACAAGCTTGTATAGGTGGCCATGCACAGAGACTTCCAAGCTTCAGCTGATGTCTTCAGAGCCTCTGCAGCCAACTCAGTCATGTCTAGGGTGACGTTCTTTTGGGTAGAAGAGGTCGCAGCCACAGAGCCATAACTCTCAAAGAGAGCCAGGAATTCCCTTAAAAAGATTTCCCTGGCAGCGGCATTTGTAGCAGAGTCTTCATTCAGTGCCTTGCAACTCAATGCCAGGGCCATTGCGACCAACATGGTGGCCAGATGTAATGTCTGGCTCCAGAATTGGGATATGGACTCAGGATCCCAAGCAAGACTGGTGGGGATCCCCTTCCAGGGCTCTAAGCTGTTCGGGGAAGCCCTAGAACAACTCCTGATACAAAACAAACAAAAGGTGCTGCCTTCAGTGAAGAAGGAACAAAACAAGGCCAGAGGTCACTCCTTTTGTCCCTTCCAATCTGATAATAGGAACAGAGACCTACACAAATCCAGATCTAAGTGGAACAAGGCCTGGTTCTTCCCCGGAGGTCATACGCAGGGCGGATCTGCCTCCAAAGCCAACAAGAAATAGTGTACAGCATGACACCAGGTCTGTCACCTTCTAAGATGCTATAGGAGGACAGCTGCTGGATTTCATGGGGGGAGATCACCACAGGTCCTGGAAACAGTCTCCAGGGGATACGTCCTAGAATTCTCCAGTAAGCCTTTCAACAGCTTCTGGAAAGCTCCAGTGTTCCAGAACCTATCAAAACGTTGTCTGAAGATGGCTGCGATTCAACACCTTCTGGACATTTGAGCCATAGAGCCACTGCCACCAAGCCAGAGAAGGACCATGATATATTCCATCTTGTTTCTGGTCCACAAAAAGAATGGGGACACATATTGGATCTCAAGTGGCTGAACAAGTTCCTGAGGAGGCACAAGTTGCAGATGGAGACTTGGAAGACCTTCACTTTGGCACTGGAGTGCAACAACCAACTGGCCTCCATACATTAGTTGGAGGCATATTTGCATGTGCCAATCATACTGAGGCACCAATGTTACCTGTGTTTCTGCTACAGGAAGAATCACTTCCAATACAGGGCACTTCCATTTTGGCTTTCAGCTGCACCCAGAGTGTTCACCAAGCTGCTGGTGGCCCCAATAGCTCACCACAGGCAGGAAGGCATATTTGCTTTCCGTTCTTGGATGACTTGCTGATAAAATCAGGGAGCAGGCGCTGCAGGACATACAGTAGACCCTACGACGCCTTCAGCATCTGGGTTTCATAGTCAGCATGAAAAAGAGCTCATTTTTCCAGCGCAAGTGGAACATCTGGGGCTCCAAATCAACATCAAGGAGTTTTCAGTCGCCCTCTCTGTAGAGAGACAAGATACACTGCGCGTGTTGCTAACAAATACCACGCAGACGCAACAAATGGACATAATGGCACTGGCATCTCTCCAAGGCGTGATGGTGTCTCGCCAGGATGTGGTCCACTGGCACACTTCTGCATGCTCCAGTCCTTCCTGTATCCCTTTCCCGCGATCACTCCAGAGATGAGATCCAGCCTGGATTGGTGGCTAGATGAGGGGTGCCTCTCATGAGGAGTGAGCCTGGAGATCCCAGAATGGATAGCCATCACAACAGACACAAGTCTGTTGGGCTGGGGGCCCCACTCAGCAAGAGAGACAGTTCAGGGGGTCTGGTCACAGTAGCAGACTTCACTGAGCTCCTGGAGCTCAGCTGGCCCTAGCATAAAACAGCTGTAAGGAAGGCATGTGCTGGTGCGCTATGACGAAGGCATATGTGAACCATCAGGGTGGCACCATATCTTCAAGACTGCACCCGGAGGCGGTCAAGTTGATGACGTGAGCAGAGGCCAACAGCTTCCCTGAGGGCAGAACACATGGCAGGAGTGGCCATCGTGTCGACGGTTTGGCTCAGCCAGAGATTACTGCAAGAAACAGAATGGCAGTTGAACCCAGAAATATTTGTTCAAGTAGTGGAAAGATTTGGGACACCAATAATGGACCTATTCACATCCAGCCATTTACCCTGGTTCCTGTCAACATCCCCGGAGGCGACAGGGTAGATGCCATGATGTGCCAGTGGCCAAAAGGTCTATTGTACGCCTTTCTGCCTGTAGACCTCCTTCCGCTAGCTCTGCAAAAATAAGCTTGGTAGGGGCGGAGGTGGTGATGATAGCATCCAAGTAGCCCAGAAGACCCTGGTACCCAAAGCTGGTACATCTTTCCAGCAGAGATTGCTGGCTGCTTCCAGTTCGTCCAGATCTGCTACTCCAGGGGCCATTGCAGCACCCCAAACCACAACTGTACCACTAAGCAGCTTGGAAGTTGAGCAGCAGGTGTTGCACCAATTCAGATATTAGCATGTTAGAAACCATGTTGGCTTCTAGGAAGGACTCTACGAGTGCAATCCTAAGGTGCGCTGGAATGGCGAGGCCAGCAGGTCTGCCCCATATCCAGCACACTTTAGGTATGCTGGGGTGTATCCTCATAGGGTTCTTCAATTCTGGCCTGCTAAATAGAACCTTGGATGCAGCCTACTGGCCATATCACAGCCCCACTCCCTTCCCCAAGTGGGTATTTCTACCCATCTGCACGTAAGGAGGTTTCTGCGAAGGTTTCATTGATTAATCCCCCATGATTCATAGGTGCCCCAATTGGGACTTACATCTGGTTCTGAACGCCCTCACAGGTAAGCGCTTTGAGCCTTTGCGATTAAGGAAGCTTATGTACAAGGCTTTGTTTTTGGTGGTGGTCACATCGGCCTGCAGGGTGTTAGAGTTGGGGCCTTGTCAACTAACCTAAATTGTGTATTTTCCACAAGGACAGAGTGGTGTTATGGCCAGAGCCAGCCTTTATCCCAAAAATCAATTAAGTTTTCCATAGAGCTCAGGAAATAGTTTTGCCTTCCTTTTGTCCTCAACCAGTGCATAGGAAAGAAAAGCTCTGGCACGCATTGGATGTGCGCAGGGCCCATAGATTCTGTACCAGTGGTTCCCATCCTTTACATGAAGGTAGGGAACCCTGTACGTCCTTGCGGGGGAGGGCGGTGACAGCCGGGACAGCCTCACAAGGCTTGCACTGCTGCTGCCACAAAGAGCTCTGTTAAGGTCACTGGGGGCTGTCACCCAGCACCCTGGTCAATCTCTGGAATCGGGAGATGACCATGGCTCTAGAGAAGATTGTTAGGAATTCCTTACCTGGGAATCTCCTATTCTGGGATAAGGAAGGGAGGGGTATCTTATGAACCAAGGAATCTTATTAAGGAATGCTCCTTAATGCAGTTCCATTAACCACTGCAGCACTATGATGGAAGAAGTTGCCCTTAATGGAAATACTTCCTTCATAGCTATTAAAGGCACTGAGGGTGCAATCCTAACCTGGAGTTAGGCTGGCACAATTAGGCCAGCAAAGTTTGGCTGGCACAAGAGCCACCATAAAGTGCGTTTGGACCACCCTCGGAGTCAGGGCGGATGGTGCACGTCTGTGCACGCCTTTAACTCTGAGAGTGATAGCAATTCTGGCCACAGAAGCCTCAGTGCCTATAATTTCAAAATAAGCAGCGCCTTTTTCAAACTCATCAATAGCATTGCTTATTTTTCCTTTCTCCTCTTATTTCAAGGAGCTTGGGTCCCCAAGCAGAACAGATTCCATTACTGGAGATCTACCAACTGGCATTTGGAGCGCTCCTTCCTCCGTGCAAAGACTTCGTTCCCTGGACGTATTCAGAGGGTAACGCAGCAGTGAACAATTTCTCATAGCTTTTTAAAAGGAATTTTCTGTTATGATTTAGAGGAAATTAGTACTCAAGGTGAATAGTAATGCTTTTAACTTTTTCCTGCACTAGTTGGAGGCAGTGAATCTCCTGGAACAGATGGCATAAAGTTGACAGAGATTAAGGGCCAATATAGTTAGAATACTGCCTGTATTTTACCCGTGGTTAAGGAATTGGACGTGGTGGCACAGCAAGCTAATCCGCTGTTGCTGGGCTTTCAATCGCAAGGTTGGGAGTTCAAGACTGCGTGACGGAGTGAGCTCCCGTTGCTTGTCCCAGCTCCTGCCAACCTAGCAGTTCGAAAGCACCTAAATGCACCTAAATGCAAGTAGATAAATAGGGACCACTTTGGCGGGAAAGTAACGGCGTTCCGTGCGCTACGGCGTAGAGTCATGCCGGCCACATGACCACGGAAGCTTGTCCTCAGACAAAACACCGGCTCTACAGACTTTGAAATGGAGATGAGCACCGCCCCCTACAGTCGGTCACGACTAGACCCTTCGGTCGTAACCTTTACCTTTAAGGAACTGGAGCAGGTTTCAGATTACACACTTCCTCCATCAACTCCTCCATGTCATTATGGTTAGGACTGGTGGGGGAAACGGAGCAGAAAAAATAAATGACCCTAGGAACTTATGCTTTGATCATGGTATCTCAAATCCTTTAGTTGAGGAATATACTGGGTAGAGAATAAAATGGTGCATAAAAGTCACATTGTAACATGTTGGCAGGAAAATGATTAATAGTCCAATCCAGTGTATGCCAGTGCAACAGTACCAGCACAGCTTGTGCTGCATCCCACGGGGGCATTTAGCAGGTGGGAGGTCACCCCAAGGCAAGGGGACATTTGTCTCCTTGTTCCAGGGTAAGCCCTAGCAGTTGCAATCGGGAGCGGGCCTGTGCTAACTCAGTTGCTGGTGCAAGTCTGTTTTGCCCTGTGCCAGGACTGAGAAGTGAGATAGGATGTGTGCGCTGGCACTGCCCTGAAGTAGCTGTTGGACCTCTGTGGGAAAGAGGATGCTGGACTGGATGAGCTCTGGCCTGATCCAGTAGGGCTTTCCTTACGTAATACGGCAGTTTTTACCTGCATATAGAACAGGCTACATCCTCATTTCTGTCGCCTTAGAAAAATAGTAAAAAGTAAGACAACTGACACATTTTTCCAAACTTTGTGCTCTGGGCCCATTTTATAGTATAGCATGTATTATGCCCACAGCTGCACTAACTCGCTCTGCATACTTTTGGTAGAGTCCATGTGCAAAGATCTGGTTTTACAGACCAAAGATACCTACTGGGAGGAACTTGCCTGATCACCAATCTGTATCTACATATCAAGCCCATATCAGTTAGCCCTTGCTACATAGTTCCTCAGTCATTTGATTTCAAAAGGGGAAACTTTTGAAAAAACTGAGGAAGATAATTTAAAAAGGAAGTTAAAAGGGAAAGTCAGGAAGATTAAATGCAAAATGCTTGTAGCTTATTTAAAACCAAAACAGAAGTCCATCTAGAATATGCACTGCAAATTGGGAAAGGTACCAGCAAATCCAATAAGTTGCCAGCATAATTAACAAGCAAAGTCAGACTATAGGAAAGAAGACTCTTCAAATAATGGAACTGGCGTCTAGGTCAAATGAGAAGAAAAAAGAGCATACATTTGGCAAAATACATGTAAGTAGGAAGCAGAAAGAAACATACTTTTAGAGCATATTGCTAAAAACATTAAGAGCAAACAATAGACATTTATTTAAATATGTCAGAAGAAGGAAACTGGCTAGGGATGCACTTGAGTGATTAGACCACAGTGAAAGATTACTGAAAGAAAATAGGGAGACTACAGAGAGGATGAAGAAGTTATTTGTATTGGTCTTCATTGTGGACAGTGAGGGACAGACATTTCCAGTGCTGTAACGTCGGTGGAGCCACTCCAGGCAGAGTTCAAAGGAGAATGCAATTTATATTTGGGTGCACTTCCAAATAAGGAAGTGGGCGGTGATGTGACATCATCGCTACTCCCAGTTTGCATAAGATAGGCCTGGAGAGAATGCAGCCACACGCTGGTGGTGAGTTTGGGAAAAGGAAGGAGCGCAAAATAATTTCTTGCTCCAGACGCATTTTTCATTAGTTATGGTTCTGGACATTTCAATTGATTTCTTTTTCAGGGAAGGATTCTGAGGAACTGAGCTGAACTGAGGAGACAAGATATTATGCTTTTTGTGTGAAAACTGAGTGTGCTCCAATATCCAAACGGAGTGACTTTTGTCTAGCATTGGGGAAGCCTGCAGGGTGGGCTGCAGGCCTCTTGAACCCCACCCCCGCCCAAGGCCAACATTACTTGGAGAAGAAGTAATGTTATGTTGATTTTTTTTTGTTAAGATTCAGGACAGTACAAGTCAGTTAGCTGACAGTTCGATAGGTGATGGAGGGAAGCTAAAATTCATTGTTTTCATGCTCCAGTAATGGGGTTATAGGAGAATCTGATTGGCTGCTGTGGGGAGCAGTTTAATGAACCTGATTGGTCGAATCTAGAAGTGCTCTTCTAGATAGGTTGTAGTCCCACATCTTTTTGCTCTTTTTCCAGTGCATGCTTGTAACCACTTCTGATTCTTGAGTAATGGGAAATTTTAGTCCCTTCACAGTTTGGACCCACACACACACACACACACACACACACACACACACAAAAAAATGTAAACTGTGCTACTAATAGCATAAAGAAGACCTGTGTTGAATCAAGTTTTGCAAGTAGAATCATGGTCAAGATCTTCTAAGTGCTCAACCAGCAGTCGCTTATACTGTATTTAGGGCGCAATCCTAACCTGTTCCCAGAACAGCATAGGCCTGCGGCCCTGTGCTCTATCCAATGCAGGTTGGGTGCAGCCTGGAGCCTCCACGGGCCTGGAGCTTTGCCCCAGGGTAGGCGGCAGCCAGTCCTATGGGCTGCTCGGCTGTACAGCATGCACAGATCTGAGTACCTGTGTAGCCAGAGGATGGGGGCTTAGATGCAGCTTAATGGCCACAACAAATTAAGAACAAGTGCTTTATTTGAAGTATTTCAGATACAGGGTGGGAAACGGCAAAAAAGGTCAAAATTCCTGTACCGGTGAAAATTATTGTGTAGAAGTGTACACAATAGCTCTGTCTCTTGCATACTACTTGTAGATCACAAGTTCTGATTTGGACATATAGCTGTGTTAATATTCCACTGTGACAGAGGTAGAACCAAGGTGGTGCTGTAACTTCAGTGACAAGCAATGATAACAGTCATAAGGCCAGTGCTGTTGCCTGAGCAACACTTACTCATCCGGCATTAGTATCCTTGGTCCTTCCTGCTGTGATGTGATTGATTGTACTTTTGTTTTGAGAAGGTTTGTTTTGTTTTGTTTGCAGTGCTGTTAAGAAATTGCCTTTTCTTATGGGGGTTGATGTTTGTGATAGCATTTCATGTTCAAGAAGTTCAACAAGCTGGTGTGATGTTTTCTTTGAATGCTGTAATTATGGGTTAATTGTGGGTTTGGAGTTTTTGTTTCATATACATAAAAAATCATAACGCTTAAAGCATAATAATGCTTAAAGCATAATAATAAAGGATTTGCCACACTTAATAAAGAATAGCAGCATTCTTTCTTTTTTGATTAAAAAAGAAAAACACAAGACCAGCTGACAGAGATTAGTATTAAGTGCAGTATTATGAAGATGGGATTGGTGCTAGAAAGACTTGGGAATATTGATATACTGCTCCATACTTGTGTTAATTTAGGGGAAAAGTTTTAGTTAACTTTTAAGTTTTTGTTTTTAGATATTGGTGTTCAAAATGTGTTATGTGTGCCGTTTGTTTTATCAGTGCTTAAATAGTAAAGGAAGACTAGCAGCATTGACCAAATGTGTTAATTTAGGCATTTATCTTCTCAGATGCTGCCATAGTTTTAGGGCCTGATCCTATCAGGCCCAGCACCTCCAGGCACTCAGAGCTGGCACTGGCAGTACACTTGTACTGCTTCAGCCCCTCGAGGCACCCATGTGGAGCTGATTGCCTGTGAGTGTCACCACCACCGGTGGTGTTATGTTTCTGCACAGGCTGGGATGGTGGAATTGGGTGGAGCAGGAGGTGGGACTGGCAGCGGCCTCCAGAGGCCCTCAAGCCTGCACTGGCAAAATAGCCGGCACAGACTTGAGGAGACCCATGGGCGACCCTGTGCCCTTACCCAGGGGAAGGGGATGACTATCCTTTTCTCCCAAGGTGCCTCTTGCACCTGCCCGGTGCCGGTAGGATACAGCTGTAACCATTTGGCTACTGCTGGGCCTCCAGTACCTGGCAGCTTAGGATTGGACTGCCCGTACTGAAATATGTGCACTGCATGCTTATGTGTTCATGTCTTTTGGTGTGTGATTCAGCTTTGCTTTCCCTGACTTTGTAGGCTGGCTCTTATAATTATGGTGTTTGTGAATTATGGCGGTGGAAAGTACTGGTTCTTCAAGCATCAGAGCTGGAACGGTAACATTGTTTACAATATATTTTTAAGGATCACTTCCTTTATACAAATGGACATATAGACATGCTGGATTTACTGTAGCTGACGTACTATTACAAAAGATGTATCTGCAGCACTTCCTGATGCTAAATTTTCTCATAAATGTGTCAAGATTTAGCTGTTATATATAATACAAGTGTTTGAAAATGGTGTTATTTATTTTACTCAGAAGTAAGTCCATTTTGTTCAGTAAAATTTAGGCTGTAATCCTATCCTACTCACCAGAAACAAATACCTCTAGCTATGAGACATTTTGCTGACATTTTCACAAAGCAATTGTAGCTGTTTGGTTTTTTTAAAATTAATAATATGCAGTTTATGCTAACTTCATTGTCCTGGGTGCTCTCTGTTATACTCATTGTATCTTAGTGAGGAAGATGGATGTTGAGGTGATTGTGCACAAATACCATAATAAATTATCGTTAGGTGGATTCACAACTGGCTGAATAACTGTGCACAAATAGTCAATGATCATCATTGGCTTTGCATCGACCTGGAAGACAGTTTTGGTTGGAGTGCCCCAGGGCTCTGTCTTGGACCCTGTTCCCTTTAACATCTTCATAAATGACTTGGATGAAGGGATACAAGGGGACTTCATAAAATTTCCTGATGACACCAAACTGGGAGGAGTAGCAAACACAATAGAAGACAGTTGAAATCTTCAGAAAGAGCTTGACAAAATGGAATACAGGTCTGAAATGAATAAGATGAAGCTCAACAGGGACAAATGCAAGTTTCTGCACTTAGGCAAAAATAACCAAAGACGCACCTATAGAATGGGAGAAACCTGGCTTGGCAGCACAATGTGTGAGAGGGAACTTGGAGTTGAGGTGGATCACATGATGAGTATGAGTCAGCAGTGTGATACAGCTGCAAAGAAGGCTAATGCAATTTTAGCCTGCATTAATAGAACCATAGCTTCCAAGTTGCAAGAATTGTGGTTCTGCTTTACTCCACATTGGTGAGCTCACCTGGAGTACTGGGTCCAATTCTGGGCACCTCAGTTCAAGAAAGATGCAGCCAAACTGGAGCAGATTCAGAGAAGAGCAATGAGGATGATCAGGGGGCTAGAAAACAAGTCCTATGAGGAAAGGTTGAGGGCCCTTGTTATGTTTAGTGTGGAGAAGAGAAGACTGAAAGGGGATATGATAGCACTCTTCAAATACCTGAAGGGCCGCCATAAAGAAGAAAGGATAAATTTGTTTTCACCTGCGTTTGACAGTAGAACTAGGAACAATGGGTACAAATTGCAAGAGAGGCGATTCTGGCTGGACATCAGGGAGAATTTTTTGATGATAAGGGTGGTTTGACAGTGGAACAGATTGCCGAGGATGGTGGTGGATTCTCCCTCACGGAGACCTTCAAGCAGAGGCTCGAGAGGCACCTGCTGGAGCTGTTCTAGGACAATTTCCTGCTATAGGCAGGGGGTTGAAATAAATGACCTTGTAGGTCACTTCCAACTCTAAGATTCTTTAATTCTATGAAATACAATCCATCACCCTGGAAATCTTTAGGGTTCCGTTGTAAAGGCCTAGTTGTGTCATACAAATGTATGTACGTACGTACGTACGTACGTACGTACGTACGTACGTACGTACATACATACATACATACATACATATACTTGTAACAGACTTTCAACAGCCCTGTTTTTCTCTTCAGAAAAAGCAGCTTTAGAAGGGGATAATATAGGGTGCAGAAACAGTATGTGACTGATGGGTTTCACCCAGCTATTGCTATTCCAATCTAAATTGTCCCTCTAAGCTACACTTCACATAATGGGACTTCAGATATGTGTGTCAGAGGGCAAGCATACATTTGAGGCCATGTGGGGAGAAAAGCAACTGAAGGAAAACACAGAAGCAACAGTGGGTATCATTTAATTATTTCAGTAGTGAAATATGTGATTGTGTGTTAATGTCTTGGGTGGGTTAAGCATCTTGCCTCTTTATACTGCTTCTCCAGATTGCCCTCTCATGGAGTCACTTTGCCTCAGATAAGGAGAATTTTTGTTTTAATAATATGTGCTTTTGCATGGTCAAAATAATGTAGTTGGGCCCTCAGTTATCGACATTTTATTAAAGGAGTAGTGGTTATTTAACATCCTTTTAGTTATAAGCATTTGATTTCTAAAAATAGTTGACCCATTCTGTTGTTCATTATGTTATAAATAATTTTCCCTTTTCTTGTTATAGGGCTAACTGTAGCAGATCTCGTCTTTCCATGGTAATTCTCCTTGATCTCTAATACTACTTCACAGACCATAAGCATGTTTATTGAGAAGAGCCCTGCATGGGGATTTTTAAAACTTTATTTCAATCTGACCAGAATTGTTTGATTTTGGATTCTGACAATTGTTGGCTATCACAATGGTTTCTGTTTGTCAGTGTTGTATTTTTAAAATAGTCTTTAATTTTAGAGAAGAAAATGCAGGAATATGGAGCTGAAGTGTCAAATGTCCATATCCTAAAACAGGTGGTTTGAAAATGGTATGACCCCAAATCAATTCCCAGATTTTGAAAAATATAGACAGACCCTACTACAAACCTAAATTATGGTTGTCAGTTTACTGCTGTGCTTTTCTGTGCTTCCAAAAATAGTACCTTATAAAATGCATGCGCATCTTATCAAGTGTGAGGAGCATCAATATATAATGTTCATGTCCCTTTAAAACACATGGAAACAATGACTAGGACAGAATTGAGCCCTTGCATTTAAGGGTGCATGCAGACACGTGTTAGGCCCCTGTGGAGATGCACACATTGCATTTTGTTCACTCAAGCAATCTTCTCTTCAGCATCAAGCTCAGGGGTATCTGGGAGTGTCTTATTATGGAAGAATTTGAAAGTGTCTTTTCGAAGGTAGCAGTGCCTTCATTTGAAGAAGTTAATGCAGTGGTTCCCAAACTTTTTCAACTGATGGATCAACCTACTCGGCCATTGGCTGTGGTTGCCCATTAGGGCTACAATCATAGACGTTGTGTTGGGCAGAGGTTTTTCACAAGGATTCCTGGCTGGTTTCTGTGGCTTTCCAAGGAGCCACGGCTCACAGTTTGGGAACCACTGATTTATTGTACAGGATCAGACCTTCATTTTTGTAATCTTTCTAAGTCCAACACAGATAGAGGTTGATGAAAATGGTTTTCCTTTTTGTGTGGATTTCAATGTTTCCCAGAGTTAGAAATGCAGAAAGTGGTGTTAAGTGCTCTTATTCCAAGCGTACATTTTTATAAATTGTAATTACAAATTATAATTGCTTTAAAAGTGTACTACATAGGTGGTATAGTGTTAGCAGATGCAGCCCACATGCATGTAGAGATGTTAGAAAATATGTAGAGATGTTAGAATGGTTTTATTTTTTCATAGAATTTGCAGATTTGGGGTAGTTTTTTTATTTATTTTACAAAAATGAGAAGTGTAGAAAGTGGTGGTGTTTTTTATTTCATTATCACTGATAAAAACCAAACCATAGAGCCTCTACATTGTTGAGCAAAAATGAGTCAACATAAACAATACTTAGAATTATAAATGGATAGAAATAGAGCTGACAGCCTGATAAATTAGGTTTATAAACAGGATTTTTTAAAAAAGACTAGTGTTTGCCATGTCACAGGTGCCAATCATTTCTATGCAATCTCTTGCTAACTGGGCAAGAGGCACTTTTTCAAGTGGTGTCCTCTTATATTTAGCAGGGGGAGAGCAATTGTCCCTCTTCACCCCAGCACAGTGTCTTTCTCGTGGCTGTTGCTGGTGGTGTTCTCCATTCTTGTAGATTGTGAGCCCTTTTGGGACAGGGAGCCATTTAACTTCAATGTTACTATTTGCCTGTAAACCGCTTTGTGAACTTTGTGTTGAAAAGCGGTATATAAATGCTAGTGATTGATAGTGATTGATTGTTGCAGAGAGAGAAATACAGTTTTTTTTCCTGAATTTTAAAACTCAGTGAAAATCGGTTCACTTCTTGAGGGATCCACTTATGCCTTTTGTTTGATGTCTCCCAAATCCTGGATGTCTCTGTTATGTTAATATATGCCAGCTAGATCAGTTTTGAGCAGACATGATTTTTTTCCCTCTTTCTCAACCTGTCTAGGTTTGTGTTTATCATGGGAACCTCCATTTCTCTGTCACTGAGTTCTATGTTAAGACGGGGATGTTCCAAGTGGCAGTTGCTGGGGAAAATCCTGTGGAGAAGCCTTCTGTTGTTTCTAATAGGAGTTATAATTGTGAATCCAAATTACTGCGCTGGGCCTTGTAAGTTCTAAGAGATTTATTGATCTTGATGCTGACAGAAAAATGTGCCAGTTCAGTAATACATTGCTGAACCTGTGTGAAGTTCAGCTTTTTCCATTCAGTGATAAAGGAGGGCTTTATATTATGTCGTGTGTGTGTACAAATTCCAACATGATGATTCTGATCCCTGCTGTTGTCTTCCCTCTGCCATAAATCGATTGGGAGTAAATTTGTAAATGGGAGTAAATGGCCCTGAAGCAACCTAGGGGGAAATTAAGCTGCTCAAGAACTGTTTTTAAACATTTAATTCGTTGCAAAATTTCTAGTCTCAGTTTCCAAAATACAGTACTGTACTGAAAATTGGGGGCCTTGATCCAAAGATCAGGGATACAGAATAAACTAGGCCAGTCCCTCAGTCTCTTCCAACTGGATCCTAACGTTTTGTGCTGTGGTGCTCCATGGTCAGGAGGACTTTGATAAACTGTCCTTCAGCTCATGGAAAGAGCTCTGGGTCATGGAGTGCTGCAGTGTGGGAAATATTAGGATTTTGCTGACTGCCCTGTGGCTCTTTCTTGAGAGCGATACAGATAGGACTGGTCTGAATGCATGAATTGCCTGACCTAGAATGAATTTGGTTACTATGAGATGATTAAAATTGTAATAAAATACCTTGGCCCAAATACTCCAGTTCTCATTTGTGTTTACGATAAAGTGAGTCCTTACTTCTAGCAGAAAGTTTTTGGAAATGAGTGGAAAGGGCGCAATCCTAACCAACATTCCAGCACTAGAGTAAGGGCAATGCAGCTCTGAGGTAAGGGAACAAACATTCCTTTACCTTGAGGAGGCCTCCGTGACTGCCCTCAACTGCAGGATGCAGCACATGGCCCATTGGCACGCTTATGTCAGTGCTGAAGTGTTGGTTAGGATTGCACCCTAAAAGATATAAGAGCATGCTTTGGACTTGGCCATTTTTTAGACTCAGGCTAGCTACCAACCTTAACAAAATATAAAGCATAGATTAAAATACTGAGCTAACGTCTTAATAAGCTGATAGTCCTGCAACAGCATATATCAGCGTTTTTTAAACTTGGAGAGAGTTTCGGCCATTGGAAATGTGTGCCGGGGCAGGTGGAAGGCAGTAATACAACCCCAGGATCACGTCACTGACAGGGGTGACAGAGGCTGCAATATACTTAGCAGTTGCAGTGCTGGGCAGTCCAGGGGGGTTATTGGGAACCCTCTGAAGGTCTCTGCATTTAGAGAAAAACCGCCATTGCGACTCACTTCTGGTTTCTCAGCCACAAACCAGAAGTGGGTTGCAATTGTGGTTTTTCTATATTACGACTTTTGGGGAGCCCTGCAGAGTCCAGTGCAGCAACTGTTGCCCCTGTCAGTGACACGATCTTGGGGATCGCATTGCTATCTTCCACCTACCCCCGTCCCTTAAGGGAACAGGATCAGAGATTTTCAGGCGGGGGCGTCGCGATGCCCCAGTTTGAAAACCTCTGGCATATATTGTTAAGCATCAGACTGGCTTCTCTAAAATGTCTGCTTTAAAAAAAAAATTGCCAATTTATCCCGCCTGCAGTGTCCTGGGATAACCTGCGGATTCCTGGTGTGCTCCAGAGACTGGGCTGTACATACCTTGTGGTTGCTGTGCTTGAACTTCTCTTTGCCAAGCCTCTACCTGAGAACAGTACTCTGGTGGGTAAATGGCCCCAGTAGCTGGGACTGAACCTATATTTAATTGTACCATTCTTAGTTTTTAGTGCCAGTCCTGATTGCCAGTTATCTCTTTTGTCATGTGATTCAAGAAGAAATCAGTTATGTGTGTATGTGCACGCATATGTGCACCTCTGCTTGCTCCCAAAGTCTTGAAATCCTATGAAACAAATTCCTTTTTCTTTAGCATGTTAAAAGGAGGTAAGATGCTTGCACTCCATTTTGAAAACATATACACCAGTACTTCCCAGACTTTTTAGCACCGAGACCTATTTTTCCAAATGATTATCATAACAAAATTACTAGAAAGAAATATTTTATTAACAATAATTTGTTAATGAATAATAATTATTAGGGTCCTGTGCTTCCAAGGCTGCTAAATGTGTGTGGACAGTTGCTAGATGCTCCTTAGAAACGGAGTTCAAGAACTGTTTCCCTCAAACCTTTACAGTCATTCCAGGGTACCTTAAAGGCTGAACTGAAGAAAAAAGATGTGCAGTTAGGAACTTCCAGGCCAGACAAAAGGCTGAAACTGGATTCACATATGATCTATGGCATGCCAATTACTAGAGGAAATTAGACATTCTCTGGAGGAGGAAGGGTGTCATTCCTCACTTGTGGGAAGCCCCTTACTTGTGGAAGCTCTTCGCAGCTCTTAAAGCCACCCAAACCTTAGACCTCCAAACCTTAAACCAAGACAGCAAAAAAGGCATCAAAGTTCTTACTCCCCAAAGGGGCACCCAAGCCCTGAGAGGTGCCTATGCCTGATGCATTCAGGTCCAAATTGTAACCAACATTCCAGCACTGACATAGCTGTGCCAATAGGGCATGTGCTGCATCCTGCAGTTGGGGGAGGAGCGGTCACAGAGGCCTCCTCAGGGTAAGGGAGTGTTTGTTTCCTTACCTCAGAGCTACATTGCCCTTACCTCAGTGTTGGAAAGTTGATTAGGATTGCGCCCTCAGACAAGTGCTGGAAATGGAGTGGAAGGCCCCCACCAGGTCTAGAAGGATTCCATGCACAGCCAGCAAACTGCACTCCCTCACAAAGCACGCCATGGCCTTCCTCAAGGTGCCAGGAGTCAACCAGCCAATAGCCACCTTAGCCACATCTGCCATCATGCCTGAGGGCAAGGAGGGCCCCAAGGATCCTTGTGATTGCAGGATGGAAGCAGCTCTCAAGAAAGATCCTCTCAAGCCCTTAGAGCTTCCACAGCAAACTCAGTCATGGCCAGGGCCCTCCTGGCCTGGGTAGAGGACCTTGTAGAAAAGGATAAGAAGCTGTCTTAAAAAGATTTTATCCGCAAGCTGCTTTCACCACAGACCTGTCCCTTGACGCCCTTCAATTCAGTGCTAAGGCCCTAGCATCAAATGTTGTGGCTAGAAGAAAAATCTGGCTGAGGCAATGCAGAGTTGACCAAGGATCCCAGTCCAGGCGGGTAGCAGTTCCTTTCTTGAGATCAAGCTGTTTGGCTAGGCACTGGACTCAAGTGGAGAATAGGGACTATTCCCTCCACAACTCTCCCAGTGGAGTATAGGGACAAACGCAAAGTTCTGCCAACCGCCAGGAGAGAAAGCCCCAAGAACAGCAGGCAGCGCATTAGTTTTTGACACAAAGAGTCCTTTTCTCACAGAGCAAAGTGGAACAAGAGTAGGTTGTTCCCCTGGAAGACAAGGACAAGGCACAGGACTATTAATTCCCCTTACCCTGCGGCAGGCAGCACTCTCCCCAGTAAGGTTACTTAGATATGCCCCAGCGAAATAGCTGGTGCAAATCCAAGTGGCCTGAATCGGGGCAGACAGGGACGGGGCTCTAGGCTGCCTAGGTTGGTTCCGTCCCCTTTCCTGGGCAGGTCCGAACACTGGTCCACTCTCCCACTGCTCTGTTCTGCCTTCCCTCCACCCTCTCCTTGCCTCCCCCCCCCCACTGGCCTCCCTAGGCTGGCACTTGCCCCACTTATTGGACTGGCACAGAGGCCAGATTTGGCCTCTGGTGGCTGGTGCGACTGTTTGTGCCAGCCCAGTTACTTCCCAGAGTGGTGCAGATGTGCCTTATGGCACGTTTGTGACACTTCTAGGCTGGCACAGGGGCTATGCCCCAGCCTAACCCATATTTAGGATTGCACCCTCTACCACCCTCCTGAAACTGCAAAGAGATACAACAAGATCATGAGGATAGGAGTGTTCGACAGCTTCAATGCTACCACTGAAAAGAATGTTTTCTGAGACTTGCCAGCAGAACTCCTGTGAACAAGAAGTGCTCCACAAAGCCTCCCTAGATTGTACTCACAGAGGTTCACATAGTGTTTCAAAAACCATATTCGTACAATTATCAAAATACTCATACTGGATTTGAAGCTCATGTCGCAGGAACTATCAACTTTATACAACCCAACTTCTTAATACTGTCCCAAGAGTTGCTGACGGATAGAAAAATATGGTTTTGGACTTTCCACTAGGATATCAGTTGATTATTGAACTTCCCTGTTTAAAATTAGCTTTTATACATTTTTATGTATGAAGAATATAAGGATGCTGAAGGAAGTGTGTGCCAGTGTTGATCCTTTAGAACTGTGTCCACATTACTGTCTGACCAACTAATGTCCCAAGATATCAAACTTGGGAAGGGTTTTCATCTTAAATAATTTTAAAGTCACAACATGGCCAAAAATTAATTCTGAAGGAACTGTAACCTTATTAAATGCCTACTTCACAAAAGTTTGGGAGTGCTTCTGGACTCACAGCTCTCCCTAGAGAGCTGGCGATGACAGTGGTGGCCAGGAGTACATTTGCCTAGCTTTGACTAATGCATCAACTGCGGCCATACGTGAGTCAATCAGACTTGATCACGTTGGTCCATGCCCTAGTGACTTCAAGATTGGATTACTGTAATGTAATGTGGGACTGCCCTTGAAAATGGTTTGGAAGCTGCAATTAGTGAAGAATGTGGTGGCTCAGGGTGGTTACAGAAGCTAAATGGTGACTCGTTTGGACCACTGCTTCAGCATCTGTAAGGGCTATTCATTCTTTTCTCGATCCAATTCAAGGTGCTGGTATTGGCCTTTAAAGCCCTTTATGGTTTGGGCCCAAGTTATCTAAAGTTCTATACATTCCAACCCATGCTGTTAAGTCATCTGAGGGGGCTCTCCTTCAGGTGCCACCTTTATCCCAAATTAGAGGGCTGCCACATGGGGGCGAGCCTTCTCTGTGGTGAATTCCACAACTATGGAATTCTCTTCCAGAGGAATTAAGAACTTTTGGCAGGGTCTCAAAACATTTTTGTTTTCTCTTGTGTTTGTATGATGTGTCGTCTGCCCCGTGTCACTATAACTTGGTTTTTGTATTTTTCTCTCTTCTAATACGTTATTGCCACTTTTTTTCCTTTTTTGTGTGTAAAATTGTTTTATTCTGATTTTTTTAAAATAATTTTTTTTGTTAGCTGACTTGAGCATTTGCTTCTGCAAATGAAAAGGCAGGATACAAACCTTTAAAATAAATCTATTTATATAAAAATGGATGTGTATGTATGTTCCAGCATAACTCTGGAATGCCTGGAGCAATTTACACCAAACCTGGTACACATATGACTTACACTTTGGAGAGAAATACTGCAGGGGTAAAACACCCCTAGGGGTGGGGGTGGGAATGGGGTGACGTGTAGAAAAAATAGAAAACGACCGATATTAGCGTTGAGTCCATAGTTTTCGGGGTCGCTGAGATGAATACTGACACTCCCGATGCCGTTTCAGTCCATGTTCAGCCCCCATCAGCATGGGGGGGGGTGTTTGTGAGAAGGGGTGAGAAATAACATGTCCAAAATGACCGACATTATTGTCAAGTCCATAGTTTTCGGGGTCGCTAAGCTGATTGGTGACAGTCCTGATGACATTTAAGCCCAAGTTTAGTCAAATCGAACGAATACAGCTCTGTAGAACCTTCTGGAAACTGTTACAAATCATTATGTCCCGGTCTTGGACTCATGATGTTCGAGACAATTCCAGCACCCACTCGAATCTCAGATGGTCGTATTTAAGGAAGCTAACTTGGCAAGTCTTCCGGTTTATCATCGTTCACTGAATGTGACAGTTTATGAAATCTTATTGCATTAAGATTTAGTCTAATTCCGTTACGATTTCCACATGGGCGAAGCCATGGACAAACAGCTGGTTATAAATAAAACTCATATTTCCTCTTTGAAGCATTGTTTCTGTATAGTATCTAAAATGGGATTGAGAAATATTTCATACGATGACATTTAAAATCCCATTGAGAAGATTTTTAATTTAAAAGAATCTCTTAGGACCTCTTAGGAACCAGCTTAAAAGAGTAATTCCATAAGCCACAGAACTTTAAGTCTTGAAGAACCACAAATAAAAATTGTTCAGAAATGAATACCTTTACAGCCGTACATACCTTTGACTTGTCCATCTTCTACAGTGATGCTTTCTCTGAAAGGTGAAGTATTTCTTGGGCTTCTCTGGGTTTAATTTCCATTGTGTGTTCAACAGGAGGCTCGATACTCTGCTCTCCAGGACATTCTGCCATACTGGCCCCAGTGGATTTTTATCATGGTGCTTGAAGCACTTTGGCTGTGCCTCACCTTCCTGTTAAGTGTACCTGGCTGTCCAAGGTCAGTTGAAACTTAGATCTTCTTCCATTGTATTTTTTTTTCAGCACTGTCTTTTCATATGCTTATAGAACTTGGTGCCACAGGATGGTCCCATTAGGACTGAAGGCTGCCCATGACATTTTTTCTGAAAATTCAAAATGCACCTCCTTCCCACTAATGAACATGGGGACAATTCGCTAGGAAGTTCTTATGCACAACCTTCATTGAAATCAGTGGGGAGTGTGCAGAACCACAACTGTCCTTGAGCAGCCCCTGGGGCATAGATAGTGTAGATGCACTTCGCAGGGGGAAGGTTGTGCCAGTTGCTCAGTTCTGCCTGTCTCCCACTCTTCCCAATTCATTCCCTGAGGCAGCCATCTCATGATTAAACTGCCTGTCACAATGTCTGTCTTGAAGTGCTGTAATTAACCAGCCGTGCCAGGATTTGGAGGTCCCGAGAAAGACACCTTCAATGCAAATATGTTCATGCTGCCTTTGACCTATTTCAGTGCTCTGTGCAAACTGAGAAACCATTGAAGCAGTGGGCTCTTTGGGCCCCTGGCAAATGCCTCACTCTCCTCCAGAGCTACCCTAACATCAGAAGCTGCTGCTTTCCAGCGCCATTAGACTCTTAGAATGTTGCATTATGGGAGTTCTTGTCTCTTTCAAAAGCATTCAGCAAGCCACCTCCAACTGCATGGCTCATTTCACTTTTCCCCTCTGTAGGGGATATCTTGGTCCTGGAGGCATTGGTGATTTTGGAAAGAATCCCAACTGTACTGGAGGGGCAGCTGCCTATATTGATCATTTGCTCCTAGGAGAGAAACACATCTACCAACATCCATCTTCTAGTGTAAGTAGTTTCAACTTTCCTCATATGTATCAAACAGTGGTATAGCTAAAGGGGTGCAAGGGGTAACAATTGTACTGGGCCACAAGCTGAGCTTGACACCAGTGGCCAAAATTGTGAAAACCTTGGTAAGTATAAATATTATCATCCTGTTATATATCATTGGAAGGTAATTTAATGCTGAATGCAATGAAACACATTGTGTTGGAATATCTGTATGCTATCAAAAGTTTTGACCAATTAATCAATCAACAGTATTTATATACCGCCTTTCAACACAAAGTTCACAAAGCGATTTACAAGCTAATAATAAAGCTAAATGGCTCCTTGTCCCAAAAGGGCTTACAATCTAAAATCAGAAAACTGTTATCTATTTACTTAATAAGGGCACAATCCTAACCTGTGCTGGAACAGGCAGACCTGCATCCAGCGCAAGTTGGGAGGCTGCTGGAGTCTCAATGGAGCAAAAGGATGTTTGTCCCCTTACCCCAGAGTAATCGCCAGCCACCCCTATGAGGCTGCTCGGACCTGCGGGCTGCTGCTTCCCCCTCCCGGGGCCGCCCCACCGATGGGACCTCCCTCTCACTGCCCCATTCTGCCCCCTCCGCCTTCCCCCCTGAAAAGCCCCCGTGCTGACCAGAGTTGGCCGGCATAGGGGTGGCCTGCCTGTTCCCCTCTTCGGTGCAACAGGGCTGACACTGCTGCCAGCATTGGCCCAGCGATACTCACGCTAGTGTGAAAGTACCTAATGGCACTTTCACGACAGTGTTGAGCTGATGCAGCGCACATGCGTCAGCTCTACTGGCCTCTTGGATTGTGCTCTAAATTAAATTTGATTTTGTTGGAGGAGGGCCTACAAAATCTTTGCCCTTGGTAGCAGATGCCTGTGCACTGTTCTCAAGCCATCTTTGAAGTGAATATATGTGAATGGCTTACTTTCATGCTTATCATCCAGTTATTTTTATGAACAATGTTGAAAGGCAAAATATGGTTTGGTTTCTAATTCTTCAAAACTGAGCACCAGAAGTTGTTTCTTACTTTTCCATGAGTGTCTATTATGATGGCATCAATAGTTCTTTGACTGTGCATTTCTGTGATACATTTCAAATGTAATATTAATAGAAATGTAATTTAGCAGCACAAGGCAGGAAAAAAAACACGCACCTGTCTCACAGCTGCTGAGCAGACAAGAAACTTCACTCTCAGCTCTGTTCAAGATAACTGTACATTGATGCTCAGTTTAAGGCACTCTGTAGTTACTCCAAACAGCTTAACAGCTACACATCTCTGGCTTAGTTGAGCACCACTCCTGCCAATGCTTAGACAAGGGAACAGATAAGAAATCTCACTTACTGCGGTTTATGCTTAATAGCGAGCACGTGGCCAAATGTTTTTCTGCAGTTAGTCTCTGTTGCCAAGACTGTACACTCCGTATACTTCTGAGAGAAGAGAATGGTTGCTGCATTGTTGAGAGATTGTTGCTAAAGCTATGGTGGTACATGTTAGCAGCTCCTTTGAACTGATTAACCCACATAGGGCTTCTTCAGACACTCTCTATACCTTGAGCTACTTTGACTGACAGCCCAATCCTGAGCGACCAGTGGTAGCCAGGCGGCTACTGCTGCATCCCACGACAGCCAGGCAGCTGCGGGAGGCTCCATGGGAGAAGGGAACATCCGTCCCCTTCATTTCCCTGCAGCAAGGCTGTGGGCGGGCAAGTGGTCTGCTCATCTCTGCGCCTGCTATTTAGCCAGTGCAAGGGCCGCCATGTAGAGCCCTGCGGTCCAACACAGAGGTTGGGATCAGCAGCGAAGGTAGTCGCTGGTCCCACCCTTGCTTCGCCTCTCCCCCTGCCCAAGTACACCCTCCTGTTCCGCCCAAAAGACCACAAGGCTGGTGATTGGTGTACTCACTGCTCGCTGGCTTGGGTGCTGCTTCCGGGGGGCACGGGGCAAGCGTTGGTCGGCCAATCGCTCAGCACCGGCAGTAATGGCTTACCACTGATGGCACCTTTTGTGACACAAACATGAGCAGTACGGTCATACTGCCTGCACTGAGAGGTTCAGGATTGAGACCTGAGTGAGATCAGGAGCAGGTGGCTACCAATGTAGTTGTTGCCTTCTAAGGCTGCAAGCCTATCTGTATGTTCCTGGAAGTAGGCCCCATTGAACACAGTGAGATTTACTTCTGAATGGACATAGAATCATAGATCATGGAGTTGGAAGGTACCTACAAGGTCATCTAGTCCAAGCCCCTGCCTGTAGCAGGAAATTCTTCTAGAGCACCTCCAGCAGGTGCCCGTCAAGCCTCTGCTTGAATGCATAGGAGTGGGTTGTCAGTGTGGAGAGGGAGCACACAATCCCAAAACCCATTCCTGATTTCACAGTGCATAGAGTTTTGGGGCCAAAGTGATATTGGGACAGGCTCCACATTTGGATTCTAAACAGTCATTTTGGTTTCATACCAAAATTGGCATTGAGGTTGGTTGAGTACTAGGAGAAAATATCAACACTGTATACAGAAAAAGAGATTTGAATGGAGGTAGACAATCATGTGCTTATTCATTTTCAGGTTCTCTACTTGACTACAACAGCCTTTGATCCTGAAGGAATTTTAGGAACGATCAATTCAATTGTCATGGCATTTTTGGGTCTTCAGGTATCGTACCCTTTTGTGCAACACAAGTAGAAAAACTCACAACATGTTCCTGTCAGATGGATGGGGGCTCTTTAGAATGATCTGTCTATGTTAGTGAAGAAGTGTCTTCTCTTAACAGCCCTAGGAACTTACTGAGTTAAACAATGTGGGCTGTGAATGGCTAATTTCAGCATCATAAACATAACCATAAATCATAATTGTGGAGATGGCTCATGATGAAGGATACAGACTCTTTCCTGGGTGGACAAGATTCAGCAGAGAGCTGAAGAAAAAGAACTAAGCTCTAGTAGGCATTAGCAATTTTTTTTTTCCAAAAAAATTGAGATAATTGACCAAGCCAGGAGCTACAAGATTTTTCATGGCTATTTGTAAAAGAAAATGTTATGGCTTTTGGGGCTTCATTCTTTAAAAACTTGAGAGGTGTAACCTTCCCTTAAAAAATCAGAGACCATTGAATTAAGTTGTTGGCTAATTAGCAGCACTGCTTAATACATCTTTAGAACAGTGTTGGTACTTGCATAATCATAATCATAAACTGGTTTTCCATTTCCTTCTATCAGACCCTGATTTCTGGCATACCAGTTCTGTTGGATTGGTTTTGCTGCTTGTAATGTCTCTTTATTCTTTCTTTTTTTTAAAGGCAGGAAAAATTTTCTTATTTTACAAAGACCAGCACAGACAGATAATGTTCCGTTTTTGTGTATGGAGCGCAGTAATGGTAAGTCACAAATCTTGTCCTGATGACCCTTTAATTCAAAACAGTTCTCTTCTGATCTTTTTAACGCTTTATGAGCTCCTAGAAAATGTTGTTCAAAGAAATCTGTGTTTAGTATCTTCTTCTTTTGATACTTCACTATCAATAAATTCAACTCCACAAGGAACCAAAGTCAACCTGCACAAATCTGTGCCAGTAGCAAATGTGTTGGTACAGCTATAGCATGAAATCAGAACCACAATCCAATTTAGTTAAGTGTGCTTAAGTGTATTGATATCTTTGGGCATAAGGACACTATGCTGTGTTGGATGGTAGCCAACATATTTAGCATTCATGTTTAACATGCAAGAAAGCAAATGTAGATCAGTGATAATATAACACAAATAAGGAAAAACGTCCACATCTATGTTGACAAGAGCCCTTCTGGTTGCCCCCCTCTGTAAAACTGGCAGAACCTGAAAACAGGAAATCAGGCAGAGTAGAGCAGAGCAGAAATAAGAATTTCAAGCTGTTTTTGACAAATGTTGGAAAACATTCAAATGTTTTTGACAAATGTTGGAAACCCCCACATAGGGGGTCACAGCCAGAGGGAAGATTTGGATAAGAGCAAGATTCCTCTCAGCCGCTCAGAGTGAAGGGAGGAAAAGCAGGAGCAAAAAATTCACAAACAACTTTGTTAGCAAAGCTCTAGAGCAGTAGTTCTCAAATTATTTAGCACCAGGACTCGCTTTTTAGAATGACAATGTGTGATGTCTTGCCATCATTGTGATACCAGAGCCTGCTGCTTTCATGAGAATGCAGCAATAAATTTCTCAGCCATTTTCCAATAACTAAGTGAATCAGAAAGGAAAAAGCCTATTTGCAACCTTGGCACAAGCAAAACAGCCACATAACCCCCCCCCCCTTTCCAGCATCCCATCTTTTCAATATGGCTGCTCTAGGTGCTTTGCAACCCACCTGAAATTGGCTCATGATCCACTGGTGGGTCCTGACCCACAATTTGGGAACCACTACTCTAGAACATTTTTAACTGTTAAGAAAAGGTAAAGGTTTCCCCACGACCGAATGGTCTAGGCATGACTGACTGTAGGGGGCGGTGCTCATCTCCGTTTCTAAACCAAAGAACCGGTGTTTGTCCGAGGACATGTTTCCATGGTCATGTGGCCAGCATGACTATACGCCAAGGCCGTTACCATCCCACCGAAGTGGTATTTATTTATCTACTTGCATTTTTACATGCTTTCGAACTGCTAGGTTGGCAGGAGCTGGGACTAGCGATGGCAGCTCACTCTGTCGCATGGTCTTGAACTGCCAGTCAGCAGCTCAGTGGTTTTACCTGCAGCACTACCACGTCCAAGCCATGAAAAGGTACTCTCCATCTAATGGGTATTTGTATGCCCTGGCCATGTGCTTTATGCTGTTTGGGATGCCAAGGAAATGATATGAGCGACCCAAGATCTCCTTAGAATTATGTTATTCAAAGTCGATTTCCTGGGCAGATTCTCTTTCCTGTAAAGAGAATCTATTCTGGGGGTACCATCTGGTCAACAGCTCTGCACATTTTATGGCAACAGAGTAGGTAAATTTGGCTTTCATAGGTATTGAGAAGTTGTTGTTTTTTTGCCAAAGTCTAAATATCCAAAAGAAAACAAACCAGTCAGGCTAGAACTACATAGTGCGATGGTTCCCAAACCTGCCTGGCTCATGACGCCCCAACCTTTTCTTCCCAGCTCAGCTGGGTGCCACCATCTTGGATCTTGCAAAATCTCACAAGATTTTGGCCACACCCAAATCTCACAACATCCAAGATGACAACCCAAATCTTGTGAGATTTGGGCATCGCCACCTTGGATCTCACAAGATCAATTCAAGCTAGTGCCTTGGATCTCATGAGATTTTGCAAAATCCAAGATGGCAGCATCTAGGTGAACAGGTAGGAGAGGCCACCATCAGACAGCTGGGACACTGTCTCTATTGTTGGAGAATATCTTTTAACATTTAAGCATTCAGCCATTCTGTGGTAGCCCTAGAAACCTTTTTCTCCATGGATGGAATGTAGGACAAAAACAAGCTATCTGACCAACAGGACTCAGCTATGTCCAACATGAAACTTTAAACCTATATGTCAGGGGTTCCCAAAGTGTGTATCACAATGCCTTATACGGGTTTAAAGATTCATCTTGGAAAGCTGAGTCATTGGTTTCTATACCTACCATAGGTTGGATGAAAGGCTGCATCTCCTTGGCTTATGATGAGGTTCAGTATTTCCCTGTCTCATTGGGAAAGACTGCTTATTTCACAAGGAAAGCCTTTGCTGCTTTTTCCAACTTCATTGGAAGAAGAGTGCCCTTGGGCCTCTGCTTCTTTCTTCATGAGGCATTTTAGATCGGGCACATTTTCTACTTCCTCTGATCCATTTTTGGGAGGAGAATGTTTCAGCAAGTTCTTCCACCTGGGTGGCAAGATAATGATTCAATAATAACGTTATACTGCTGATGCATTTCTCACTTAGAATACCCCCCTCTACTGAAGGAGACAGGAACATTAAATTCACCACCAATGTTTCTTCTCATCAGTCCTGGCCTCCTGGTTAGTTGTCTGACTTATCCTCAGGGTAAGCTAATTATTTTGGCTGTAAGGGATTTTAGTGCAGAACATTTTGGCCTATTGCGTATCTATTTTATCTTTAATTTTCTTTTAAAACGCTCTTGATATGAAATCCCCCTCCCGATTCCAGAAATCTTCACCATGTGTTTTGAGATGTCATTGCTTGTGTTCTGAAAGTGGGGTGATCTCTTCCCATAGAAAGATACACACCACCTTTCTGATATTCCTGTGTGACTATGCCACTGACCCTCCACTGACTGATGAGGATGACTTCCTAGCAAGAGTAGCACTTCTTTTTTTCTCACTTTAAATGTGTGTGTTTCAGGGTGTCATTTCCATTGTATTGACCAAATGCACAAAAGACCAAGGCTTTATTCCTGTGAACAAAAATTTATGGTGAGTAATCATAGAAAAAATTCTATTTTTGATGGTATTTCCTAGACCAGTGGTTCTCCATTTTTTTAGCATGGGGACCCACTTTTTTGAATGACAATCTGTCTGGGACCTACTAGAAGTGATGATATGGCCGATGTGCCGTCCATAGTGACGCCAGAACCTGCTGCTTTCCTGAAAATGGGTTATTTCTCAGCCATTTTCCAATAGCAAAGTGAATCGGAAAGAAAAAGGTCTGTTTACAACCTTGGCACAAGCAAAACCACCATATAGCCTTTCCAGCGTCAGGGAAATCAAACAAAGATTCCTGGATATAGAAATGCAAAATCTGTATTCCATGGCAAATAGAACCTGCTCCCCCTTAAATTCTATGATTGCAGTGAAATATGGGCAGAATGGATGCATATCTATCCTCTGTAGTCAGTCCTGAGGAACGCTGCCTTTTTTCTCTAGCGAGATTCAATGTCTTGCTGTCAGAGATTCTGTTTGGATTTTGAGGGATTTCCTATTCTTCCAGACGGTGCCTTTGTAATCAGGATAGTATTGAAACCTTTCAGCACATGCTGCTCTACTGTCCTATATATGACAAAATTGGAGACAAATATTTTGATCCAATCCCAGCAGATAAGAAACGATCTCCAGATAATGTTAAAATTAGGTACCTTCTGAATGACTTTACTGAGGATATAACGAAGAAGGTAGTAATTTATCTGCAGCAGATAGTGGCAGCCAGAGAACAAAATAATTTTGCATTTGACTAAGGTACACATTTTTTCCACTTTGTATGTATGTTTGGTATTTTATTGTTTTTAGATGTATCCTAGCTCTGTGTATAAATGATTACTGACTGACTTTCCAGCATCCCATCTTCCCATAATTTCAATATGGCTGCTCTAGGTGCTTTACTGGTTATTCTTGAACCACTGTCCTAGAAAATTGTTGACCTGCTGTTTGAAATTCCTGCAGGTCAATCTCGTATGTGACCACACTGAGCAGTTTTGCCTTCATGCTTCTGCTGTTGATCTACTACCTTGTAGATATCAAGAGGATATGGTCAGGTGCTCCATTTTTCTATCCAGGTGCGTTTACTTCACAGGAAAATGTTTTTGTTCTATCTTAGTTACTACTGAGTTGGAGGGAGCCATTAAGTCCCTCCTTATAAGTGGAACAATCTGGCATATGCTCCCTGCCTTACGTTTTTAACCAATAATAGCCAGTTTTTAGTCAAGTAATCATTTGATGCTGAAAGTGAGTCAGTCTTCCATCCAGATTTAGATAGCTGTTCCTCCTCACCACCATTATATAGGTGCTTACACTCTTTGCATCTCACAACAAACGTACTATGTCCTCAAACATATGGCAACAGTAGTCTTTGAAGCAAGAAGCAAGACTAGGTCAGTGATGGCGAACCTATGACACGTGTTGATGTTTTGGGTGACATGCCGGTATTTCCCAACAACAGCTGAGTTTGTTTTTGTAACGATTTGATTTTTTATAATATTTGTAATAATTTGATGTTTGATATAATGCATAGTGAATAATTTGATATAATGCATAGCCCCACACATGATTGGATTATTTTTTTAAAAAAATACACGAATATGCAAGTAATTGTTTTGCTTTTGCTGGGGGTGGGGAGTGACATGGCAGCTGAGTCATGTTAGGCATTTTTGACACAGCAAACCAAAAAGGTTTGCCATCACTGCACTAGGTAGTGCCTTCAATGCAAGCCTCTGCCTGGAATATGAGCCACCCCCTTTTTGGAAATTTAGAAGTAGCTACAGGAGACTACCAGGTTAATTACAGACATAGCAGGAGCTGGGGCTGATTTAACCCTTTCTCCTCCAATGATTTGGTCTCTCCAAACTATCTTCCTCAATCTGTTCTGTTAACTGTGGAAAAGCATCTTTAATACAGTTGTATTTTTTATATCCATTACCCTTTCTTCTCCCATAGCATAGCCTACACCTTCCATTAGTTACCTTAGTTTTTTTCCTTCTGTATTTTTCTTCTCTGCTGCCCTCTCACCTATTCTTATTGATTCCTCCTCATTGAGTTGGGTATCAATGTATGATTTTCACTCTGCCAACAAATCGGGCACTGGGAGTCTGTGAAATTTCTTCAGGAGCTATAAATCGAGAAGGCCGTACACTATAGGCTAGTAACTAGTTATAACTTTGTTTTCCTGATTGCACTTTTTCTTCTCTCTAAAGGCATGAACTCCATTCTCGTCTACGTTGGGCATGAAATATTTGAAAGCTACTTTCCTTTCAAGTGGAAGATGCAGAATACACAATCCCATAGTGAACATTTGACTCAGAACCTAATTGCCACATCTCTTTGGGTGATTATATCCTATATACTCTACCGGAAAAGAATATTCTGGAAAATCTAACTGTGAAATCAACGATAGGTAAAAAAAGGAACTCATGGCTGGGAACATGAGAACAATGAAGTTCCCTTACTGAAGAACATGTTGATATTTTTAAAAAAGGGATCATGTGTTTGGTTTATACTTTGCATCCTGAACCAAGACTTACACATTTATCACATACAACTTGACTTTCTATTTAACCAAAGCCTTGTACAACTTTTACTTAAATATTCCATTGGGTGAATTATTCCATTTCTTAACACCTGGGCAGTTTCAAGGGGTCTTCCAAGGAGCAGCCTCTGAAATTTCTTGGCAGCATCAGGTATTTCCAGTCCTACAGGTGTTCAATGTTTTGATTGACTGATCTAGCATGGACAGAAATTTATGAAGCTATAAACAAATGAAACTGTCTTGTATCAAGTAAAACTATTGGTTCATCTAGATTAGCCGTCTCCAAACTGGAGACGGCTGCAACACGCAGAAACCTCCATGGTATGACCTGCACTTAATAATCTGCTGGTGAGTGAAGAGACAGTCCCCCAAGTGTCACCATGGCCAGCTGTGCCTGCAGGGGTGACAGAACCCTGAAGTGGCTGGATGCAGTGACACCTGGATTGTATGCATGGTTGTATCTTTGCTCCCTTGTGGAAGGAAACGCCGGTCACCAGATGCAGCCTGCAGGATGGAGACCTCTGATCTACATCAGTGTTTTTCAACCTGGGGATCACAGCCCTACTCCAGGACAACAAAAAACGCAGAATTCCCTCTTAAGAGGAGTAATAATTGACAGTAGGACAGGGACAATAGCACTAACAGATGTGCATGGACATTAGTTAAAACCCACTTTTATTTAGTTGGCAGTATGAATTGGGAAGGGCCATAGCCAGTGGTGTCATCTACTCACCAGTAGACGGTACGCTGGGCGGGACTTAGAGTGATCGACAGCCTGTTGACTCACTTCCGCTTTCTTCGCGCTCCCCGCGCGGCTTTCCCTCGCCTCGGAGGGAGCGCCTGCTCGCCCAGGCACCCGGCGCGACCCCCCCTTCCCCCGCGGGGAGCGCGAAGAAAGCGGAAGTGAGTCGACGGGCTGTCGATCACTCTAAGTCCCGCCTAGCGTACCGTCTACTGGTGAGTAGATGACACCACTTGCCATAGCCACCCTCTATAATAGCCTTGCAAGGACTTAGTGGCTTCCTTACATTTGCATAAAGGTTGGGAACCACTGATCTAGATTAAGATATCCTTTTATGGGCAACAGTTCTCTAGGTATCAGATCTCTCATTGCCTGCTTATATGACCTTTTAATTGGAGATGCCAGGGACTGAGCTAACATCTTCCCTTTTATTAATCTTGGTATACGGTCAAAATATTGGTCATATAGGGCTGAGTTGTTGGCTACAGCCAAATACTTGTAACACAGCTTTTATATTTTTTAAAAAAATCTTTATTTACAATGCCCAACCCCAAATTTTACCAAAACAAGAACCATTATGATAGTGTGTCTTTATATTAAGCAAGCAGTCATTCAGCAAGTGAGCAGGAGAGTTTTGATGTGAGAATCACACCATTCGCATGGCTCTCTGTTTGCCCCTTCGTAGGGATATACTTCAACAGAAAATCTTTGGTGTTCATGCTAGTGTCTGAAGCAGCAAGATCTTTTCATTGAGGCAGAATCTGTGCAGCACCATCATCAGGTTCTCCCCACAGCGTGATACTTGGCGTTCCATTGCCAGGCGGAAATCCTCCTTCACTCCTTTTGTTATTCCTCTGGTAACTGTGTGATGCCTGCAATTATAATACAATAAAACTCTCAAAGAGCAAGGAGTTAGTGTTCCTATTAGAATAAGCTTGCACAGTGAAATCTAGCTTTTCAGCTTGACATTACCCATCAATATTTCTTTAGCTTAAGGAGACTTTTCCCTAGTAATGCCATTCACACGTCATTAACTCTGACAACATTAACCAGCTGATTTTAAAGGCTGTGTCTAATACATGAGAAAGTTAAATTCAAGGATTTTTAGCCATATTTTATGCAATGTATAAAATAAGCTACAGCTATAAGATTTGGCCACAAGACTAGTCTCCCTACTCTTATGTCAAAACAATGAGCAACAATAGAATGTGCTACTATTCTTGCACAAAAACTTCTAGTGTAACTTGCCTGCCAAGGTAAAGCAAAAGCAGATTAAGATGTGTACCATGCAACTGTGCAGAAACTCCTGAGGTGTCAGCAAGAATCCTTTTTAGCCCAAGCACTTTCTACTCACCCATCTAGGAAGTTCAGTAATCTTGAGGCCCAGTAAGGCCAGAGAAATTGGTTCATTATTGGTCATCATCCTAGTCTCTCCTGCAACCATTATCATAGTTCCCAAGCTACAGAACCAGCAGCTCTCTGCAGGTTATACCACTTCATAACCAGTTCCAGGTTTTGCTGTAGTTACTTCCCACTGATCAGGTACTAACTAGGCCAGGAGCCAATTCGGAACAGCCCCTCCAATAGATTTTTGGGCAGACTTTCAGCAAAGAAAAGAACTGTTGGACACACAGCAACAGGTAGCCTCCATCAAGCACTGCTCGAGCATGTCTTCTGTTGAGCAGGAAGCTGCTGGGCAATGAGTTCCAAAATGCAAATCAGATCCCCCCGAGCACCTATATAGAAGCTTCATTTGATTAGTACCTGCCTGGGAACATCTATATCCACCACCAAAAACCACTAGAAGCAATTGGATATACATATCAAAAAGGCAGGAAAAAAAGTTTACTTGTGCCCATCTTGACTTAAATTCAAGATTTTGAGTGAAGGAATGGACTAGAGCTCCACAAAAATCTAACGAGAACACCACCATTGCTTAATTGTACAGAGAATCACTTAAAAATTGAACATATATGTGCCAGGAACTTATGGGAAAATAAAAATGTTAATTGTAAAAACATGGCTTGCCAAATGATGCAGGCACAAATGAAGAACAAAAGCATGGATAAAACTACTGAATTAACAAAGGGCTGATAACCATGGGCAGTAAGACATATTGACAAAAAAAAGACAGCACACTATGAGCAGGGATGTTCCCCTGCTTGGTACCTGTCAGCAGTCTGTATGCTGGGCTGTAGTACAGGTATGAATTCCTGCTGCAGTAACCCCAGCGGAGGGCTAGAAGTCCTTTAAAAAACAGCAAACAGCAGCATTCAAACACCCACACCAACTTTCCCTGTGCTACAAAATCAATGCTCCAGAAAGACATGCACGCAGAGGGGATTTGGACTTCTGGTCTGCAGCCTATTGGAGTTGTACAGGGGAATGTTTGTTAGGAATCTCATTCTGACAGTTGGGCATGACAACACAGAACATTCAAGACACCATTAGAGGTTAAAAATCCTGATTTAAGAAATATGATGTATTTCTAAGGAGGAGCACAATCTGAAATGGTTTCCAAAGACAATATCCTAATGCTCTACCAAGGAAGTGGGAGAAGCTGAGGTTGTTGTCATACAGTTACTCTCTAGAGCAGTGGTTCTCAAACATTTTAGCACCAGGACCCACCTTTTAGAATGATCATTTGTCTGGGACCTACAGGAAGTGATATCATGGCCAAAAGTGGCATGATTGTAATGACAGAACCTGCTGCTTTCCTGAGAATGGGTTATTTCTCAGCCATTATTAAATAGCAAAGTGAATCAGAAAGAAAAAAGCCTATTTACAACTTTGACACAAGCAAAACAACCACACAACCCTCCCCCTTTCCAGCATCCCATCTTCCCATATTTTCAATATGGCCCTAGGTACTTCGTGACCTGCCTGAAATTGGTTTGGGAACCACTGCTCTAGAGGGATATTAGTACTCAAGGTGTCAGACATAGCTGCCATATGCCATATTTACTGAATAGGCAGGGCTGGAGGAAGTCAGTTGGATTTATATGCCAGGGTGATGCATTCAATCACTCATTTACTTGATCTAGTAAATAATACCCAGAGGTTCCAAGTTGATACACAGTGATAATCAGAATGGCAACTATACATCTTAAAGGCCTGGCTTGTAGCACATCATCTTCTTGGAAGAGAGAATTGAATTCGGCAGAATTATCTCCTATGAAACAGGGAGTACAGTTTGGGAATGAAGGGGGTTTACAAAGCACAACCCCTCTTGTCTGGGAAAATGCACAATTCACCATCTTTGACATTAACAAGTGAAGCATTTGCAAAATCTGTTCAAGTCATGCCCTCTCCCAGATTCTTTTCTCATTCGTCCTTCTCAGTTCCTTCCTTATACCTCCCTCTGGTGCCCCACCCACGTAGATGCCTAGTTCTTCAGCCCACAGGTATCTTAAAATAATTTTGAAATATAAGAAATGTGTTGGTTGAAATACAGAGAACAATACATAAAATGCACCATTCTAGTACTAGCCTCAACACTGTTTTGCAAATTATGTTAGAGGTTTTTGGACACACTCTTGTACCATGCCCCTCTGTCCTCATGGGACAATCACTGGCTGGGCCTATGCTAAAAACACTGCAGTCACTTTATCCTTCACTTGCCACATGCAGAGCCACTTCAAGGCCTGCTCTTTGATTCCCCCCTGAGGACAGATCTGGCAGTTGCAAACATCAGTCAATGTACATTCGAGCATTACAAAATTGTGCTAAAGGAATAAAAGGAAAGTCACAGCTGTTATTAAATGGGACATTAACAGGAGATAAGGATAAAAGGACAGACAACAGAAAATATTTAGCTACACTATCACAATTGCCAAGAAATGTACTGCTGGCCTCATCCCACAATATCACAAGATACAAAACACCAACTTGTTATAAACTCTGAATCATCCTCTTCAGCTCTACAAGATACTGTTTTTTCATGGGAAATGTTAAAATGTGGATGAAGCCCAAATCTACATAAACATACCAACTTGAAACACTGAATGAGTTCATAATTTTTTGCAACCTGCTTTGCTGAGATCTATTCAAACGGAGTATTTGTGGTCCACAAAAGCCATTTAAACTCTCTAGAGATAATTTTGCTTGCATCAAATAAAAATTTGAAAATGGCTGTTGTAGAGCTGATCATGGATTTCACCATGATGGAAGAAGTTTCATTTGAGATTTTTAATCAGGCTGGGCTGAACTGATTTTGCCTGGGAACGTTTTATCCACTATGTGATTAGAACCTACATATTCAGAAGATGCCAAATAATTTACAACAATCCATGGGAAAAGGACATGCAATACCCACATTACCATTGTTCTATTACAGATCTGCTAGTACCACAGTCTAGGAATGCTCGTGCACTTCATGCCTTATTAGATTTCACACTTGTCAATTATGCCAAGGAGAGGGGACATTGCCCAGTAGAACACTGGCACAGTTTGCCCAAGTAAGTTTCAAAATGTCAATTTCCCTTTGGTTTTGTAGTCACTGTCTACTTAACAGAAAATTTAAAATGTAAAATAGACACAAACCTATAAGTGCTGCCTTCCACTATATTTCTTAATCTTTCACATTAAGCACACTCCATGTGCCTGTCCATAACAGAAATTACTTTAAAATTGGGGGAAAAATATTCCTCTTACTTTATTAACATCCCCTGATTTGGCAACAATTCCAAGTGAATTTTTCCTCCTTCTTGTGTTCTTAAGTAGGCAAATTCTTCCAACATATCAATATCTGGAGAAAATGTTCAGGTTCCAAAAGGAAACAGACATTACGTAAACAGAAAAAATGGAAAAAATGAGTATGTTTGAAGTTTTGGTTCTTTGCTATTGACATCATAGGAAATTGGTGTGTTTGTTCTCCAAACTGTAGGCAATTTGGATGGACTTGTTTAAAAGCCTACTTTACCAGTTGCTGTAATACTAGTGTACCTTAACTAGCCTAGCAGATAGAAAAACCTTTCCTAACTGAGCTGGATCCCCTGGAATCAACCTATCCCAGCTCAAAAAGGGTTATTACTAAGATGGCCCAGCAACCAACACAAGAGGAATAAGGCTGTGGTGCCACTTGTCCATTATAGCAGCCACCTGACAAACCTCACCTGGAGGGTGTTGGCATGAGAGGCAGCAGCTTGAAGGGAGGTATAAGTTGGAGGAGTCAATAGACAGGGCACTAAGGCAGGAAAAGAGAAGAAGCAGATAATAACCATATGGGGAATAGGATGCCATGACTACCTCAGGAGCCCAGGCAGATGAGCACTGTTTTCCAGCTGTCTGAAGAAGGGGGATTCCTGGAGACTAATCTACCCCTCACCTTTAAGCACTATCACAGGTGAGCCTGGGCACTCCAAGCTTGTATTTGGCATGTCTGTTCACCAGAATACAAGCCAAGGAGCAGCAATTGCTAGGCTTCTGTTTTGGAAGATGGAGCCTCATCAGCCCCTTCAACCTAATAGTTCCCACCCCAACACTACCCCCTAGTAAGAAGCATCTGCAATAATGCATCTACACATACCACAATTTCCATGATATGCTTGTTCCCCTATGCGAAATATCTGGGATCATTTTCAAATGCAGAGATTGTCACCACTCCAGCACACTCTGGAGCATCTTCAGTATTCTCAGTTTATTTGCTCCCGTTCCATTGCACCCTTTGCTCTTTTTTTATCCTTTTCTGTTCTCAGTCATTGCCCCACTTCTTTCTATTAGACCCCGTCCATTTTTTAAGAGGTTTACAAGCATTTTGAAAACAGTGACCTTGTGGTTCACAACCTTTTTAGCAATGGGACCCACTTTCTAGGTACAACCTGTTGAGATCGTCCGTCCATCCCCCAGACCAGAAGTGATGCCATTAAGCAGGAAGTGTCATCAGCAGGGCTGGAAGTGGTCATTGTTTTAATCAGACTTTTTAAATAAATCACATGTTGTACTCAAACATCCACATTTGGAGAAATGGATGGAAAAATAAAAGAGAGGGAGAGAGAGGGAGAGCACCTGTAAAACTTGCTGTTGCTGCATCCTGCAATTGATCAGTAAAATATGTATTGTTTTTAATTTTCTAGGGCGAGTTCAGTTTTTGCATGATTTCCATAGGAATTAATACTCAGCACCCAAGATAGTGCCTGTAAAAAAACATGTATGTAGACTACCATAGGTTACCACATGCAATAGTTGTTTTCAGGTATGTGGAAATACCTTAGAATTTGTTCAAAAAACATTTCTTTTTGGCAGTTTCCTGAGAATGTTGCAGCAAAGCAACTTCTTAAATGGCGTGCAAACGCATCTGTGGTAAAATTGGGTCCCGGGACCGCCTGAAAATCAGCTCACGACCCCTACATTGGGAACCACTGTTTTAGAGGAAGCTCCTAAGCATCTATTTTGGTCTACTGACTTTTTTTTTTTTTTTGGAAAAAAGGATACTTGTAACATAGTTGAAAAAGTTTTCATACTGGAAATTTCCTTGCTGGCAGATTTTGTTTATCACTTTCAAGAATAAGTTTTCACCCCTTGGCCACTCATGCTGGAGCAATACAATCACATGACCCAATGCCATATCATCCCGGTTGTCTGTGAAAGCTCTCAGCTGTAAGATAAAAAAAATAATTGCACCATAGCATTCTGACGGAGGATCACGCTTAAGCAAGGATCACGCTTGACACTGAGGACCAGATATGGCCTGTGGAAGTTCTTTATTCAGTCCCGGTGATAGTTGGGCTCTCCAAGCACCACCATCAGCTGCTTTGTGAAGCTGAGCTTTAGAGCACAGTCCTAACCTGAAGTTAGGCCAGCAAAGTTTGGCCAGCACAAGGTAAAAGTTTCCCCACGACCGAATGGTCTAGTTGTGACCGACTGTAAGGGGCGGTGCTCATCTCCGTTTCTAAGCCTGTAGAGCCGGCATTTGTCCTAGGAGAAGCTTCCGTGGTCATGTGGCCGGCATGACTCTATGCCGTAGCACACAGAACGCCGTTCCCTTCCCACCAAAGTGGTCCCCATTTATCTACTCGTATTTTTAGGCCAGCACAAGGGATACCGTAAAATATGTTTGGACCACTCTTGGAGTCAGAGAGGCCGGCACAAAGACAGGCGCCATCCTCCCTGACCAAGAGTGGTTCAAATGCACTTGTGGTTCAAATGTCCTTGTGCTGGCCAAACTTTCCTGGCCTAACTCCAGGTTAGGATTGTGCTCTCAAAGTGATGAATCAGCAGGTGCTGGGACTTCTGCTGAAGCCTCACTGCTGAAAGGATGGCCCACATGATAATTGGGATGATAACTGAGGCATAATGCCTTGTCTTAGAATGTGTATTTATTATAATGCCGTAAGTGGAGATAGGAGTTTGGTAAAATATGTTTATTAGCATATAAATATTAACAAACAATAAAGGTTCTGATCTGATCATTGGGCTCCCCCCCCACTCCCCACCCCCATGCCACCTTCTCAGCAGCACCAATTCTGGGAGGAAGGAGGCCTCAGAAGGTAAAGAAGGGTGCAGAGGGGTGCAAGAGCAAGAAGGGAGGCTCTGCTGATGCACAGGGAAAGCCCCATTATCACACAGCCCTCCCTTTCAGCAGTGCTGCTTCTGTGAAGGAGTCATTTTGCGGAGCACCTCTCAGCTGCTGGGCTGCTAAGTGACGTCTTAGCAGGTGCACTGAAAGGTGCAGTCTGTGTCCAATCCTAACCAACTTTCTTGCACCTGCAATGCAGCCCTAAGGTAAGGAAACAAATATTCCCTTGTGACTGCCCTCCTCATTGCAGGATACAATGCACACTCTCTTGGCATGGCCACATTAGCACCGGAAAGTTGGACAGGATTGGGCCCTTAGTCTTACATGATAGTCAAGGAGTCTGTCATGATAATGCATGTGAAACACTCAGAAAATGTTATTGTATTAATACTGTACTATTAGTTTGCCTTCCTGTTTCATAACAGGTACTGTCTTTAATGCTTTGTTGTTTTAAACTCTGTAAATCACTCTGTGGGAGTCCCTTTGGATGGAGGAGTGGCATATGGAATTCCCTTCCACTGGAATTAAGAACAGCTCCTTCCTTGCAGACTTTTCAATGGGGCCTAAAGACCTTTTTGTTTGTGAAAACTTTTACAGATACTGCGGCTGACATTTTTATTGAACTGTTATCTTAATAGTGGGGTCTAGGGCAGTGATGGCAAACCTATGACACGTGTGTCAAAAGTGACACACCACAGTGGTTGGGGTTCACCAATACCTGACAAAAACTAAGTTTATTTAACATGTTTTTCATTTTTGTAATTATTTGTTGTTTCTTTATATAATACACAGCACCACACCTGATTGGACTGTATGTTTTGTTTAAATATCAAGAATTGTTTCACTTTTGTTTTGGAGGGGGTTGACACACCAGCAGACTCAAGTTAAGCATTTTCCAAAGTTTTGACACGCCGAGCCCAAAAGGTTTGCCATCACTGATCTAGGGTGTTCGCTTTGTTTTAATTTTTTAATTATTTCAAGCTTTTTGATATTGTTTTATTGTAATTGTATTTGTTTTTATGCTTTTTAAAATGTTAGCTGCCTTGGGTCCCCTTCAGTGTGGGAGAAAGGTGGGATAGAAATACAAATAAATAATATTGATGATGATGATGATCTAAACGAACATTGTGTTTTGCTATTATGGTTTTCAATACCCATTGCTACGTTTTACATTCATAAAAATACAGGCACACAACTGACATCAATTTTCTCCTGAGATTTCTTTCAAATAGGCTGCATGCACCAGGGCCTAACTACACCACTCCACTCCAATCGTAATAATGAAGATCTTGAGGCCAAGATTTCGTTCTGTTTTGTTTAACAGAAATTTTCCCAATATAACTGGTACTGATACCAAAAAAGCCAAACAGGAAAAAGAGCTGCTCCCCTACTATGACTAGAACAATTAACTTACCTTAAAACAAGCTAACAGCAGCCGTAAGCAATAGGGCATAATAGCTTTGCTGGTACATGGCCAAAGCTTCAGCTCCGAAGCTACAGACAAATGAGTTCATACAAATGATTAATGCTTTAATTTTGATAAGTACTGAGTGCAACAAACTTAAAAAGTTTTATTGGTTTAAGAATCTATACAGTTCACCACCAATCCTCATCACTTCATGGATAGTAGCAGTGGACAGAACTACCTTCCCTGACATTGTAAGAGTAACAGGTGTCCCAACTAAGTTGCAATTAAAACTATGCAGAGATGTATAGTCAGTCCTTTTTATATGCAAACTCGCTATCTGCAAGGGGCAGAATTGCTACTTACCTTGTTATCTGCACCTCTGTCCTCATTATCCACTATGCAGAGACCTTCCAAAGGCTGCAGGGACCTTCAGAATGGCACCTGCAAACAGTGCTGACCCGTTTAAAATGACTGGCAGAAGCATCCACTGGTTTCCATGGGGGTCCATGCTGGTTGCAGGTGCCAATCTGAAGATCTTTTGGCACTTCCTGCTGTATTCTGCTGGCTCCCTGGATTCTTCTGATGACAGATAAGATACTCCTTGCACCTAACCCCACTGATCCCATACACTCAACGGCTCATTACCTGCAAATTTGTTATCTGCAAGGATTTCCAGGAACATAACTAATAACATAACAGGATGACTGTACCTATAGTATGGAATGTTTAAAAGTGTATCAAAATGATTTGTAAGTTATCCCAAGCGCTCTAAAAAAAATCCATAGAAAGGAATCAGCTTGAAACTGCCAAAACTTCCTAGAGGTATGAACAAGGTTCGCACCCTTGAACAGCTGCAGCAACAGATGTTAAATGTGTGAGTTTAAAAGCAAGGGTTTGGGGTCGTTTACACATGCCTTCCCCATACTTCATGTGTGTAATGCCTGGGTCCTCCCATTTGCTTTAAAGTGGGGTACTGCTGACTACATAAAAGGTAAAGGTTTCCCCATGACTCTAGTCGTGACCGACTGTAGGAGGCGGTGCTCATCTCCATTTCAAAGCCTGTAGAGCTGGCGTTTTGTCCGAGGACAAGCTTCCATGGTCATGTGGCTGGCATGACTCTACGCCGTAGCGCACGGAACGCCATTCCCTTCCCACAGAAGTGGTCCCTATTTATCCACTTGCATTTAGGTGCTTTCGAACTGCTAGGTTGGCAGGAGCCGGGACAAGCAACGGGAGCTCACTCCGTCACGCAGTCTCGAACTCCCAACCTGACTACATACCTAATACCATTCTAGCAATATTTTTCAAGTCCTTAAAATAACCTGAATGGGGGGAAAGGAGCTCTGAAGCAATGCAAAGAAGGCAAAAACGTTTGTACCAGAGTAGGAACTGGCAAGCCTGAGGGGGGAAATTTCTCTTTTTGTTATTGCCCCTATGTCAAATGTGCCTTGCTAGGTGTGGGACCTGCTGAGAGTAATCTGAAAGCTCCACCTGTACACAGGCCTCTCCCACACCCACCCAGAGACTTCCAGTGTTTTGTGCTGGAATGCTCACTTTCCATCTTCCCACAGTGTCTCCCTTTCTCTCTGCCAGTTCCTCCTTAGTGCTCTTTCAGTCAAGGTCCTTCCAATGATTAACAATCAAAAACAATCTTGCACAATTCACCTCTTCTTCCTCTCCCCCAATCTAATGAACAAAAAGGTCAAATTACTGCACCACCATTTAAAGGTTATGAATTCTACATCTGGATTTGTTGTTCAGTTGCTAAGTCGTGTCCGACTCTTCGATAAATCTGGATAAATGCAATGAAATTTATCCATGGATAAAGTTTTTCGGATAACATGAAATGTGCATAGCCAAGAAAATTAAACCTAATGAAACACATCTTACTTTTCGTAATGCTGAATTATGAGGAGGACGCAGGGAAGGAGAATAAATGCGTGACATTTTCAGGACAATACTATATGAAGCTAAGTCACAAGGATTCATGCTCTCTCTCCTGCCTGCCCCCATCCAAAGAGAATTAAATGTAATTCTTTACCTTTTTTGTATTTTGACTTCAATTTAGGCTGTTCTTCCTGGGGTTTAGTTCCCTCTTGTATGGGAAGTACCATGTAGCACATTAGATCAAGTACTTTTTCACAGGTCAACTACAAGGGAGAAATGAGATCAAAAGTGTGATTAGTAAATCTATACAATTGGTGCAATGATAGTTGTCACAGTGAGACTATCATTATGGGGGCCAACTAATTTATCATTATGAGGAACCAAGGCTGAGGAGAGTGTGGATTGACTAAGGCAACCGATCAAGCTTGTAAAGGAGATGAGATCTGAACCAGGGGCTTTCCAGCCCATACACCTGGCTACCAACGCCAGTACGTGTACTGTTGGGATGCAAATATTGTTCTGCTACACAATGAGTATGTGGATTCATTTATACTAGGCATAAGAAGCCTAGTTCGGTTTGAACAGTTTATGCAGCAACCAGGCCACCACCAATTGGCAAACCTGCTTCCCCCAACAGATGATAGCTACACAAGTGTAGGGTTTCTCATTTGGCCCCCTCAGTCCCTTTGAAAATTTTTCTACAACATAGTTTGGGACTGACAAATCTAATCTTTGTAGCAGCCACCAGAAAGGCAATAAGAGGACTTACCTGGTATTCTCCAAGGGCAAAGTGGCAAGTTGCTAGCTGGATGAGAGCCCGTTGATTCTCCAGCAACCCTTGTCCCGTGATCTGCGGCTGACAGTGAGATCCCTGCAGAGCCGCTAAATGATGCAAGCTGACAATTGCTTTTTTATACTGACCCTTTGAACAAACAAACCCATTTGTTGGTTATTATTAAGAATATTTACAGTATACACCACTTTGCAACAAGAGTAATTCATAAAGTGGGTTACACAGTAAATATTAATACTCCAAAAGTCACAATTCACAAAGTTGATCATATTCAAAAACCAGGCAGCAAAACGTCATATTATTGTAAGCATAATTTAAAAGCATGTTACATAAGAACATAAGAAGAGCCCTGCTGGATCAGGCCAAAGGCCCATCTAGTCCAGCTTCCTGTATCTCACAGCGGCCCACCAGGTGCCCCAGGGAGGCATGAAACAACAAGATGCTTGCATCCTGTTGCCACTCCCTTGCACCCGGTACCAGTAGCCCACCACCTTTGTAAGGAGGTTGCACAATCCATCATTGCCTATAGCCCACGATGGACCTTTCCTCCAGAAATCCGTCCAATCCCCTCTTAAAGGCATCAAGACCAGATGCCATCACCACCTCCTGTGGCAAGGAGTTCCACAGATTAACTACCCGCTGGGTAAAAAAATACTTCCTTTTATCTGTTTTAACTCTCCCAACCCTCAGCTTTAGTGGATGCCCCCTGGTTCTGGTGTTTTGAGAGAGGGAAAAGAACATCCCTCTATCGACTTTATCCCTTCCATGCATAATTTTGTATGTCTCAATCATGTCCCCCCTCAGGCGCCTTTTTTCTAGACTGAAGAGCCCCAAACGCTGCAGTCTTTCTTCATAAGGGAGGTGCCCCAGCCCCGTAATCATTTTTGTCGCTCTCTTCTGCACCTTTTCCAACTCCACTATGTCCTTTTTGAGATGCGGCGACCAGAACTGGACACAATATTCCAGGTGTGGCCTTACCATCGATTTGTACAATGGCATGATAATATTGGCTGTTTTATTCTCAACCCCTTTTTTAATGACCCCAAGCATGGAATTGGCCTTCTTAATTGCTGATGCACACTGGGTCGATACCTTCATTGAATTGTCCACCAGCACAGAACAGACAGCTCAGAACCCATTAGCCTATAGGTAAAGTTTTGGTTTTTTGCCCCAACGTGCATCACTTTACATTTGTCTATGTTGTAACGCATCTGCCATTTGGCTGCCCATTCCCTCAACTTGGAGAGATCATTCTGGAGCTCTTCACAATCCTTTCTGGTTTTTACCACCCGGAAACGTTTTGTGTCATCCGCAAACTTGGCCACCTCGCTGCTTATCCCTGTCTCCAGGTCATTTATGAATAAGTTGAAAAGCACGGGCCCCAAGACAGATCCCTGGGGCACTCCGCTTTTCACCTCTCTCCATTCTGAAAACTGCCCATTGACCCCCACTCTCTGTTTCCTGGCCCTCAACCAATTCTGGATCCATAAGAGGACCTGCCCTCTTATTCCCTGACTGTGAAGTTTCTTCAGCAGTCTTTGGTGTGGGACCGTGTCCAATGCCTTCTGAAAATCCAGGTATATGATATCCACAGGTTCACCCACATCCACGTGCCTGTTGACCTTTTCAAAAAATTCCAAAAGGTTTGTGAGGCAAGACTTACCCTTACAGAAGCCATGCTGACTTTCCTTTAGCAGTACTTGTTCCTCTACGTGTTTTAGGATTTTATCTTTGATGAGGCTTTCCACCATCTTACCCGGAACAGATGTTAGGCTGACCGGCCTGTAGTTTCCAGGGTCCCCCCTTCTCCCTTTTTTAAAGATTGGCGTGACATTGGCTATCCTCCAATCCTCTGGTACTGTGGCCGTTTGAAGGGACAAGTTGCATACTCTAGTTAAGAGGTCAGCAACTTCGTTCTTTAGTTCCTTAATTACTCTTGGGTGTATACCATCTGGGCCTGGTGACTTATTTATATGTAGTTTATCAATTTGATCTAAAACATCTTCTTTACTAACCAGTATCTGATTTAATTCCTTCGTTAGGAAGGGCTGTCCGGGCTGTGGTATCTGCCCAAGTTCTTCTGCTGTGAAGACGGACGCAAAGAATTCATTAAATTTCTCTGCAATCTCCAAGTCCCCTTTTATCTCCTCTTTCCCTCCCTCACCATCCAGCGGGCCAACCGCCTCTCTGGCAGGTTTCCTGCTTCTAACATATTTGAAGCTTTTATTATTCCCTTTTATGTTGCTAGCCATGCGTTCCTCAAACGCTTTCTTGGCCTCCCGTATCACCTTCTTACTTGTCTTTTGCCAGAGTTTATGTTCTTTTTTATTCTCCTCACTGGGGCAAGACTTCCATTTACGGAAGGAAGCTTCTTTGCTCTTTACAGCTTCTCTAACTTTGTTTGTCAGCCATGCAGGCACCCTCCTGGACCTTGTCAAACCCTTCTTTCTTTGCGGTATACACTTCCGCTGGGCCTCTACTACTGTTTTTTTAAACAGCCGCCACGCAGCCTGGAGGGATTGGACTCTTTTTACCTTCCCTTTCAATTTCTGTCTAACTAGTCTCTTCATCTGAGGGAAATCTGCCCTTCGAAAGTCAAGGGTTCTTGTGTCAGATTTGCTCTGCACTTTCCTGGACATGCACGGCAAAACCAATCGCAGCATGGTCACTGTTCCCCAATGGACGGTGCCCATCGGGACAAAGATGATGTTCTTGATGAAGATGGTCATACCGTTCAGTCCTCACCAGTGCTGGAACCAAGTTGCTGGGGACTCTGAGGCAAACCATGTACTGCCCCCCATGACACCCCCCCACCTCTTGTGGCATGCTGGATGCTACCATGTACTGAGCATGGAGGGGTCAGTCTGGCCAGATGTGCCCTCTGATAGGCATGGGCCTTTGTTCAATGTCCACCTGGCCTACCCCTCATGCCATCTCTGTCTTCATAATGACTAGCATGTGTACCATGCTTTCAACTGCTCAAAATACTTCACATACATTCTCTCTCTGTTCCCCATTACAAGATGGGCAAGTATCATCAGCTGTATACTGCAAAAGGGGAACTGAGGTTGAGAGAGACCAGTTTGCTTAAGGCCACCTGACAAGTTCACAGTAAAGGCGAAATACGACTCAGGGCCTGATCCAAAGGCCCTTAGTGCCAGTGGTATATGCGTACCACCAGCTAAAAGTGTTGCAAAGGTGCCAGCATGTTTGCAACACCGTGGGAAGAGGGAGTGCTGGCGCTGGTGCTAGTAAGCGCCTGGCCTCAGTGCCAAAAGGATGGAGAAGTGTTTGGAGGCAGAGGAAGGGCGGAACTGGGCAGGGGGAGGGGAGGATTGGGCCCACATGGGAACAGTGGAAACAACCACCGGATCCAACGCCCTGCCTCAGGCCAGGCAGCCTGACATGGGGCTGCTTGATTCTCTGCTGGCAAAATATCTGGCGGAAACTCAAGGAGTCATACTGCGGGGACCAGGGCTTTCCCGTGGCCATTTTGCTCCCACTGCTCCTAGGGGACTAGAGTAGCTTAGGATTGAGCTGTTAGTCCTCTTAACTACTAGTATTTTTTGAGTGCCTACAGCGTTTCACGTACATTGTCTCAGGAATCCTTGCAACAGCCGTTTCTGATGGCTGGTGCTGGGAAGATGGATGGGTGCCGCTTATGATCTTGAAACGCAAGTGTATGTGGTCAAGTGCACAGAAGTACACAAGCTTGGACTGTTTTTGATGGTCCTAAAGGGAACATACAGTCATTTGGGAATGAAGACTGGATGCTTGCAGAAGAGGCCCACAGAACAGAATACACTAATCGGGCAGAGGTCCGCTTTTTACCTGATAGATAATCATATCTGTGAGGAAGATTCGCAGCCAAAGCCAGGAATCGGTCTTCCACGACCCACAAATTCTTGCAAATTCTGCAAAGTGTGTTAGAGAGAAAAATGAACAACAGCATAAAGCTACCTTTGCCTTAAGGATTTTTTTCCCCTTATCATAAAAATTCTTGCCGTTTATTGGATTGCATCTTTGGTCTGGATACAAACATGTGCTTGGGCATGCGCAGTGGAATTTTTGACTTCTTCCTTTTAAGAAATAGAACGCTGTGTTGTATCTCTCAGGAAGGTCTGAAAAGCATTTTGTGATATGCTTTATAATATGCCATAGGAATCTGTCATGCAAGAGGAAGGAGTCAAAAGATTCCACTGTGTATGCCCAAGCCTTTGGACGGAACCAGGGATATCTCTGGATCCAAGTCACTGATGTCATTCTGTTAGCTGCTTTGATCATACCAAAGGAAAGGGTGGGAGGATACTACGAACTAACTTATTAAAATGTAATTTTGCTTATAGCAAAAAAACAGGAAGCAGCCTGAATACCAGCTTTCCATCTCCACCAGGGACTTGAGCACTTGAGAATGGGTACTTCATTGGGTAATGCTTGCTCTCTCGGGTTAGCATATGCATATACATGAGACTAGCAGGCTGCTGTGCTTCCACACTTTTGCTGTATTATGGTGCGCTGCTGCTGCTTTTTCCTCAGCTCTGTTTTGTTTGCGTTTTATTGCTTGTTGTACACCACCTTTGTAGTTTTCCTGTAGCACAGCTTACACGTCTTAAATATCTTTGAAGATGGGAAAACCCAAAATATCCGATACAAGTGATGATAAGCATTGGGGCACTTCAAATATCATCAACACATGGCTATAAAGGTAATATTGTGACATACACATTATTGATGAAAGTTTAAATTACTCTTTTTCTCCAGTGGCATGACTTGGCAATTACAGGTTATACCTCCAATTTCAAGGGCCCTCAAAATGTCAAATGGTCACCCTTTCCAAGACACTCCAGAAAAATTTCTCTGTGTTCATGTCTTCTTGGAAAGTCCTGCCAGTTGCCCTGAATACCCATACTTGTACTAATTTATACATGCAACTCAATCACATATTTCTTTATCTGAATTGCAGGTAAATTTCATCAGTGCTGCTCTATGAAAAATTTCCCATGCACATAGCAAAACAGCACACGGAGGAAAAGATTAAATTCTTTACTCTGACATGCTAACACTATATGAATGGACATTTGTTATGTACTGGCAAACTAACATTTCAACGCCCTCCTGCGTTTTACCAGTTAGGAAAATTAAAAGTAAGCCCCACATTACATTACAAGTAAGTAATGGGACTTACTTCTGAGAAGACAGGCACAGGATTGGGCTATCAGACCCATTCAAGAAAATTCAAAAGCTGTTTTGCCCAATTTTTCTGTTTTCAACCACAAAGCCTGGATTCAACAAAGGCAATTATTTAATCCACATGGAAAATTCTGCTCTTGCTGTATATGAGAAACAGTCTGACTCATATCTACCTTTATCCAATGATTCCAATGAGTGTAGAAGTTCCCAGCTCTCCCTAGCCAACCTGAAGCTCTCCTGTACTTCAATGGAGTTGGAGAGGTCTGCTGAGCTTACTGTTATAAGCCTGTTTCTCCCTTTCACAGAAGGATCCTCATCATCAGAGCTCTGATCAGAAGTCAAACACAAACAACTTACTAAGGAAAGGAAAACCAACCAAAAGAGTAATAGTAAACACAGGGGGTTCAGTACACAAAAGTTTGTCCACAAAAAGGGACAACCTACATGCAATGTTGTACTTTCTACATACTTGGGGGACTCTGACACAGAAGTAGATACATTTGAAAATTAAAAGTGACACCTTTCCCAGTACAGTCTGATGCAGACTGAGCGTGCTTAGTGATTGCCAGGAATGTAAAGGAGGCAGTTGATTTAAAAAACAACAACAGGGTGAGGAAATATGAAGGAATTGGACTACCTAAGCCAACTGGGCAGATGCACCATTTTGTTGAAAGTTCACCTTATACAACTTTTAGGGCCCAATCCTAACCTGGCAGTATTCTTGCACCTGACCAGCCCCGTTGCAAACGCGCCATAAGGCGCATCTGCCCTGCAGATTCGGTCACTAGGCTGGCGCAAGCAACAGTTGCACCAGTCGAGCACTGGCTTAGCTTTACTGGAGCAGGGCCACACAAGGGCATGCCAGAGGCAGGCGGGAGGCATAACAGCGGGAGTGCCATGAGCAGAGATGGGACACAGCCCTTGGGCAACATCCAAACCCCCATCCCTGGGCTGGCGGCCCTGATTCAGGCTGCACCTGGCCATGTGGACTTGCACCTGCTCTTTTGCAGGCGCCGATCTGAACAGTCCCATAGGGATGGCTGGGGCTTACTGCGGGACAAGCGGAAAATATTCCCTTGCCCCACGCTGAGCTACTGCTGCCTCCTAATGTCGTTAGGCTGCAGTGCAGGTGAGCCAGCACAGGTTAGGATTGCACTGTTAAATAGTAAACTCTTAATTCTAACTATCAGCCTCTTCCAAAATTTATCTTAAGAACTGGATGCAAACATTACTTGAAAATTATGCATCAAGTAGTTATCCACTGCCAAAAAGAAGTACACTCAACTTTTTCTGTTTCATTATAGTATCAAATAGTATACATGTGTGTCCAGGAATCCACAAATTCTGTATCTATGGTTTTGGTTATCCACAGATACCAAAACCTGTGATACATATTTAAAAGATTGGGGAACATCTTTTTTTTTAACCTTATTGCAGGAAAAAAACCCCACTGATATTCCCCTATCTTTAAAAAAAAAAAAAAGAGTCTCTAGTCTCCATGTAGCTTGCCTGTAGTATCAAAATTGTTATGCTCATTTAAGTCTCATGTGTGCCATGGAATAGAATTAATTAATGACAATATCCAACTTGGTAGAATCAGAAAAGACCAATGCAAATGTTCTGTCATCACACAATGTTTGCCATTTCTGTTCAAAACAACAAGGAAAAGTTTATTCCTTCTTAACCAAGACATACTGGAATTCAGGAAGAATAATTGTGAACTAACCAATATCTAAAACCTATGCCAGATGATTTTATGTTCAAGCTGACAGACATTACCATAGTTTTCTCTCTCCCTTCAGCAAGTTTCCGCTTTTTGTGTACGTGTTTGCCACGATCAAGATCTGTATCACCATAAATATTGGCAACATCTTCCAGGAGAACCAGTGGAACTTGGTTTGGAGCATTTGGACCTAGGTTGAAAATGAAGTACAGCTGCAACTGATTGTAGCTACTAGAAAAATCTTGGGAACCTCTTTCAGTAGTACAGTGAAAATATACATAGCTGCCTTTTTCTCTAGTAGGCCTATGTGACTGATCAAGTATTCACAATTCAAAACAAAACCACATTTTCTTTTTATGAGAAGCCTTAATGTCAAATCTCCTTAATACGAACAGCAGAATGTCATTTTTGTCATGACCCACAGATTTGCTGACTTTCATGGCCAGAAATGTAAGGACCAAGATCTCAGGGTTCCCAAGGACACAATTTGATATTGGTCTGTTTCACTTATACCCTGGAATGTTCAAACAAGCAAAAGAAAAACAAAACAAAGCATCTTACCCATGGCAAGTTCCTGTTTAAACTGGGTTACTGATGCCAATGTATGCAATATTAACATGCAAAGAATTCATATAGGCAACAGAGATCCAGTTCAAACATTAAACTAAACACACAGAACTTTGAAGGAGGTCATTTTAAATACCTATTGTCCCTTTTAAATCAGGACTTCAAAAAGGCAACCCTAATGCTCCACAAAATGTCATTATGACTCTTTCAACTAACCTTGAAAGAGAGAAGGTTGGATGCTGCTGACGTACTGGAATGCATTCTTAAAGAAGACCAACATTGTGGAGTATACCACTTGAGTCTTGTACTTTGCATGTGCCTCATTATCATAGTTACTAATGTATCTGCAGACATCTTTCATTTTCAGTAATGTATCACCAAAACTTCTGAAAATGAAGTATACAAAAATTAGTAGGATTTCTAATCTATCAAAAATCATAATAAAGGCATTAAAACTGGATACTTCTTCAGAGAACAAAAAGAAAGAGAACATCCATAATCAAACATTTCATCCCACTGACTAGGTTTCAAGGAAAATAGCCTGGCAATCACTATGAGAAGGTAAATGATACTCATGTTATTATTTACTGAAACAAAGCTGAAACACAGAGACAGCAAGAGCGCTGCGTGTCAGGAGCTAAATCCTGGGAAGTAATTCTGCAGGATCATATAGTTTTTCAGGGGGGCAGAAGTCATAATTGCATGTAATGCTAGAAACAAGTAGCTTGGCTCTCAGGGAATATGTTCATTCCCAAGGCCCACATAGCTGACCTAGAGCAGGGAGCTAGAAAGTACATAGACAGGACTTTCAAGGACATTTCAGTTCCTTGGCTGTCAAGGAAAATGAATGTCTAGCAGAGGTCATCCCAAGAAAGAGGGGGAACAATATTTTAGAAAGAACCCATTCCTTGTGCGGTGAATTAATACAGTATATCCTTAGGGCAGATATTTTCAAACTGGGGCATCATGACAAACCAGCCTGAAAGCCTCTGCCCCTCTGCCTATAAAGGGCTGGGGAAGGTGAAGGGCAAAGGCAGCGACACAAGCCCCAAGAGCCTGGAGCAGCAACAGATAAGGCAATAGCAACCCCTATCGCATTGTTGTGTTTGCCCCACACACACCTACAGCGCTTCGCCAACTACCAGAGAGTTTGGGAACTGCTGCCTTCAGGTGAGAAGATCCTAGTACAGGGTGATTAGATTGTGAGGAGTACAAAGAGATGAGTGGTACAAAATTTGTTGTGCAAAAGAGATTAGCGCTTCCACTGAACTACATACCCATCCAGCACACAGAGCTCCACCCGACCCCATACACCTTGCAATGTCTCTTCTACAGTTTGTACCCAGGGATAACCATACCCTACTGACTCTTTCAATTCCACCAGGTATCCCCATGCAACATTCCTAAAACTGACCAGAGGACTGGAAAGCAGCCAATGTATCACCAATTTTAAAAGAGCCAGGAAATTACAGGCCATTTAGCTTAACATTTGTTTCACATACATTGATAGAAAGCATTACGTAAGATAAAATTGTCTTACTGAAGAAGAATCAGAATGGTTTCTGCAGAAACAATGTCATTAAAATTTTGGAATTCTCCAAGAACAAGTATAGTAATGGCAGGTATATACTTAATTTCAAAAAAAGGCTTCTGAATAAATTTAACCATCATGGGATAAGAAAATGGAGTCTCTTATGAGTTCAGTATCAAGAAGCAGAGAGCAAGAACAGACACAGCTAAGATCGATCTCCTGAAGATCTGTAATAGTATCAGTGTTTTTTAATCTCTTTATGTAATTTGGTGTGAGTAGTTAGGTTGCCATGTTTTCAGATATCAAATTATTCAGATATTGAATTATTATCCCAAGCAGGCTGCAAAGAGCTCCCATTTAATTTCATCCAAATTGGATGAATCAGCAACAAGATTGTAAATACGTTTTAACTAAGTAATTCTGCAAACTGATTCTCATTGGACAAAAATTCCTAACTATAGATATGTCAAAGGGGTTTGACTGGCAGTAAATGACTACAAAGAGACCTTGGGGTTATGGTGGTTCCCTGAATTGAAACATCAACTCACTGTATGGCAGCTGGAAAAAAGGTAAACTAATTGCTAAGGATTATTGGAGAAGATTGAAATAAAATTGGTTGTATCGCATTGCCCTTAATATATGATGTGGTGGACTTGGAATGTACAATGTCATAGTCAATTCCATCTCAAAGAGATGTTGAAGAGCTGGAAAAGGTGCAGAAACAACAACTACATGATTAAGGGGCTGGATCAACTCCACCAGAAGGAAAAGCTGTAGAATTTGATTCCTTGAGTTTAAGAAAACCAAGTACAACCATGATAAAAGTTTATAAAATTGCACATATGCGGACGAAGTGAATAGAGAACTATTGTTCTTGACGCCTCATAATACAACAACTCTGAGGGCGCAATCCAAGGTGCCTGCTGATCTGAGGCATGTGCCCGGCGTTGGCCCAGTGCTGTCATAAGGCACTTTTGCATCAGCGCAAGGCGCACTGTGTAGACACAGGCAGTTGTGTTGACAGTTGTGCTGGACTGAGCTGCTGGTAAGCTGCCCCTGTGCTGGCCAAGTCCCCAGGCCACGCAGCCCCAACTCAGATCGTGTGGCATGCTTGGACTTGTGCCTGCAGCAGGCACAGATCCAAGCAGGCCCATCTGGCGCCTACCCCGGGGTAAGTGGAAGAACGTGCTCTTGCCCCGTGGAGGCTCCAGCCTGCTCCTAATCTGCACTGAATATAGTGCAGGTCAGCCAGCCTGCCTGTTCCAGTGCAGGTTAGGATTGTGCTGCCTGTCATTCAAAACCAACTGGCCAGAGATGCAAAATGAGAGGGGACAGCATTTCTTGGCATGATGCCAACGGGCAGTGTTTTTCAAACTGTGGGTCAGGACCCACTTGGGTTAGTTGGTTGCAGAAAGCTGGGAGCAGCCATATTGGAAGCTACAGACCTTACTTTTGCTATATGCCTTTTGTGTTCAATTTGAATTTTCAAATGAGGTGTGTGTTTTTTTAAAAAATTGTTCAGTGCTTTTATGCAGACATACGGTCCCTTATCTGGACATTTGAAATCCAGACTATCCTAAAATCCTGACGTCTTTGTTCAAGATTTTTTAAAAAACCTTTCTACAGAAAGAAGATATTTTGCTCATTCCCATGTACAGGCTGTAAATGCTATTCTCTGCTCTGTGGTGTGTGCCTATACAGACACTGTTGAAAAATGTCAGAGACCAACAGACACCCAAATGGATAACAGAGAAAAGCATTTCTCATAATATTTATGCAAGTATACCAACATCCAGAAAAATCCAAAATCCAGACACCTTCCCAACCCAAGCAGTCCAGATAAGAGATAATCAATCTGTATAATATTTCATCCTAATCTTGCTTTCTGTCAGGGATGTTTCATGGTTGTGCAATTGCTGCTGTCCAAGAATACCAGTTTGCATTCCCGGAATGTCATTTTATTATGTCACAATCATGGCACTTCCTGCTTGATTATGTCACTTCCGGCTATAATATCACTTCCAGTTCAATGACATCACTTCCGGTAGGTGCTGACACGAGTGCCATTCTAAAAAGTGAGTCCTGGTTTAAAAGGTTTGAGAACCACCATAGGGTGCAGCAAAGGCCACTATCTTAAATGGCTTTATTGTAATGAATTATTTAATATCTTTTATTCATTTATCTAAATTCATGGAAGAGGAGAAGAGGTCTATCACTGGCTATTGATTATGAAGATTATGTGGAATCTCTGTTCCAAGAATACCTTCTAGATACCAAGTTATGGGGGGCTGCCACCTTTTTGTTTTGCTTATCTGCATCCCAGAGGCATCTAGTTGACAACTGCGGAGGGAGGATACAAGACTTGATGGACCTTTGATTTTTATTTCTAGCAAGGCTCTTTTTATATGGCTATCATCTCCATGTGTGCTTTAGAAAGAGTTAGGACTGAGAAAACTTGAGATGTTTCACTTTTTTTGCAAGACAACAAAAAGGCTACAATCCTGAATACACTTTCCTGGACGTAATGGAACTTTCTTTCAAGCAGACATGTATGAGAATGTGCTGTTAATGGCACTGTAGCTCAACAGTAGAGCACCTGCTTTGCATACAGAAAGCCCCAGGTCCTATTCTTGGCACCAGGCAAGTCTGGGAATGACACTCTTGTCTAAAACTCTTGAGAATTGCTGCCAGGCAGCATAGAGCTGGATCAACAGTCCAATTCCAAAGAAGGCAGCATCTTCATATGTACCAGGTCAGTGAACTAAAGAAACAGTCAAACCTTCTTGCTATATCCATCTGCCATTCACATCTTACACCCACTACGGAGAGTATCTTGAACACCCTCTCCCAAGGATCCGTAATCTGGGATGATTTCTCTGTCAATCCCTCTATTATGTATTTCTGAGAGTTGCGTTTACTGGGGGACACAAGATCTGATGTGTCCTGTGGACCTAGAAATAAAAAAAAAAATCAATAAATTAACTTGGTTGCCATCACCAGAAGTCAGCATAATATACTGTCTTTGATTTACACTTAGCATCCTTTTTGTTCTGCATATGAATCTGATTATTCATTTCAGGAAGAACATCAATTCTTCCCCCCCCCCCCCGTCCAATCCAGAACAATGTGTCACAACAGAAGAGAACATGCATTGCTGGGTTGATCCAAGCCACCTTTCCATATTCACAATAATGTAACTCACTTAAAAGAACGAAGTCAAAGAACATCTTCTACACAGAGGATATCCTCAACATTCCATTGACTATAGTATCCAATCAGGCATCTCTAGCCTATAGATGGCTCTGATCCACAAACGAAAGAGATCAACAAAGATCACCACATTCCCTCTGTCAGACTTTCATCCAGTTTCTCCAAACTCAGCAACAACAACAACAACAAAAATCAAACCATCTGTCTCAAAGCACTCAAATTCTGATGGCCACACTCTTTCTAACTCTAATAGTTCTATGTCCTACAGAGGGTCTCCATCAAAATGTATTGGAAGAAAAAGAAACTTCTGATTACAGAAAATTATGAAGGTATTTAATGTTTATCTAGCTTTTTGTTTAAACACACACCCTTCTCTCTTCAGGTCCATACATTCCTTAAAATTCTTCCATTCTTATTGTTCTAAGAAACTATCGCTGTAGCTCTCGCAATTCACTAGAAATCCCAACTGAGTGTGTTACTGATGAAACTGAAAGCCAAAAATTTTAACTAGCCAGTAGCAAACCTCTCTTTGCCCTGCTTGGGTATGCACATGCCTGTTTCCGGCACCACACAGAACCATGGTTTAATTCTGGTTACAAGCATCATTCACACGGTGAACATTTTTCAAAGGTATGGAGATATAAAACAAGTTCTTGTTAGAACTGTAATCTACTGTATATTTTAAGACCCATTCAAGTCCCACCCAACACTATGCTACAAACACATTAATCTCCAAGCAATATCATCTGATGCCTACTTACTCAGAAGTAATTGAGTAAACGTGCTCCCACATAAGTGTGTATAAGATAGCAGTTTCAGTCATCTTTTCCCAGTATTTTCAACTGCATTTACCTGGGTACTGGTTTTCAGTCTGTGCCGATCTAGTCACATAATTAATATAAAATTCTGCTGCTTTATTCAGGTACTTGTATAACAAGTTGGCAGGGAGTCGCACATCAGGGTGGTTAATAATTAGGGGAAGGACATCACAGACTGAAAGATCCAAAAGAATAACAGAGTTATTATATCTGGCATGTTTATCAGTTACTTTTTCTGACAAAGAATGATATCCAACTAGCCAAATTTTACATTTTTTTACCTGTCAACATAGCAATTATTGAAATCCATCTAAAATGAGGCTGCATTAACCACCAACTAGCTTACCTATTAAATTAAGTAGCAGAATAAAACCTGTACGGTCAGTAAAATACTTTCAGCAATGTGTAATAACTAAGGCCTGGGATTGGGACCCCCAAGGGGGGGGGTCACAAGCCAATTTTCAGGGGGTCCCAAAGAGCTTAGTGCCACCATCCTGAGAAGCTGGTCACCGCTATCTTGGAGGCTTCTTTTGAACAACGATCTGCTGAAAGGCAGAGCTTAAGAATGTGGTTAGCGAGAACGTGAAGCAGGAGAAAGAGAACACAGTGAAAGTCTGAGTGTTAGCAATTGTTCTTGGAATGATTGTTTGGTGTTGAGTATACTTTCTTTAAGGGGTGTGGTGGTGCAGTGGGTTAAACCACTGCTGCTAGGCTTTCTGCCTGGAAGGTTGGGAGTTCAAGACTGCACAATGGAGTGAGCTCCCGTTGCTTGTCCCAGTTCCTGCCAACCTAGCAGTTCGAAAGCATCTAAAAAGGCAAGTAGATAAATAGGTACCACTTCAGTGGGAAGGTAACGGCGTTCCGTGCACTACGGCGTATAGTCATGCTGGCCGCATGACCGCGGAAGCTTGTCCTTGGACAAACACTGGCTCTACAGGCTTAGAAACGGAGATGAGCACCGTCCCCTATAGTTGGTCACGACTAGACCGTTCGGTTGTGGGGAAACCTTTACCTAACCTTTACCTTATGCTTTCTTTACTATCTTTACAAAATATATCATTCTTCCTGCACCTGCTGAGGCCCCTTTGTAAACTAGCACTGCAAAACTTAGCAGTTGGGAACAGTGGCAATTTCTGGCTAGGTAGAGGCTTTCCTATTAAACTGCCACTTCCTCAATGCTTCTGGCTGAGGGGGAAACTAGTCTTGCCTTGGGCACATCTTGGTGTGAGGGAAAGGAACACAAACACTCTGAAGACTATTTAAAAAGTTGCTTTACCACCTTGATCAGTAATGGTATGGGGAAGCCACAAAGCGTTCTGTGCAATACTGTTCTCAATGCTGAATCAATCACGGAAATCAAAACTCAAAATTCACTTAGGGACAAAGCCTTCATAACATTATAAAATAGTTTCGAAGTTCTTTCAACTTTCAAAAAGTATGATTTATTAAAACAATGACTTCACTTCCTGTTTAATGTAATTGCATCCAGCCCTGCAAGCACTTCCCATTTCCTGTGTAATGACATCACTTTGGGCCCTAGGTCTTAGGGGGATCCTGACAAGTTGCCATGCCAAAAAAAGGGAGTCCCGGGGCTATTAGGAACCACTGATCTAAGGTATCGTCTTAGAAGGATCATTTCCTATTGTTAAGGGTGTTTATTTTGGTTAAAAAATATGGCCTCTTGGTGTAAAAATATCTGAATAAAAACACAGAACACCACATTTTTGTGTTTAAGATATTTTCCAAAAATTTAGATTACTTTTCCAATTAGAAATATTGTGTCTTGGGGTGCATCTGCTGACACCGTATTACCTATATCACCTATCTAGTACACTTTAAAAGCATTTAAAATTACTAAAAATGAGACCTTGGAATGATAACTTAGAATAAAAACATGTAACACTGCTTTCTGCCTTTCAAATTATAAAATATGTGAAAAAAATACCATTTTCAAACACCCCTACCTATTGCTGCTTAGGGAGGAGGGAAAACTCTAAGTGCTTGATGCAATGCACATGTGCAAAAAATTTTTAAAAAAACCTTTCTTTTAATTCTATGCAGACATATACATCAGTGTTACTGAGCAATCAAAATGTATATAAATCAACTAATTGGAGACCTGTAGTTCACTACAATATGTGTTGAAGGAAATTAATGAGACTTCCTTCTCCCCAGGTTCTCAGCTGATAGCCAAACACTCAAGATACAGGCAATGTCTGGATCAGGACTTCCTTCTTGAGTGTTTTTGGGGCCTATGTTCATCATATCAAGACCATTCTGATGGCATTGCATTCCTCTCAGCCTGCCTTTTCCAATAGACCAAGGCTTGGTCACCTACTCATGAGTAAATACACAGTGTGGCTCGGTTTCACTTTCCATAGGGCTCCATGCATTTTCCTGGGCAGCTTCTGAGCACACTCAGAAGACGCTGCCTTGCTCCACCAGAGGTCTACGGCCTTGCTCTGCCCACTGTATCACTCAATGCATTTACTGTATTAGCCCATGTACAAGTCAGTGACAGGTTTTCTGGGCAATTTTAAAGCATAAAGTTTTTTGACTTATATAAGACTATATGTGGTAACTAGGAGCTCCTGATTTAAATTCCCTCAGCTAGTTAACTGAAAATAATAGTCTTTTTACAGTTTTGAGATGGGCAGGGGAACCCTCCTTCCTTGAGATTTATCCATTTGGGATTCTGAATTTCTCTCTCCAAGTAAAACTTGGATCTGTACAACCTTCTTTTTTTAAGCACATAATGTAACCGAGTGTCTATCTTACCTATTCCTATAGAAAAGTGGGGCAAGAGTGTTGGAAAATAAGTAACCAAATCAGGCAAGATTCTTTCAGCTCTTTTCCTATAATTAGGTATTAAAGACTGGAGTACATTTAATGCCATCTCAGGGTTCCGCCCATTTGCACTATGCCAAGTTCTGCAGTGGAATAAGACTCGAATACACTTCCATTCTTACCAAATAATTTCCTAAAGCAGTTGACAGGCGATTCTTGGTCTTCAATATTTTCTGCTTCTAATAACGTTTCTCCAAGGCCCACCTTTGGAAAATTTAAATACAATTGAAATCTGTTGGCTACTCCTTCAAGATACTTTTCAGAAAATGCCAACACGCTGATCAAAGAAAACAAAGGGATTCATGAGCTAACTGTTTGGCAAACTCTTTCTAAGCAGCTTATGACTTCCCTAAACAGCTCATCATATGCAGCAATCCAAGTTATGCTGGGCACAGCAAATTTTTTAAACATTTAAAACACCATTATGTTCCTAAACCAACACGTTTGGTACCTATCCAAGTCTGAAATTGATAAAATGGATAGGAATTAAAATATTAATTATCTTATTTCAACTGAAGGTGAGCCGTTCACCTGCATTACTCAGCTGCTTAGCCTGGAATACCTTGAAGACAATGGAATCCTCCAAATATGTTTATTCTTTGTTTGGTTACCTTTGACTAATCTACACTGTCAGCCACAAAATATATGCATGCACATCTGGAAAAGCTTCACAATAGTTCAAGAACAAACCAACAAGCACTAGAAACCATCTTTTCTCACTTACCCCATGCTGAACCACAGTCTCTGGGAAACGTCGCAAAAGCAGGAGCAACATTTCTGCCCGTTCTAGTGTATTAAAGCACTGCTCTGTGGCCTTCAGTAACATTTCACACTGGATTCGACCTGGAAGGGTCTCAAATAAGCCTGTGGAGGAAGGATGACCATGGATAAAATGTGGAGCTTGGGTAAGAAAGGAGCAAATAAAGTTTGGGGTACATTTAGGGTGCAGTAGGGAGAAAACATACAGACATCTGAGTGGGTAGGGAGATGCAGACACTCTGGATGGATATTCTCCACTTTCCCTCAGTCAATAAAATGGAAAGGCTGACAAAGTGGAACACAGAAAAAGCCTTATTCAGGTCATAACTCCAAGTGACATGAAAAGATACAGTTGTATAGATAGGGACTCTGAACTGAAGTACACTCAATCACTTTTCAACTTGAGAATCTCAGTCGTGGTTAAGACTTACATAAGAAGAGCCCCCCACCAGCGCGGGCTGGATCAGGTCAAAGGCTCAGCTTCCTGTATCTCACAGTGGCCCACTAGATGCCTCAGGGAGCACACAAGACAACAGGATATTTGCATCCTGTTGCCACTCCCTTACACCTGCCATTCTGAGGTAGCCTACTTCTATAACCTATATACAGAAGGCTATAACTTCTATAGCCTCCTTCTATAAGGAGATTGCACATACCCAACACAGCTTATAACCTATGATGCAGTTCTTTGCCATAAATCCTCTTTTAAAGGCATTCTGGCCAGACGCCATCACTACATCCTATGGCAAGGAGTTCTACAGATTAAATACCCACGAAGTAAACAAGTATTTTCTTTTATCTATCTATCTATATAAAAATGAACGTGGGTGGGTATGTATGTGTGTGGGTATGTATGTGGATATGTATGCGTGTGGGTGTGTTTGTATGTTCTCCATAGGCTCCCCCACGGCTTGACCGATCGGCACGAAACTCGGCACGCACGTACCTTGCGGCCTGGCAACAAACACTGCGGGGGTCAGACCCCCCTAGCGCCCCCGGGGGTGGGGGTACGCGGGGGTCTTCATGTGAACATCGTCGGAAACGTCCAAAATCGGCGTCAAATCTGCAGTTTCCGGGGTCGCCGGGATGAGCGGTGACGCTCCCAACGCCGTTGGAGTCCGGGTTCAGCCCCCCCCCCCAACGTGGGGGGGGAAGGGGTGTCAAACACAACATCCGCCATGCCCTGCTGGAACGCCTGGACTGAGCGACACGAAACTCGGCACACATACACCGTGTGGCCTGACAACACACACTGCGGGGGTTAGACCCCCCTAGCGCCCCCGGGGGTGGGGGTATGCGGGGGGGGCCCAAGTGAAAATGGTCGAGAACGGCCAAAATCGGCGTCGAATCCATACTTTCCGGGGTTGCTCCTGGCGTCGTCGGAGTCCGGGTTCACCCCCCCCGCGGAAAGGGGTGCAAGACACAATATCTGCCATGCCCTCCTGGAACGCCTGGACCAATGTGCACCAAACTCGCCATGCGCGTGCCTTCCAGCCTGGCAACTGGTCCTCTGGGGGTCAGGCCTCCCTAGCGCCCCGGGGGGCCCAGGGCCCCCGCGTGGAAATGGCCGAAAATGGACGCAATCGTCCTCGGTTCTGTAGTTTCTGGGCTCACCGAGGCAAACAGCGACACTGTGGGAGTTCGGGTCCGCACCCCCCAATGTGGGGGACGGGAAGGGGTGCAATACGAGATGTCCACCATGCCCCACTGTGACGCCTGGAGCAATTGCCACCAGAACCGGCATGCGTATGCCTTCCGGCCTGGTGACAAACACTGTGGATGCGCAGCGGGCCCCAGGGGAAAATGATCGAAAACGCCCAAAATTGGAAGGTGGGTCAGGGATGGGAGATATAAACACCCAGTCAACGCCGGGTAACAAAAAGCTAGTATATATATAAAGAAGAGAGAGAGAGAGAGAGAGAGAGAGAGTGTTTTGCATAGGCTCCTCAACGCCTTGAGCGATCGGCACAAAACTCGGCACGCATACACCTTGCGGCCTGGCGACAAACACTGTGGGGTTGGTCCCCCCTAGCACTCCTGGGGGTGGGGATACGCAGGGGTCCCCGCGTGACAACGGTTAAAAACGGCCAAAATCGGCATCGAATCCAGTTTCCGGGGTCGCCGAGATGAGCGACGATGCTCCCGACGCCATTGGAGTCCGGGTTCAGCCCCCCCCCTCGACGTGGGGGGCAAGAAGTGGTGTGAAACAAAACGTCCACCATGCCCCGCTGTGACGCCTGGACCGACTGGCACCAAACTCGCCATGCGGAAGCCTAGCGGCCTGGCCACAAACACTGCGGGGGTCGGGGGCCCCTAGCACCCCCAGGGGCAGGGATGCGCAGGGGGCCCCACGTGAAGAAGGCCGAAAACAGCTGAAATCGGCATTGAGTCCGTAGTTTCCAGGGTTGCCGAGACGAGCTGCGACACTCCCAACGCCAGTGGAGTCCGGGTTTGGGGCCCCCTTGGCACGGGGGACCAGAAGGGGTGCGAAACAAAACGCCCACCATGCCCTGCTGGAACGCCTGGAGCAATGCGCACCAAATCTGGCACACGTGTGGCTTGCAGCCTGGCGACAAACACTGCGGGGGTCAGGCCCCCCTGGCGCCCCCGGGGATGGGGGTACACGCGGGTCCCCACGTGAAAACAGCCGAAAATGGCCGAAATCGGCGTTGAATGTGTAGTTTCTGGGGTTGCCAGGGCAAGCGGCGACGCTCCCGACGCCATTGGAGTCCAGGTTCAGCCCCCCCTCGGCGTGGGGGGCGAGAAGGAGTGCAAAACACAGCGTCCGCCATGCCCTGCTGGAACGCCTGGAGTGAATGGCACGAAACTCAGCACGCGCGTGCCTTGCGGCCTGGCAACAAATACTGCGGGGGGCAGGCCACCCTAGCGCCCCTGGGGGTGGGGGTGCACAGGGCCCCCCACATGAGAACGGTTGAAAACGGACGAAATTGGTGTTGGATCCGTAGTTTACGGTGTCGCTGAGGCGAGCGGCAATGCTCCCAACACCGTGGGAGTTCGGGTTCGGCCCCCCCCTCAACGTGGGGGTGGGAAGGGGTGCAAAACAAGACGTTGCCAACAAGACGTTGTGGCGCCTGGAGTGATTTGTGCCAGACTCGGCACGCGCGTGCCTTGCGGCCTGGCAACAAACACTGCAGAAGTCAGGCCCCCCCCCCAGTGCCCCCAGGGGTGGGGTGGGCAGGGGGCCCCACATGAAGACGGCCAAAAACGTCCAAAATCGGCGTCGGAACTGTAGTTTTCGGGGTCGCCAAGGCGAGTGGCGATGCTCCCGACATGGTTGGAGTCCGGGTTTGGCCCCTGTCAGCATGGGGGGCGAGAAGGGGTACAAAACTCAAACTCTGGAAGATCATTTTGTTACACGGGCAACGCCGGGTAACAAAAAGCTAGTCTATCTATATAAAAGAGAATGTGTGTGTGTGTGCGTGCGCGCGCCGCATAGGCTCCACAATGCCTGGAGCTACCCACACCAAATTCGGCACACGCATGCCTTGCGGCCTGGCGACACACACTGCGGGGGGGCAGGCCCCGCTGTTGCCCCTGGGGGTGGGGGTACACAGGAGGCCCAATGGTGAAAATGGTCGAAAACGGCCGCAATTGGCATCGAATCCGTAGTTTCCGGGGTCGCTGAGACCAGCGGCAATGCTCCCGACGCCGTTGGAGTCCGGGTTCGGCCCCCCCTCGGCATGGGGTGCGAAACAAAACGTCCGCCATGCCCTGCTGGAACGCCTGGAGCAACTGGCATCAGACTCGGTATGCGCATGCCTTACGGTCTGGTGACAAACACTGTGAGGGGTATGACCCCCCTGGCGCCCCAGGGGTGGGGGTGTGCAGGGGGCACCACATAAAAATGATTGAAAACGGCCGATATCGGCGTTGAATCCATAGTTTCCGGGGTCGCCAAGACAAGCGGCAACGCTTCCGACACCGTTGGAGTCCGGGTTCGGCCCCTGTTGGGGTGGGGGGCGAGAAGGGGTGCAAAATAAAATGTCCACCATGGCCTGCTGGAACGCCTAGAGCGATTGACACCAAACTTGGTACACGTATGCCTTACAGTCTGGCAACAAATACTGTGAGAGGTACGACACTCTAGTACCCCTAGGGGTGGGGGTGCGAAGGGGGTGCCATGTAAAAATACTCGAAAACGGCCAACATTAGTGTCGAATCCATAGTTTCCGGGGTTGCCGAGACGAGCGGCGACGCTCCTGACACTGTTGGAGTCCAGGTTTGGCCCCCCCACAGCATGGGGGGCAAGAAGGGGTGCGAAAAAAAGTCTGCCATGCCCTGCTGGAATGGCTGGACCGATTGACACCAAACTCGGCACGTGCATGCCTTGTGGCCTGGGTACGACCTCCCTGGCACCCCCAGGGTTGGGGGTACAAAGGGGGTGCCATGTAAAAATACTCAAAAACGGCCGACATTAGTGTTGAGTCCATAGTTTCTGGGGTCACCTAGAAGCTTGGGATAATTTGTCACCTGGGCAACCGCAGCTGCCTGGCTGCTGTGGGATGCAGCGGTAGACTCCTGGCTGCTGCGCTCAACTCCTGGCTGCCGCTGTGCTCCTAGACAGTTCATGATTGGGCTGTCAATCATGTCCCCTCTCAAGAGCTTTTTTCTAGACTGAAGAGCCCCAAATGCTATAGCTTTTCCTCATAAAGGATGTGCCCCAGCCCAGTAATCATTTTGGTTGCTCTCTTCTGCACCTTTTCTAGTTCCACTATGTTCTTTTTGAGATGTGGCAACCAGACCTGTACACAAACCCTATATTTAACACTGAGGTAGCTACAAAAGCTTATCTCAGCATTCAGAGCACAATCCTAACCTGGAGTGGTCCAAACATACTTTATAGTGGCCTTGACGCCAGCCAAATTCCAGATAAGCTTTGGCAGCTACTTCAGTGTTAAATATAGGGGTTTTTTTTCCAGCCTCTCACATGTCTTTCAAAGGTCAAAGAGGCAAATCCTCCTTCATAACCTGTTCTCACACTCTGATTTTTTAAAGTGAAATAATCTCAATGACAGGGGAGCATTTTGGCCCCTGATTACCCCATTGGACAGTCTGAGGAAAATACCACATGCCTTCCATTGAGCTGCCTGCAAGTTGCACCTCATCTTTGCAATCTCAGAAGAGAAACAGAAAAATAAAATAAACTGTCATAATCCTGTCACTTGCTGGTGACATAAACCTGCAGTGCCATACCCCCTTCTTTGAGAAACCTGCACATCACTAGAAGCATAGGTTTTATATAGAAAAGGTTGTTTCTCCTTTCAAGAAAAGAAGGAGTCTCTCCAAGGTGCTGATGGTGACTGTGCTTTTTCCCTATGCCAATATCACTTTGTGTTCTCGTATCACTGAGAGCACAATCCTAAACTGTGCTGGAATAATGAAGCTGGCAGGCCTGTGCGATATCCCACTCCTCCCCAATCATAGCAGATGGTATCAAGTGCACTGAATATATGCAGTGCTGAAGGAATTGGTGGTGAATTCCAATTCATTCCTCCAACCTGGAAGGCAGAGGTGGGAGGAGAAAGACATTTCAGATCAGGGAAAAGGACAACCTGCAATCAAGTCAACAGAACTTCTGGAGGCCCCCTTACTACCTCCATGAGCTGCTAGTGTAAAAGGCTGAAAATAAGCCTGCAGCTTGGTGGAAATGATTCGAGCATCATCATCCTTAGAAAGTGTTATAGATGTTCTTGTGGTAGTGATAACATCTCATTTAAACTCTGTGACAGAGGAGGGCCCTTACCCCCCAAAGGAGAAGTTGCAACTCTCATTTCAGTATTCATGGGGGGATGGAATTATGAAAAGTGAAATATATTGGGAAATTGTATTCCTTTTACTGCCAACGGTTCATTTGCGAACCATTTTTTCACTATGTTTCAAAGCTGATTATTACCTGTAACTGAAGAGCTGCAAACAAGGTGGATTACAAAGTGTGGACCCTCACCATACAAAGTATGCCAAAGCTTAGTTTTAACTTAATGTACAGTGTGGGGGGAGATACCTTGCTAATAATTTCAGAACCTCAAAATGCCAAAAACAGTTATCTTTGCCACCTTGGTGCCTAAAATGGGGTGACCCTAATGTTCAGAAAAATCCTATCTGGCCTCTACTTTTCCCAGAAAAAAATTTCAAAACATTGGTGGGGTGGGTTTTTTTTAAGCTCCCCATTTAGCATTGGTCAGCAAAAGCACCAGTGGGAGAAAATGGGTGAACTCTGAAACCAAGCAACAATTCACAGGCCTATAGCAATAGATGCCAGAATGCAAGATGTGCCCTCAGAAACACAGACCATGCTTTCCAAAGACTTTGGTCAAGCTCGAAGAAACTTGTTTGTTTACGTTCTCTCTATTCCCCCTTCCATTATCACACATCCTGGAAGGACAATGATAACCTAACTAGATGAATGCAATTCTGGTAATTCCAGGAACTCTTGTATATTGGACCAAAACATTGGATTATACATACATTTTACATTAATTTATGCAAACCTCAGTTTAAGCTGCTAGACATCTGCTGGCACCAAAGTTAGTAATGTGTATTTCTGCTGACACTACTAGCTGTGTTTACATCCTGTACATCCTGTTTGATTAGGAGTAATTCCCTTCAGTCACAGACAAGTTATCTATTCACACATCTAAAGCCAAACACACTATGTGCAGGGGATAAATGTGTAACTCCAAAATTCCTTAAATACTTTGACCAGCATTTGTCATTCCTTGAGTGATTACAAGCTGCTCAAAATGGTCACTTCTTTAGTGTCCAACATAATGGCCCACATGGTCACTCCTTGAGCGTCCACCCCTCTGCACACAGAACTGCTGGCCCACGAACAAGACAACTGGATATCTATACCTTGCGCTTTGATTCTTATTTCTCTAATCTTCCTCCACCCGCCACTTGCTCTTCCCTCCTTGTCTTTAGTGCTAGCAAATAAAATAGAGACTCCTACAGATCCTTTTTCCTGATTTCTATCGGATGCACCAAAAAATACACTCGTACTACACTGCACTCACCACCATAGGTACACTCCAATCAAGGTATTACACTAGATTATTAATTCCTTTGGGTATCTGTATTTTTCTGTCAATAAAGCCACCATTTTTATTGTATTTTAGTTTCTTCCTGAGGAGACAGGGATTTTATGCTGGCTTGTTATCCAGCCTACGATCCCATTTTTCAATAGAGCTGTCAGCTGTAAAATATATTAAATCCCCTAAACCCAGCTCTTTTGGTAACAAAGCATCAATAAAAACATCAAAATACAAAATCAGAAAGAGACCCATACAAGTCAACACATTACATTATTCTAGATGGTTCTTGGGAGGTTTCTTTCTGCTGGAATGTAGGGAGCTTTTGAAACCCTAGTTGACTTCTGGAATGGGTAAATGGCCATATCAATTACATGATGGCTCTTACAAAGGCCGTAAAGTACATTTCAAAACTATCAAGCCAACTGCATAGCTATGAGAACAGACATTGTCCTTCAATGAATTCAACAGAAGAAGAAATTCATACCTCTCAAAAATTGAGTCTGTTTATCCTGAGAGTCATTCCTTAATGCTGATGTAATAACACTGATTTCCCGCCACACCACAGGTTGATCTGGAAAATTAACAAACCTGCAATAAAGAAGGGTGGGGAGGAGAGAGAAGTTGGAATAATTTCATTATTTTTCTTGAAATCAAATTGTGCTATACAAGTCCATTACAATATACTACTAAAATACATGCAATTAATCAATGTATAAAACTTTTGAAAAGTCAGCTGGATCAGACCAAAAATTCATGTATTCTAACAGCTGACAAATGTAATGAAGTTTAGGTGCAGCCCTTGGCTTTCGCTTGCTCTGCAGGACAGACTCCCTGTCTGGCCAGCCTCATTAGCCCCCAGAAGCTGAGCTCTAGTTCTCCGCACACACCTCAAGCCTCCACTGAGAGTGTGTGTGTGCACAGATCCCACACCAACTTCATGGGTTTCACATTCAACAGGTTCACCTTTGAGCAATGTTCCCCACTTTGTTCCACACAAAGACCAAATTAAATAATAAAAATCTTTATTTAAATAATTCAAGGCATAGATACCTCCATAAGGGAAATTGCCATTCCCTCTGCTGAAAGGCAGAGGAGCTCTTCAAGAGCAATTCCAGAGTTCAGCAAACGAACAGTACACAAAACAAATGTCTAGACTACTTCTACTTACTGAAACCTACCCTGCTTCGTCTTAGTTACCACTGATAGTTGATCAGCATAGCCTCTGGTGGCCTGCGCCTCATGGTTCCAACAGAACCTCTGGTACTGACTGTCATTGGTCCAAAGCTGAACAAACCACATGTGGATTTAGATCTCTTATTATAGGAAAGTACCACTGACCCACAAGAGATCAGAGCCAATCATATTTTACTAATTATGCTGAGTCATTGTACTCCAAATTTCCTAACCAATGGTGATCCTGGACATGAAGCCTGTTTGCCAGTTCTTCTAATTATTACAGACACGTATGTGTGTTTTTTCTCACATTTCTGCTATCTTTGATTCCCAAGATTCTTGGTGTCTGTCTGTCTATATTCATACCTTTATTGGCACAATAAGTACACATACATAAATAAAATCAATAAAATCGCACTCCAATTTCTGTTTTCCTCACACTCCAGTTTCTCAGCGCTTAGAAAACTTTTTAACTATTTCCTGACTTCCTTGCCTTCTGTCCAAAGCCTTAACACCTCTATGGACCTGCCCTGTGAACCAAAAGTTTATAACTTCCTCTTTCTCCCGTTCTGTTGTTGCTGTCTGTTTCTCATCAGACAAAAAACCTGGTTTATTACCTTCAGACTCATGCTGTATTACATAAGGTATATCAACATTATTTTATACTGAAACACCCCAAAATCTATACCCACTTCCATGACAGTAAAAATAGGAAAATGTCCAAAAGAAGCAAAAACAAAAAAAAAAAAAAACACCATTTTTAAAAGTCCACCCAGTGTATTCAGGCTAATTGGTCTTTTTTCCAAGGGTACTAGAATATAGAAATACACTCAGAAAGAATAACTATTCCTATAATATAGTAGAATATAGTATTTCCAATAGGTTGTATCTTAAGGAGTGCATGAGGACAAAACGAATTTCCTCATTGTCATAGGCTTATCATAGTAGTCTTCTGTACCTGCCAAAATCTGCTTCAAAGAGTGTCACAGGATTCCAGGAACACAGACTTTAAGGGGTGCAAAAAGCTGCAGAGTTCAAGGAAGATTTCAAAAATAACCTTCTGGCACCAATTTCTGCTAGCAGAAAAGTTGCAATTTTATATATGCTGAAATGGGACTTACTCCCAAGTAACTCCATTGGGCTCACTTCTGAGTAGACATGCCCAGGATTAGACTGTCAGGATATAATCAACATATCTTATATTAACCAAGGCTGCAATTCTTGTACACTATCCACTTTTTCCATACCACGATCCTTTCTTCTATAACTGATTTTAACAAGTGAGGTCCTCATCTTTACATTCACACAATATGAAAATATGAATATGAGGTAGTATGAGAGGACTGGTTTTCCCCACATTTTTCCAATGGCTGGATTTAAAAAAAAATTAATATCTTACATGTCATATAACAATCTGCCAGCTGATGCTGTCCGTTCGGCATTCCGCTCAATAGTGTACATCTCATACTGAAAGAGAGAGCAGAGCATAAGTTAAATAAAATACACAGGTTTAACCTCCTATTTGATTTCTACGTATTACATAGCTATCTCATAATTGAAGAGGAAGGGGTGTGGTAAAAGCACCTGAAAAATGGAAACCAAACAGAAATGAGCTTCAGGACTGGTACTAGGAAAGAAAGATTATTTCAGCAGAATAAAAGCAGCAGCTTTCAAAAGTACCCTTGAGTTTATGTATCTCAGTGGCCCACCAGACGCTTCAGGGAGCAAACAAAACAAGAAGATACCTGCATCCTGTTGCCATTCCCTTGCACCTGGCATTCTGAGGTAGCCTACTTCTAAAACTAGGAGGTTGTGTGTACCTATCACAGCTTGTACTGTGTTTGGCGTTTTCCTTCTTAAATCTGTCCAATCCCCTTTTAATGGCACCTAGGCCAGACGCCATCACCACATCCTGGGGCAAAGAGTTCCACAGACTAATTTCACACTGGGCAATGAAATATTTTGTCTGTTCTAACATGCCAAAAGAGACTGATTAAGCTTTCATAACAGCGCACGGGCTACCTCCTCAGGAAGTTGCTACCATGGAAAGCGTCCCATAATAGCCACAGTCTTTTGTGATGAAGATTCCCTCAAAGGGGATGTCAAAAGTCACTAGGAAAGCCGGCTTCAGTACAAAGGGAGTCAAGCGGGGGACGCACCCGCAGAGACACAACGCGAGGAGGCGGGCTTAGTGGGAGCAAAGCATTGCGATAGAGTTAGAGACTGAAGGGACCCTCCTGCTGCTGCTGCTGCTGCTGCTGTCCCCAAAGCTACCTGGATATTGAAGTCAGCCGGGTAGAGGCTTCGGGCTGTGATAAGCCAGGCCTTGGCCGCCCACAAGTCTCCTTGGACCAGCTCCCGAGCCCGTTTCACCAGGAACTCGCAGTCGCCCTGCGCCGACATCTTGGCCGCTGCTACAGCCCCGCTTTTGCCCCGCACATGCGCACCAGCGATGTAAGGAGTTTTGCGCATGATCCCGCCAAAGTCTATTCGGACTTTAACAAAATCGTAGACTGACAAACTATTGTTAATAGACGAGACAGGCTAATTCTCTTGAGCGCCATTTTTTTCCGAACCTGTGCTGTAAAAATGACAATTGCTGTAGAAAACAACAAGGAAATCCAAGCCTTGAGCGTTGCTGTGAATAGGCAGATGCGCGTCGCCTCCTCACGAGTGGCAACAAGCGAAAAAAGGAACTCCTGCTGTTTCCAATAGTTATCTTATTTCATTATATTGTTTTCTCAAGATTTTGTCTCTGCGTAAATAGCACAGAGCGGGCAGGAATCCACCTTTCCCCATCATCACCAGGGGAATGTTGTAGACCTTTCTTATTTTTATATCAGTCTTCTTCCAAGGAGCTCAGGGTGGTCTACATAATTCCTTCTCTCCTTTTGTCCTCACAACAACCCTGCGAGGTAGGTTAGGCTAAGAGATATTAACTGGTCCAAGAAGCTTCATGGCATACAGTTCTGGTTGCTACATCTCCTTTTTTGACACAGCGGAACTGGAGAAGGTACAGAATCAATCAATAGTATTTATATACCGCTTTTCAACACAAGGTTCACAAAGCGGTTTACAGGAATAATAATAATAAAGTTAAACGGCTCCCTGTCCCCAAAGGGCTCACAATCTAAAGAGAGCAGAAGACAGCAATGAAAATGATTACTAGGCTGGGGCACCTCCCTTATGAGGAAAGGCTACAGCATTTGGGAATCTAGAAAAAAGGTGCCTGAGGTAGAACATTATTGAGAAGTACAAAATCATGCAGGGAATGGATATAGAGGGATGCTCCTTTCCCTCTCTCACAACACCAAAACCAGGGGGCAGCCACTAAAATTGAGTGTTGGGAGAATTAGAACGGATACAAGGAAATACTTTTTAAGGTAAAGGTTTCCCCACAACTGAATGGTGTAGTTGTGACCGACTGTAGGGGGTAGTGCTCATCTCATTTCTAAGTCTGTAGAGCCAGCTTTGTCCTAGGACAAGCCTCCATGGTTATGTGGCCGGCATGACTATATGCCGTAGCGCACGGAACATGGTTACCTTCCCACCCAAGTGCTACCTATTTATCTACTTGCATTTTTAGATGCTTTCAAACTGCTAGGTTGGCAGGAGCTGGGACAAACAACAGGAGCTCACTCCATCACACAGTCTTGAACTCCCAACCTTCTGGTCAGAAAGCCCAGCAGCAGCGGTTTAACCCACTGCACCACCACGTCCCTTCCATACTTTTTTACCCAGCGAGTAATTAATTGTGGAACTCTTTGCCACAGGAGGTGGTAATGGCATCTGGCCTAAGTGCCTTTAAAAGGGAATTGGACAGATTACTGGAGGAAAAGTCCATCGCAGGCTACAGGCCATGATAGGTAGTGCAACCTTACGTTAGAAGGAGGCTACCTTGGAATGCCAGATGCAAGGAAGTGGCAATGGGATGCAGACATCTGGTTGTTTTATGTGCTCCCTGAAGCATCTGGTGGACCACTGTGAGATACAGGAAGCTGGACTAGATGGGTCTTTGGCCTGATCTAGCTTCTTATGTTCTTAGTGGGGAGTTGAACTTGGATCTATCCCAGCTTTCATACAAAAACTAAATGGACATGGTTGATCTGGAATAACCATGTGATTTTGTTATAGAAGTATAACTTAACAAGACTAATTTTCCAGGTGTAACAAACTTTTTAAATTTCATTTTTCTTCTACAGGAGCCATAGAATGAAACTCTAAAAGCCATAAAAACTCGGAAAGCCCAAATTTTTAGCATGGTAAATAAATTTGTGTGCTATTTCATGTGAAAAATGTTGGTGGGCCACTGTGAGATACAAGAAGCTGGACTAGATGGGCTTTGGCCTGATGCAGCTGGGCTCTTCTTATGTACTTATGAGAGATTTTTTTAAGTGTTTAAACATTTAAAAACGCAATATGTATGCATGTAAGGCAGTGGAGCGCGATATCACCATCAGCATGCAACTGAGCACTGGATTTGTGTTAGGAGAATCTGAAAGGGCAATTTAAGTAGATTGCTGAAACCTGAGGGGTGTTTGGTTGGCGGACCTTTATCAAATTCAGACCAAGCTCAGCCCTACCTCTAACATGTATTTTATACTGTGGAATTGTTATATGTTCACCTTCACCTCTAAGCCTCTGACACCACCACCAGCACAGCAATATGATGTAGTGGCACTGGAATTTGCATTGGCAAGGTTGCTTTTAAGGGTGCAATCCTAACCTGGAGTTAGGCTGGCACAAGTCACTTGTGACAGCCCAGGAGTGTTGTAAATGCACTGTAAAGCACGTTTGCAACACTCTCAGAGACAGGAAGGACAGTGCATGTCCATGCGCCATCCTGTCTGACTCCGAGAATGGTCCAAACACACTTTACAATGCATTTTCAACCTTCCTGTACCAGCCTAACTCCAGGTTAGGATTGCACTCTAAATGTTTAATACTTTAAAAAATTACATTTTTCACATGAAATATATCGGTGAAAACAGGAGCCCCAGCTCCTGGAAGGGCACCTGTCCCAGGCACCACACCAAGGGGCAGTGGCGTACAAATAGGGATGGAGGCCACCCTCGCGGTGAGTGTGTGTGTGTGTGTGTGTGTGTGTGTGTGTGTGTGTGTGTGTGTG
>JAJKFI010000047.1:879310-962672 GCA_029204185.1 Lerista edwardsae
GTGTGTGTGTGTGTGTGTGTGTGTGTGTGTGTGTGTGTGTGTGTGTGAGAGAGAGAGAGAGAGAGACCATTAGGAACCAAAATGGTGAAAATCGTGGTTTTAAGGAATAATACCATCATGTTATATAACATTCACTGCAGAATTTCATGAGGAATTTAATGCAACAGACCGGTTTACTGTAATAAAACAGTAACGTTTATGTAATAAAACCTAATTTTTATCAAAAGTTATGGCCCCAAAACTGGAAACTAAAAATACAATTTTATATGTAAAAATCGTGGTTTGCTACAATTGCAGTTTTTAGGAATAATGCAGTCAGATAGCATTTGATGCGTATTTTCTTGCAGAATGTAATAAAAAAACTGGAGTGAAATATCTGCTTTCTATCAAACGTTATGGCTGAAATACCAAAAATCAAAAATACCACTATCATGTTAAAATCACGGTTTGCTAAAATCATGGTTTTTATGAATAATACTATCATGCTATATATCATTCAATGCAGAATTTCATGCAGAATGCAATGAAACAAAACAGTGTGAAATATCTTTATTCAATCAAACAGTATGGCCAAACAACCAGAAAACAAAAATAAAAATGTCTTGTTTAACAAAAACTAGATTTCCTTAATTCTAAACAGACATGATTGTTTGAAGAGCCTGTATGTTGTTATGACGCAGCATGGAACCAGTCAGGTTAGTAGTTAGTAAGGTGACCCCCCCTCAGGATGTATGCGATACCACAAGTGGCCAGAATTGTAGACATTGTAGTTTTTAGAAATAAGACTGTCAAATATATCTTTCGATGTATTATTTAAGGCCGAATGTCATGAAAGAAACCGTATTGAATTTTCTGTGTTCTATCCAAAATGATTACCAAGTGACCAGAAAAAAACACAACTGACTTGCAACTGCTTTTGAGGGCTTTTGTATGTTCAGTCAGAGCGCAATCCTAACCTGGAGTTTGGCTGGGACAGTTAAGCCAGCAAAGTTTGGCTGGCACAAACTTAAGAGACACTGTAAAACGCGTTTGAACCACTCTCGGAGTCAGGGAGGATGGCGCTCACCCTTTCCGGTGTCCCTTGTGTTGGTCAAACTTTGCTGGCCTAATTGTCCCGGCCAAACTCCAGGTTAGGATTGCCCCCTCAGAGATGTATTTATCTCCCTGCCATGCTTTTGTTGCAAATACAGTCACGATCATCTGTTTTATTATATCCACTTGTGGGAATAACATGTCCCTGCAGAACATTAATTCCAAATGTGCAGGCATTGTACTGGAAGAACATCAGTTTGAATCAATGGTACCGGAGGCAGAGCTCTATATCTGTTTGCTGGCCCAAAGACGAGCATGAAACGCAATTCTGTGATGAATAGGAACGGGATGAAAGGACTGACCTCATTTGTGTGTCACCGTGTGTGTTTATTTGATGATTTTGTTTCAGTACCTGTGTCAGGTTGTCCTGATTAGCATTTTATGGGTGGGAACTGGCTCCCCAAGGATAAATTTACCCTTATGTGATCCAAATGTCAAGTTCTGCTAGCCTCATGGAAATGAGCCATAACAAATCCAGAAATGACAGAGATCTACTACACCTTTGTTTGTCTAAATTTTGTGTTGTTTTTAGGTCTGGTTAGACTGGAGAAACTGAGGTGCAACTGATTTGGTGATACTGAAAAGGGAATTCAGGACTTTTTCAAGTTATGAAATTTGCTGCCATAGAATGTAGTGCTGGCTGCTTGACTTAAATGGCTTTTGAAAGATCTGCTAATGGCTCAAAGCCTTCATAGTTAGAATGTTCACGTTCAGACTTGATGCAGATCTGGATACCAGATGCTGTTGCCTTCATGCCCTTCTTGTGGCTTCCAAAGGCCCCTGGCTGACCACTACTGGAGCCAGAATGCTAAACTAGCTGCCCAGTCCTATCTCCCACCATGATATAGCATGTAGCCACACCAACTGAGGGTGCACTGCATGATATATAGTGGGGGGAGCAATCAGTAAATATTTTACATCCCACCAGTAAACTGGCATTTGTCTCCTTGAAGAAACACCAGCCATTTTGCTGAGATGTCCAAGGAGAGAAAAAGGATGGGGTGGCTTGGGAAGGAGGGGATAAGAACTAGCACGTACTGGTACCACAAAGATCCACCCCCCTCCCCTGCCCTCCCCCAAATTCCCCCTGCTCTCACCCACTCCGTCTACAACATGCCTCTGCTGCCAACTTACCAGTGCCGGCAGAGGCCTCTGGAATTGCTACTGCATGCACCATGCCACTATCCATTAGCAACGTCTTCAAGTAAAGACTTGTCTGAAATGTTGGAAAGTTTCCTAGGCAGTCTAGACAGCACCAAGACAAATATAACCAAATGTACAACTCAACAGAAAGCAGGTTCATTTGCAACTGGTTTTCAATATAGTTGCCACTTTTTCCTAGCAAGGCTTTTGTTTTTTAACAGCAGCATGACAGCAAGCAACAGTTGGAGCTTATAACGCAGCTAGGCACAGGAGCCTGAAAATTGGTGATCACCCCAATTCCCCACTTAACTTACCAATGCTGCTTCTTCACCATGTGCTCATCCTGCCAATCAAACTGCTCATCCGTGGCACTCCTGGCCACATGACAGATTGACATTCAAAACTCAAGCCCCCATCCCCCGGGGCTGCCCCACCACAACTGCATTTACATGGACAGGAAACAGGCTCAGAGAGGAGGAGGTCTCAATGTGTTCAAGTTTTGAAACGAATGAAGGCTGAATTGAGACTGGTTGTGTTTTCACAAGGACTGCAATCAGACTAAGCTAACACACAGTGCTAGCATTTTTGTGTTTAGCTAGCAATGGTGGCTTCTTTGTTCCAGGTCTGCGGCATGTTCTGGGTCACACTGGGCATCTTACGCATAGTCTCAGGTACTTTTGTTCTGTCTGATCTTATTCCTTCAGCCAAATGGCTCCATCAGTGTATCCATGCTGATAGTTCAGTTGCAGTGTGTTTGTGTTGCCTCGCTTAGGTTAGTTTTTCAAAAGAGAAATGCTGGGACTCTAGCATGAAAACTCGCACTCTCGGGGGTGGAAGCTCAAAGTCTGGCTAGAGAGTACTGGGTACTCTATGAGCCACCTAAACTACAAAGTGGAGGAGAAGGTACAAAAGAAGAAAACCAAATCCAAGGGTGGGCTTTGGGGTGTGTGGGATGTCTTTCCAAGTCCTTTTTTTTAGCTGGCAGGGCCTGGGATTGAGCCTGGGGACCTGCTGCGTTTTGCTTCTGTTCTCTCCCTCCTGTTCCTTGGGGGGAGTCCCCTCTGTAGTTCCGAGCAAGCTGTAGATTAGAGTGAACCCCACCAAGAGGCCTCTAATGGGCTCCTTCCTACCTGGGTGTCCCTTACCATTGTGTTGTTCATAGGTTTATTTCAATCTTAGCAGACCAGCAGCAGTAATCATAGTGGTCTGATTAGAGGTTGCCACCTGCCATGTTGTGATATGATGTGATGTTATGACAGTGACTTAGCTGAGTTGGGGGGGGGGCTGGGTGGTATTGTGCTGCTGTGACTGTGAGATGGGGTAAAAGCATGGTGGGTTGCAACAGTTGGCTAGAATGTTGCTCCTGCTGCTGGCTTGGCAAGTATGAAAGAAACACAGATCTGCTGTCATGGTGAGGAGAGGGCACCCACACCCAGCTACTGGTTGTTGGCTGGGCCCAATCCTCTATAGAGAGGCAGGGCAGACTTTAGCTGAGGATCCTCAGCAGCTACCTATGGGTACTGATTCAGAGCGCAATCCTATACTAAGCTGGCCTAATAAGGCCAACATAGCAGGGCTGTATCCTAAAGCCCATTAGGAGGCGGCAGCAGCAACATGTGGGACAAGGGGAGGTTTTCCCCTTGAACCTGCGTAAGCCCCGGTCGCCCCTATGGGCCTGCTCGGATCTGCACCTGCTGTTTTGCAGGCGCAGAGGAACATGGACAAGAGCACCCCGAATCGGGGCCGCCCCGGCCGGGGCAGGCTTAGGATTTGGCACTACGGCCGTCCTGCATCACAACCGCCGTCTCCACCCACTGCGCCGCCCAGTTACACCCCCGGAACGCCTCTGGAACACCCTCGCGGCGATCCTGCACCAACTGAGCGACACCTATGCTGGACTGGCGCATGGCTGGACCTGCTGACGGTCGCAGCAGCGCCTGAGTGCCAGCACTGCTGCTTGCGCCGGTCCAGTGCCACAGCGCCATTGCAGATGCACTTTACAGCGCGTTTGCGACAGTGTTCGGCCGGCACAAGAGCTTAGTGCTGGTCCGGGGGGGGGGGTATAGGATTGCACTGCCTGGCTCTGCTTCAGAATTATTTTCATAGAAACCAGAAAGAGGAGGCTTGTGTGCAGTGAGGTATGTCAGCAAAAAGTGCAATATTTCCTGCCCATCTGCTAAGTGTCAACGGTGACACGGAGGCACGGGCGTGGGAGGGCGGTGGGGGAGGCAGAGCTTTTCAAAAGTTGGATTGGAGCAGCATGTTTGTAACTCCTGGTTTGAACCTGGCAACAAACCTAAGATTTCCACTGTGAAGTCGACAGTGCTTGGTTCCTAAAACAAGTAGCCTTGTGCACGAGCTGCTGTGGGGAGGGGAACATAATCTGCCTGCATGTGTGCAAAACACCTTTCTGGGGCAGAACAGTGAGGCAGAAGCAGTTTCTGGAGCTGAGCCCGGTTTATCCCAGCTCAGATCAAGTTCTTAAGGCTTAGACTCAAGTCAAGTTCTTCTCAAATCTGAAGAATTCTATTTGTTTATGACAGTTTTATCCCACCTATTCACCATGGCCCTCTGTAACCTTTGTTGCTGAATGGAGATGTGGACTGAGATCTCACAATCTCTAACCAATACATTCCTGGCTGCTAGTATTTTGGTTTGTGGGTCTGGCGAGGGGGCACACCAATAGCATCGTGAAATAATGCAAATCTCCGCAACCCTAATGCCACTCAGGTGGGCAAATCCCCTCTCCTGCCCCCCCCATATTCTGCTATTGTTTTTTTTCCAACTGACCCTTAAACTTCCCATGGGTCTTGGGGGCCACTGAGAATGTCTGTGTCAGGCTTTTGGTGTGTGTGTCTCCTTTGCCTTTTAATTGATAACATTATCTATTTCTGAACAGCTAGGGAATTCCTTGAATTTATAGAAACACTGTCTCCCATGTGTATGACCCTGTTTTGTGTACTGTACATGGAATCTTCTGAGTAAGGAAAAGAGGGATCTGCAACAATCTACATTTTCCCAACCCCAATGCCCAAGTGGGTCAAGGGAATCCCACCCCCAGCTTCACCCCATGTTCTGATGTTGGTTATCAACCCACATGTCAACTTGTTATGGTTCTTGGTGTCACGAAACATGCTCAGTCCAAGTCGGGGGTGTGTGTTTTTGTTTTTGAAGGAGGACTCGGAACAACTGCACAAGCCAAGGCCTGGAGAGTGGAAGACATTTCAATTGTCCTCCCATCATCTTTTTAATTATTTCATTAAAGTCTCTCTCGCTCTCGCTCTCGCTCTCGCTCTGTGTGTGTGTGTGTGTGTGTGTGTTGTATCTTTTCATCAGCTACTTTCAATGCCTATTATGAGACAAAAAGGTGGATATAATATAAATATAAATACATTGAATAATTTTTCAGATTGCCTTGACTTTAGAAAAAATATTAATTTATACACTTTGCACACATATGGATAAGTCAATGTACATAATAAACTGATTATATAAAAATATTTTTATCAGTTTACATATTAGTAAAATAATAAATCTGCTGTCAATTTCCTAAATCTATATCTTTGATCATGTGTCTTCCAAAAGATTATAAATAGTATCCAAGTTTCCAGAAATGTATATGTATCAATCCTAGTCTATGTTTTAGATATGTTAATTTTTCTATAATTGCTGCTTGGTATAATCTTTGAAAGGGACATGGTGGCGCTGTGGGTTAAACCACTGCTGCTGAGCTTTCTGACCGGAAGGTTGAGAGTTCAAGACCATGCAACAGAGTGAGCTCCCGTTGCTTGTCCGAGCTCCTGCCAATCTAGCAGTTCGAAAGCACCTAAAAAGGCAAGTAGATAAATAGGTACCACTTCAGTGGGAAGGTAATGGCGTTCTGTGCGCTACAGCGTATAGCCACATAACCACGGAAGCTTGTCCTAGGACAAACGCTGGCTCTTCGGCTTAGAAACGGAGATGAGCACCGCCCCTTACAGTGGGGAAACCTTTACCTTTTACCTTTATAATCTTTGAAGCCACTCTCTTATTTTAGGTATTTTGTTTCCAGACCTAACAACATTCCTACTGCCACCAACTGTATAAGAAACATAATGATTATAATTAATGAATATATTGGAATACCCTCCTTCTGTTGGGAGTTTAGAGAGAATTTGTTTTGATACTGAAGGATGTTTGATTGCCCAAATAAACCTAAGTATTGCATTTTACCAATTTCATGGTAGACAGTAACACTGGATGTAGGTAAATTTTGAAAAAGAAATTTGCTTATTTGCTTCACCACTTCTTACAGGCGTGAAGGACACAAGAAGCACCAGTACCCCCCAGGAATCAGGTAAACTAAGATTTTCAACTCAATTCCAGTGTCATATCTTGAGTTATTGTTATTATGGTCAGGGTGGAATTTACGGAGTTCAGACATCATTATGAATCTCAGTTAGTTCTAAAAAATGAATGGAAGTAGCATCCTTATTCCCAAGGGTGGCATCACAACTATCCTTTGTTGCTGCAGACAAAATGCTGTACTCATGGGGTTGGGGTAGGGCTTAGAAGTGCACAGGGACAGATTTTTGGAGTGTGCTCTCATGGATTCTGTACCCAGTACAGTATCCATTATTTTGATAGCATGCACACAAAAGTATCATTATTATTATTTTTGCATATTATGATGCACTCCATGTGATTGACTCCAGACATGAGGGCTTACTTATTAGGCACTGCATAAAATTGCTCCAAAATTTTGATGTAATTGCAACTGTTAGGCTCAGTAGGGTTGCCATTTTTGGTGAGATTTGGGACTTTTTTAAGTGTCTTGGAAATCAAATTATAAAATAGAAGGCAGAACATTTCAAAATTATAGATTCAAATTTGGAACGTGTTCACATTCTTGTTCTAGTTAGACGTTAACAGCACTAGTCTATGCATTTATACTAAGCCCCACTGAGTTCAATGGGACTTACTTCCATGTAAGTTTATATAGGGGTTTACTTTTGAGTAGACATGCCTAGGATTGCACTGTAAGTCATTGGAGACAGGCAGCTCAGTCCTGAACTGCCTGGCTCCCATGGGAACAGTGGTTCCAAAATGGCTACCGCTGCATCCCACAGTAGCCAGGCAGCCACTGGAGGCTCCTTGAGAGGAGGGGATGTTCGTCCCCTTCCCCCAGGGAAAGCCCTCCCATCCACAGTGGGGCTCTAGCATTAAGATCTGGCATTGGAAGCCACCACCAGTTCCAACCCATTCGCAAATAGGCTCCTCCCCTTCCTCTGCCCAGTTCCACCCCCTCCCCCTGCCCCAAGCTCACAGGTAGCCAACACTGCTGGAGCACCAATCCTCCCATCTGCCCACGTTGGAGTGTGGCACTAATTGGGCGCCAGCTCAGCCTGGGTTGTAAAATATCATGATGGTGCTTTACACAATTGTGACACTTTTAGCCAGCGGTAAACACATACCCTCGGTGATAACGGGCTCAGGATTGAGCCCTCAAACTGATTAGCTGTCCCCGTCTCCTCCTCTATCTTTCTTACTTAGTGGCTGCATCTCTTCTTCAGGTGTTTTGTCAAAAAGGAGACCACTGGGTATGCGCTTCATTGCTGCAAGATTTGGCAGCAAGGTTACCTTAAACTGCCATTCCAGCTCTCCAGTCAGTTGGTACAAAGAGACTGAGAACGGCAAGCATCAGGAGCTGGCGAACAATCCCAGAATTGAGGTGGCAAGTACAAATACATCATCAGTGATGGAGATAAAAAAACTCCAGTTTGCTGACAGTGGAACCTACTTCTGTGAAAACCCGAAGAGACAAAAGCAGCAGCACTGCTGTGGCACTGAGCTCAAAGTCATGGGTAAATCTTTAACTTTCTAAATTCTTCCCTCTACTATTTTCAAATACTACTTTCCTTATTTGTAGGAAGGAATATGTGAGCATTCCCCAAGTAGAAGTCTGTTATGAAGCTTTTGCAAATAGCCATACATTCCCAAAGAACATAATATGAATATGCTTGGCATCTTGAATTCCACCTGACCCAATTTACAGGGCCATATTCATAATGTTATGCAACTTCTGCACGCTTAAGCACATAGATATTGCACTTGCATTGCATTGTGTGTTTTGTAGTCTTCTGTAGATTAGATTCATAGAAACTAATCCATTTCAAAAATGGAAAGGAAATTTACAATATCAGCTGAATGCATCTGCAAGTTCATATGCCCCTGGGTAGTTTTGTTCACAGCCCAGGTGCGGTGGGATATCAGACCACAGGCACTCCACAGGCTGACCTATCTTTCTTTTTTAAGGTATCAGCACCTTTGAGCAAGTGCAGAGTCGGAATACTCTGAAAGATACCATCATCTTGATCCAGACCATTCTTCTAGTCTTGTTTGTGAGCATCCCTGTGTTTTTAACCCTGGGGAAGGTGAGTGTGTTGGGCACACAAAATGCTAACTTTGAGCGATACCTCAGCTGGAATACGCTAAAATTATGCTGCCATAGCACATTATTGCATAATTTTATTTTGTATAAATAAATAAATAAATAAATAAATAAATATACACATAACTTTATTTTAAAATGAAATGCTTTATTTAAATTGTTGCTTTATTGATAAAAACACAGTTTGTAATATAATAAATACACCCCCCCCAAAAAAAAATATCCTACACACATTCATGAATACCATCAAACTAATGTTTTTAGATTCAGACCCTGATAGCAGCAATCTGAATAAACCAAAATCCTTTGTTACTTCCTGACTGATTGCAAAGATCAGCTGATTGCACAGGGGTGTTTTTCAGTGTTGGATTTACCATAAGAATTTACCCTTCTTGGAACTTTCTCCAGTTTCACTCACATCACAGCTGGGCAGAAAGAGCTTGAGCAGACTTGCTTTAGTTGATCCAGCAGTATCACGCTTCTCCCTTTGTCCAGTGTGGCAATCTAATAATATTATAAGCTGCCACAGTTATTTAAGACAATTGATTGTTGGCAGCATCCATTTGAGAAAGCAAAAGTGCCTTCCATAGGAGAGCCACAGTAATTCATTTGAATCAGCCATGTAGTCCCTGGTTCCTTGGTTAGGAAGGGAAAAAGAAAACCCCTTTGTCAAAAGTGTCCTGCAAAGAATAAAGGAAAAGATGAGTGAGGGCTGTTGTGAAACTGGTTGATTTTTAAGGCTAGAGACAATTGCATTGAAGAGGCCTGAGAGAGGAGTTTGGCTTCCCATGGTGTCACGTTGCTTCTGTGTATGGGTTTTGCTTGGAAACAATACAAAAAGCTTTACAAGTCTAACAATTAATAAATACACGTTTGGAAATAATTTTTCTGTATGGGAAAGGGAAAATTGATTGGTGGATGTAACAGAGAGAGTGATCTGAAATGGGTTTGATACAGGGAGAAGAAATTCAAAAGAGAGTAAGAAAAACCTTCAGAGAGCAAATTGGGAAGGCTAACTAGAAGATAGAAGAAATAATAGTAATTAGGATATACTGCTTCGTTTTTGCTGTAGGTTTTTGGATGATGTTTGGATGTTTTATTTTATGCTTTGTTTGACATTGTGTTTTGTGTTCTGTTTAATAAAATTAAATTGGAAAAAAAGAAACAATACAAAAAGCTTCAACACTTATTGGATCAGAGGTGAAAATAAGATGAACATGAGTCCTCCCATTTTTGAGTCATCTTCAGCTCTCTGGAATAAAACAAATCCAGTTAGACATGTATATTTCTGTGATCCATCTATGGAGGGTTTAAGACTTTCTTAACACAGTGATTTTCACAAAATGAAAAGAGCTCTGTGCTAAAATAGGATTTGCAGGAATTGAAAAGAGTGATTGGCTAAAATATCTTCATTTCATAAGTTTTGCAGCCAACAATAAGGAACATGATTGAATTTCCTCTTTTCCTTCTAGGATGACAGTAAGAAAGTGCCTGAGGACCACACGTATGAGGTGAGCCACAGAGTGAGGTATAAATCCCACGAACCCAGGAAGCTGCACAGCCCAAATTGGGGCTGTGCAGCCTGGGGATAAGGCCTTGGATGCAGCCTAATGGCTGCATCCTAACCCTACCCCCCTCCCTGGGCCAGCACACGTGCTGGCCTGCCCACCCACTGCCCAGAACTGCCCTCATCAGCCGAATTTGGCTGGTGCAGGATGCTACTCTATGAGTAGCGTCAGCCTGGGAGCTCCAGCGCTGACACAGGGGTGCCGGTCAGCGCCCCTGTGTCAGTGCTAGTGACATTGCGCCAACACAACTATGTTGCGTTGGTGCTACGTCCCCCCTGGGGTTACACCCTGAGTGATGTCAGAATATTTGCATATACTATGGTCTGTCTAAATCAGCAATTTTCAACCAGTATGCTGTGGCACATTGGTGTGCTTGGTAATTTGGGGGAGGGTCATTCATTAGTCGGGACACTGGGGGATGTGAGCCCTCCACCAGGAGCATAGTGTGCCTTGTCAGTTGTAAAAAACAAACTATAGGTGTGCCTTAACAATTTTAGTGCCTTGTCAGTGTGCTGTGAGATGAAAAACATTGAAAATTGCTTGTCTAAATAGACTGAACACGGGTATGCATATAAATGAATATGAGCGGGGGCAGAGAAAATAAAGGGAGAATTGATACAGAAAAAGTGAGTACAATAAAAAATCTTATATGTGAATTGTCTATTTAAAGATAGAGCTGGCACCCTACCAGTTCCAAGAAAGGATGTCCCACAGCCAAGTGCTACTATAGAGAAGGCCCTTGCTCCAGTCACTACCATTCCCCACCTGATGGTATGAATACGTGGAGAAGGCCCTCACAGAAAGGCTCCTGTAAGGACTATACTAGTAGTACTTCAGATGTTTTGGTTCCAAGCTGTGGAACTTTTAACGAAACAATATGATGGGACATTGGCTGTACAAGACTGAAGCAGGCATATGTGATTATTACTGTAGCCTGCCCTGCTCCTAGCAACCACAGCCCCACTTCTTGCCACAGTAAGGTAAAGGTAAAGGTTTCCCCACAACCGAATGGTCTAGTTGTGACCGACTGTAGGGGGTGGTGCTCATCTCTGTTTCTAAGCCAAAGAGCCAGCGTTTGTCCTAGGACAAGTTCCGTGGTCATGTGGTGCACGGAATGCCGTTACCTTCCCACCGAAGTGGTCCCTATTTATCTACTCTATGCATTTTTAAGTGCTTTCGAACTGCTAGGTTGGCAGGAGCTGGGACAAGCAACGGGAGCTCACTCCGTTGCGTGGTCTCGAACTGCCAACCTTCTGGTCAACAAGCTCAGCTCAGCTCAGCGGTTTAACCCATAGCACCATCATGTCCCCCAATAGAAGTTTTGCAATAGGAGATGTATGACATTGTTAGGCTCACCATATGACTAGAACCTATTGAGCCTAGACCAGTGTTCTTCAGCCTGTGGGTTGGGACCCCAATGGGGTCGCAAAGCTTCATTTTAGGGGTCATGGCATCCTTTCAAAACCTATGCAAGAGAAGACTTGGATCCAATCCAATAATGGGACTGCTTGATCAAAACAGAGTTCTTGATATAATGCTGCACAGTCTCTCCTTGCTGTCTTGCTCTGCAGTTCCTAAGGCCAGCCTTGCTCACAAGGTTGTTGTGGTACTGTGGAGGATGTAGGGGGAAATTGGGCAGGAGTAGTGACAGGTGCAGATCAGATCCCAGGAGGGGGTTGGGATTGGCAGTGGGTCCTCAGTCTCATATCCCAGTTGAGTATTTCTTTATTGTGGTCATGACACAAAAGGGGTTGAAGACAACTAAACTGCCTCGACAGTTTGTTTCTCCACAGTAACTGCAGTGTAAATGTATTTTAACAGCAAATTACCATTGAAAGAAGGTTAGGTCTTGCAAAATACATACTTTGATCCAGCAAGCCAGGTTTTGGAAGGCTTATATTTGTCTAGCCTGCAGAGAAACAAAGGTCTGATCTTTGCTTTGCTTTGCAATGTATTTTGCTTTGATCTCTCAAGTTCAGCTCTGGCAATGCTTTCTTTAATTAATAACAACATCAGAAAAAATGCAAAATGAAAGCAGAGTTTGGAGATGGTAATTTAGAACAACAAGTGGGACAATGAGACATGCTAAAATATTTCTTCAAATCATAGTGACAGAATTTCTTTGTCCTGTGCTGCTTTTCTGTTGTGCTTCATTTCCAACTCATTTTTATTTCTACAGGGCTTGACAGTTGAACTAGCAGACACATACGAAGACATTGGTACTTACCAGGACAAAACAGAAAAGTGGGACCTTGCAGAGCACCCGTGTGAGGAGTAAAACGTTTCCAAACGTTCTCAGCAAGGAGTGTTGCACCTGGCTTGAACAATGGGCTAGGACTCCTGCTGTGGGTATGTTTGGGTGTGATATTCCCATTGGCTGCTCCCACCTCCCATTGCTTGAAAGCATAAGAAGGAGTTTGCTTTGGTTCCACTATTCTTGATGTATCTCTAGCTTGCATCTCTACTACTGAGCTGATAAAACAAAATGCAACACACACAGATTCTCTGGACCTTGAGCTTGTTGACAAAGCACAGGGGAGGGTTTCACCAAATTAAGGTACAAGCCCCCTCCAAATGAAAACCCCAAACTGACTTGGGTGGGGGAGAATTTTCACATTCAGTTTTCCATCTTAAATTGGCTTGCAAACATTTGCAGCTTCCAAATTTGAATGCATTCTCTTCCCAGTATTCCTGATAAAGGGATTATGGGTGTTTTTTGTTTTTATTTTTTTAAGAAAACTAGATTGAGAAGTGCTGACTTTGGCAAACTGATGCCTAAAATTAGCGCTTTAAAATTCCCCACCAAGACAGAAGACCGAGCACAATCTATTGAGGGCCCAATCCTGTGGTGCGTGGCACCAGCATTACACTCATACTGCCTGCTCTAGGTGTCGTAAAACATTGGTGATACAGCCCCAGTCAGTGCAGTGCCTCAGCCCCAGGAAGACCATGCCCTGGCACTGGCGGTGGTGTCTCCTCCGGCTGGCATTGCAATGTTTCAGGGCAAGGGAAAGGCAGGAAGGGCGTGGAACTGGGCAGAGGGAGCGTGGCCCGAGTGGAGGACCAGGCCCAAGATGGGGGCCGAGACAGTATCAGACTCTGCAGTCAAATCCAATAGTCCCTCCTGAGCTGTGGAGCCCTACATATGCCTCCTCATTTCTGTTGCCACTCAGTAGCAGGCACAGCTCCAAGGAGACCCACTGGGGCCGCTGGGGCTTTACACGGGGTTAGGGAACAAATGTTTCCTTACCCCAAGGAGGCTCCAGCGGCTGCCCCAACCCAATTGGATAAAGCGGCAGCTATTTCAGCACCAATGTAGCCTGGGCACAGCCAAGGCTTAGGATTGGGTTGTGAGAAGTCTTATCGGAAGTGTCATTTCTGCCGCTCTTAATTCATCTCCATAAGAGGTCAGTAAGAAAGCTTAATTGTAGCCTGCAGAGAGTTTCAAAAGTGACTTTTGAAATGAATAATTTTTTTAAGAAGTTTAATCTTGACATTTCTCTGGGATGTTGAATGAATGCTCATTTCAGCTCTAACACAGAATTGGGTTTTTATGTGTCCTACAGCAAAGCATCATCACAACCTTATTATGTTTCAAAGCGAGAAGCAGCTTTCTTAGGGCCCAATCCTATCCAACTTCCCCTTACCTTGAGGAGGCCTCCATGACTGCACCTTCACCACAGGATACAGCACAAGGCCTGTTGGCATGGCTTTGTCAGCGCTGGAGAGTTGGATAGGATTTGGCCCTATTCAAGGAGCAAAAATAAATTATACTTAACACCCCAATCCAGATATCCACAGAGCTGGACCTGTTCCTTTTGACCTCTACACACTGACGATATTCTTTGCTTGTGCGAAGAGTTTTGGTACTTCATGCAGTTTGCTCTTTTTTTCTACGATTCACTGAACCAGAACCATTATTTCCTGTTGTTTTACACACAAAGTTAAAAAGATCTCTCACTGTGCAGTAGAGAAATGGGTGCTGGGGGCAGGACAAAAAAAGCAAAGAAAGAAAGCATGTGCTGAGGCAAGGGCATGGCGCTGGGAGGATAATTTTCATACCCAGCTTTCAGTTCTGCTTGCCACATCCCACCCCTGTACTTACTTTCTACCCCACCCTGACTTTGGGTTCCTGCTTAGATGCTCAGCGCCCAGAATTTTGACTGTATGTCACCTTTTAGGCTGCACTGAGCTACTGGTGCTGAAGTGAGAGATACCCATATTTGACATGCAAAAGGAACCTTTTTTTTTTTCCTGTTGAGAAGCGCTTTACCTGAGCCAGGCGAGCCAGGCCCTAAAGTCTGTTTACTGCAAACTTGTAACATGCATACAGATTACAAGGGAGAAAAAGTTTTCCCATAAATCAAAAACCCCAAAGAGAGAAACAAAATAAGAAAAGAAAATGCCATCAGTATGGTGTGCAGTGATTTAGAGTGCAGTCCTAACTGGCCCTGGGACAGCGAGGCCAGCTGCCTGCGCTGCATCCAGCACAAGTTGGGAGCGCTCAGGAGCCTCCCCGGGGCAAGGAGCCTCCCGGGGAGTCTCCAGCCTCTGCTCTGCCTCTCTGTGCTCCTCAGATCTGCGCCTGCTGCGTAGCAGCCATATAGCAGGCGCAGTGCCGAGGACGCCGTGTGGCCCAAACTGGGGTCGCATGGCTTGGGGACAGATGTCACTAGGCAAGCTTTCTTCTTCTTCCCTCTTGGAAACAACTTTTCAGTGCTTAGTTATACAGGTTGTACCTGTCATGGAATACTCAAATCACCCTCCAGGCTACTAAGCTCAATGCAAGTACATACCTTTTCATGGAATTTACTTCAGAGACATTCCGATCACAAAACATTTCTGTAAATGACCACTTTTGCTTGTTTTCTAATTAAAATAAAGGCAATTGCAGCGTGCACTATGTGAAGTGATTTTTTTTGCTTGCTTGTCAGTGGCCTTGGCTCTGTCTTTTTTGAGAGAGAGAGAGAGAGAAGACTCTCTCTGTCTGCCTTCTTCTGAGGCACACCCTCCCACACTGCAGGAAAGATGCTTCAGTGACCAATTAGTCATTTTGGCTGTGTATTACGGCACCTTCCCCAGCTCTAAAATACCTTCTGGTGGTGTGAGTGGCTGGAATTTCAGAAGATATTCAAAACATGAACATTATGTAGAAAATGCTGATGACCCTGAAAACAACCCAGAACTAAAGGGGAGAAAAAACACACCCAGATGTTGCTGTCTCTTCAGTTACTGGATACCCAACCTGGTAACTCCTCTCCTCCCCTGCCCACCGCAGTGCCTTTCCTGGGAGATGACCTTTACATGATACCACTATGTCCATATGAGGCAAACCCAGAGGGGCTTCTGAGAAGAGGCCCACAACTCATTCCCAAATCTATGTTTATTAATTGGACAACACTAAACCTTTCCCTGAAATGCCAGGTACTGGAAGATCCATGAGGAAGGTTGCATAAGCCCTATGGGTCTGTTACCAAGATGTCAACAATGGATGAGTGAGATAACATGTACCTGAATGATTGGCACAGCCACCCATCGTGATGGAACAAAACATTGCTTCAAAAATCCCGTGACTATGGATCAATCAACCCTGAAATTTTGTTGCTCTGAGCTTTTGTTTTAAAAGAAAAAAGCATGTTTCTAGCTCTCATTGTGACAATGTATTAAAGGCCTAAGGAGTTCTCCTCTTTTCCCTCTCAGGGCGCAATCCTAATCTGAAGTTAAGTGGCACAGTTAGGCCAGCAAAGTTTGGCCAGCACAAGAGACACCGAAAAGCAGTGGTATTCAAACTTTTTAGACCAGGACCCATTTTTCAGAATGGCACTCATGTCGGGACCCACTGACATGTTGGGAAGTGATGTCATTAACTTGGAAGTGATGTTGTGGCAGGAAGTGACATCATCAAGCAGGAAGTGCTGTCATTGTAAAATAATAAAATGACACTCCTGAAATGCAAATTGGTATTCTTGGACTGCAGCAATTGTACAACAATGAAACATCCATGACAGAAAGCAAGATTAGGACAAAATATGATGTAAAAGCAATGAACTAAAAAAATAAAAAAAACAACCCTCACTTAAAAATTCAAACTGTTAACACTCTCAAAAGGAATATAACAAGAATAAGGTCTGCAGTTTCCAAGATGGCTGCTCCCAGTTTTCCATGACCCACCTGACATCAGGTCCTGACCCACCAAGTGGGTCCCGACCCACAGTTTGAATACCACTGGCAAGTATGTTTGGACCACTCTCGGAGTCAGAGAGGCCAGCACACAGACATGCGTCATCCTCCCTGACTCAAAGAGTGGTCCAAACATGCTTTATGGTACCCCTTGTACTGGCCAAACTTTGCTGGCTTAACTGTGCTGGCCTAACTCCAGGTTAGGATTGCACCCTCAGTCTTTTCAACACCCATCAAAGAGAGCTACCTTCTCTAGTAGGTGCACTATTAACAACACTACTTGAGCTCCCATGTTTGAGGAGTTGTTCACTTGTGTAGCTAGAGGGGGGTAAGGTACTAGAGGCACTGCAACAGGTTGTGTAAGTGGTCCCTCTCACTTGCCATCAGAGTCATTCCAGGCAGTGATGGTAACATGCAGGAGAAACTGTTTGATTTGACGAGTGCCTGTGCATTGCGCTTGCTGCCTGGAATGGCTCTGATGGCAAGTGGCAGGGGCTGCTTACAGTGCTTAGCCAGTTTTCTGAATCTCATCCTGAACAGAATCTATGGTCCAGCTCCCTTGTCCAAACAATCAGCCTCAGACTACAATCGTATTCACCAGTGGTTCCCAAACTATGAACCATGGCTCCTTGAGGAGTTGCAGAAACCAGCCATGGGAGCTGTGCAATGCTCCTGAAAAACCCGCCACTCTAAACAATGTATAGGATTGTAGTCCTAATAGGGAGATATGGCCAATTGCCCAGTCAGTCAAGGGAGCTACCAGCTGAAAACATTTGGGAACCACTGCTATATACACTTCGCTGGGAGCAAAACCCATTGAAATCAATTGGACTTGCTTGTGCTTTCAGTGTTTCTATCCTCAACATTATCCATCCCTATCTTTTTACGGGTTCTGTTTGTCCAGGTTTATTTTCAGTAAACACTTCAAGGAAGAACAAACATCTCATGGAGCAACTGCCCTCAACTGCCATCAGCATCACATATATCAATGTGATGCTGATGAGCCAACACTTCTCTGTACGCATGGATCTATGCATCAGAACACATGTTTGGGAGACAATGCATAATCATGGCTACCTGTATAAGAACAGCTTAGAGGCTGAAGGCAGGCAGCACAGATGAGAGGAAGAAAACCATCTTCATACAACACCAGAGATTTCCCAACTGGACATGGCTTCAGGTATGCTTTTGTATGTTAAGGAAAGTCTAAGTCACCCTGAATATTTCGTCTCTCCCCACTCCAACAGCTCCACATACTGGGCATTAACTGCTATAAACAACTGGTTCTATAAGTACTGCTCAGGGACTCTTTCTCCCAGATGGGCAAGGCCGTAGAGAAACTTCTGCTTTCTGAACTGCTGCTAAATTTGCAACCAACTGAAGAAGCCACCCTCTTGGGCTGTGATGTTCAGGGGACATCAAGACAATTATTTTGAAGGAAAAGTGGGTGTACTGTATAGGAGAAGCAAACTCATCCCCTGCTGGCTGGCTACATTGGTGACTGGCTACATTGGCAAAGTTCCGTCATCTGTCCTTGCAGGGTGCCTGACCAGTGCAGATAGCTCAGTTTGAATATCACGAGAGACCAAAATTCAGAGGTAGAGAACTTGAATTGAGCATGAGGTGCCCGGTTCTATCCCAGGATCGATAACTAAGGATTTCAGGTCGGGTGTCCAGGAAAAGGACACTAACAAGTCAAGGTAGATGGTAGTTGGCCTGACAAAGGATAAGGCAAAGCTGTTGCATGGATGTACCTTGTCAATCTAAAATGTAAGGAAATAACAGAACAATCGAAGGACAACTTCTGTTGAAACCCACCCGTAAGAACCTGATTTGCAATATTTTTATGATAGATGTGATTTGACAATATGTCTGCCATATTGTACTCCTGCCTCCTCTTCCTCCTAAATATTCCAAAAAAGTTAGATGAACTGCAAATCTGAACATGTGTTGAACGCAACCAAAGACCAGTTAACTACACTTCTGACTGAAAAGTTCCTGGATATTTTCCTCCCAACATGATGGGCCGCTCAATCCTATTGAGCCATCCCAGAGTAAATTATCTTACAGCTGCCACAAATAGCATTTTGCCAGCACACACAGAGTTGTGCACTGCTGCAGTGCTGGTAGGGAGGTCAGAGCCTCCTTGTATACACCAGGGCATCAGAGGCCTGCCGATACAGGTAGGATGGTGGGGGAGGGTGCCGCATTGCTCATCTTAATTAGATGGCCTTAATCTAACAAGGGCAGCCCCGTTCATCTTCTTTTGCAGGATCTAAGCCCTTTCTGCTCATCATTCTGTCGGTTATCTTGGCCCTGCAATGGCCTGAGGGAACAGGGGCCTTCCCCTCGATGCCTCTTTCCAGCCTGTTTGCTAATGCAGTCTTGAGGGCCCAGCATCTTCACCTGCTTGCAACAGATACCTTCAAGGAATTTGTAAGTACTGGGGAATCATTTGGTACTTTCAATCATGTCAATTCAACTCTTGAAAATCTACTAAAGGGATGTTTAGGCACCTCCCTTACCTTCTTGGAAGCACCCACTCCTAGAGTAGATATGCCACAAACTTCTGACCTTTCAAGCATGCCTCCTCAATGCAAACTGGAATTTGTGGAGCAAAAAGACATGTGCAGAACAAATCCCTTCTTGCCACTAAGTAACTATCACTAGACCCTACAGATCTTGGATTAAGAAGAAGGGCTTCCTGGCAAGAGCCGTTCAGTGGCTTTCTAGGCGGAAGCAGCCTTCCCATGAAGCAAGTACAGCCAGCTGCCTCAGGAAGCGGGTTCTGGATGCCAACAATGCAATTCATTTGGCAACTCACTTGGGGCCCGGGGAGGGTGCAACTTGTATTCTCTTCTTCAGGCATCAGAATATGCCAGGCACCTCTCTGCAGGCATTGCTATTGCCTCTCTTTTCTCCCTCTCAAAATCTGCCCTCCCGAGTACATTGTGGAAGGAGAGAAGGTTCTCAAAGAATTTTGTGGCATTTTTACAGGAGCGTTCCTACATCCCAGAAGATCAACGAAATTCCAACAAAAACTCTCAGTCTGCATTCTGTTATTCGGAAACTATCCCTGCACCCACTGGGAAAGATGACGCCCAGCAAAAATCGGTATGTCGTCTCCTAACCTACCTTTTTTAGCAGAAGAATGGCAAAAATGAGTTTCTCCTTCATGAGACACATTTTTCTCTTCCCAATCTGAGCATTTGTGGGGCATGCCCCAGTTCCTGTGATCTAAAAGCCTTTAATGCTTGTAGCTGTTGGTGCCCATTGAAGAAATGTCCTCTCCTAATTCAAGGAGTAGCCATTACTGCTTATTAGCAAGGTATCACGTAGAGTTCCTTGTATTAAGGGTGGTATTTTTTCTTATCTATTTTGACTATGCATTCTAGTCCCATCTTTTGCTGCCCAGAAGCAGAGCCAGACTCCATATTTCTAGAACATTAGGGGGAGAGGCTGTGCTAACTCAGTAGCAGAGCAAATGGCTAGTCTGCCTGACAAAAGTCCCAGGCTCACTCACAAGGTCTCAAGCAATAAGGCAGTGGCAGACTTCATAATGGTGCTTAGCATTTGTATAGCATTTCAAATGTTTTGTGAAGCCCTTACAACAACCATTTAATTGTTATCCCCATACTGCAGATGGGGAAGACTGAAGCTGAGCGAGTGGTTTACGTAGGACTACCTGGTGAGCCAATAGCAGGGAGTGGACTCAAGTCAGGGAAGTTCTGATTCACAGCTTGCTCTCTTACAGTGCAAGCTTCTGCAGGTCCACTCAGAAATAAGCCCCACTGAGTTCAGTGGGACTTACTTCCGGGTAAGGATATAGGATCACAGTCTTGGCCTCAGCTGAGGGATTTGAGCCTGCTTCTCCCTGGTGTACAGACATACACAGGCCCATTCAGTACAAAATTCATGATTCAGCTACAGGTAAACTCGCTGCTCAGATGTGTTTCCATTCTAGTAATGAATAAGCAATGAAGTGGATTGAGGGGAGATGTTGTGTTCTGAGAGAATGTCTGTTTGCTTGGATTTATCACCCTTCTCATCCCAAGAGCTGGACTGGTAGTCATGCTGATTATTCTACTTTGTGCCTGACTACCAAGAGTCACTCTGAATAAAAATATTTTACAGTACTTTCGGAAATCCAAAATTTAAGTGCAGCCGCCACAAACACTTCTCTGTGGTTTTGCAAAGCTTATCAAGTGTACTTACGAGGGAATTCCTGGTTGATCTTAAAAGTCATGGTGAAAAACAGGAGTGGACCTTATTAGATCTCTTTTTCATGTCACTTCCTTTCCCTTCCAGGACATGGAGTTGCTCCGCTTTTCACTGACCCTCATTCAGTCATGGCTCAATCCTGTGCAGTTCCTCAGCAGGGTGTTCAGTAATAGTCTGGTCTTTGGGACTTCAGATCGAGTCTATGAAAAACTCCAGGACTTGGAAGAAGGTATCCAGGCTCTTATGAGGGTAAGCAGCCCCCTCCCATGGTAACAAGTGTGTAAAGAACTAAACAGTGCTGTTTAGAATAGGGTTGAAGTTCTGGTCAACCCATCTGAAAAAGGTGCCAACACACACACACACGTATACACAGGGGCCAAACACCTAAAAAGCTACGGGAGTAGATCTTCTTACTCACAATGAAAGCTTAAGGCTGGGGATTTTAAATCTGAGACACATATGAATACTGTATACATATCCTGATTCAGATATGCATATTAGGTGTGTGTGCATATATTAGAATGTACATAAAGAGAGGGAGAGAGAAAAGACAGAATAAACTCAATGAGAGGAGTCAGAAACATCAGGCAGACTTTGGCTGGAACAAACAATTCTTGTGATGGAGCATCAGCAATGAGGGGACCAAACACACCTCCCAGGGCAGGAAGTTGAGTTCCACCTATGTGCAGCAACAGATAAGGTTTTCTCTGTTTCCCTGCCAGCTGCAGCTCTGTGCAGCTGAAATTGGTGAGTTGCACAGAAGGGTTCTCAACTGATGTAAGCAGGCTAATGAGAGAGGAGTCATTTCTTATCCTGATCTTACACCATTCAGGGCCCAATTCTATCAGTATTGATACAGCCATGCATGGAACATATGCTGCATCCTGCAGCAACTGACTTTATATATTGAAGACTGGAATAAAGTAGCCCATGACAGTTGCTCTGGAATCAGCAAGACAGAAAAAGTCTCAGAATCATGGAGTCTCCATAGTTCCAGAATGTCTCGGAGTGTTCCACTTGCCTCCAAGAGCTGATGCTCTCCAAAGCATCTCCTCTACATGCCCAGCATTATACACTGTACCAAAGGTAGAGCCTTCCTGTGAACAGGGAGGCTGAAGAAGCAAGAACACCTTCTTCTCTACATCACACAAGACTGTCCCTATCCACTCACAACATGAGGCGGGAGGGAAGGGAGCCATAGTTGACTGGAGGAAATGCTGGGAAATTTTCAAAATCTGTCAAATTTAGGGGTTTTAGCAGCATTTCACTGTGGCTGTTTTGTTGTGCCATATCCCCAATTGCAGCAGTATATTTTCCACAGGAACTGGAGGATGGAAGTTCATGGGGTCTTCAGCTCCTCAGACCCACCTATGACAAGTTTGATGTCAACCTTCAGAATGAAGGCTCTTTGATGAAAAACTATGGCCTCCTGTCCTGCTTCAAGAAAGACCTGCACAAAGTGGAGACCTACCTGAAAGTGATGCAATGCCGGCGTTTTGGGGAAATTAACTGCACCATCTGACAGCAAGAGAGACCTAGCCACCTCACTTGTTACACCACTTTCTAAGCCTGGTGATGTTAGTGTGCTGCTGCTGTCTTCTCTGTGACCTTTTGCATGTGAGGAAATTCTGAGTCATTTGAGAGCAAAGCATACCATATTTCATAGCTCTTCTCCTATTAAATGTAGGACCCCCTACATTCCCTTCCTGCTTGTAGAGATAAAAGCAGTTTTGCCTCCAAAGAATAAACATGCTAAAAGCCTTGCTTGTAGATTGTGTATCATTGCAGAGTAATCTTGCAATTTAAAGCATAGCATCTGAAAGCAGGTGTGTTCCAGGCAAATTAACTGCACCACCTGAGGGCAGAAAATATCTCCTTGCCACTTCTACTTTTCATACCATTTTCTAAGGTTTAGTGATAGTCACTAGCCAAGAGCTTTAAAAAAACATCATCGGGGGGGGGGGGATGGCTGTGTCAATGAGCGTGATAGCTAAGTGGAACTTCCAAGTCCAGAAACAGTGTACCTCTATGGAGCAAATGTTGGGGACAAACAAGCTGGCAGGCCTGTTGCCTTCACCTTCTGATTGTGGGCTTCCGTGGGACAACAGCAGATGGATCCTTGACCTAATCCAGCAGGGCACTTTTATGTTATTCTGTAAACGTAGACTCACACTGCACCGATTCCTTCCCACTGCATACTCTCCTTCTTGTGTTAATCATACAGCTTGGTTGTGCTCATAGTGTTCACAGATTTTCTTTAGTCAAATGTCCTTCAATGTGTACACACAAAAATTCACTTCTAGCACAAAATTCACTCCAAAACACATGTGCAATGTACACAGGACAGTTTTCAAGGGTGGCTCCTGAAGGCTTTTTTGTACGTTCATTCAAACTATCTGCCTAAAAATGTTATATGTGAATTAGATAAAACGCAGTACAGTCCTGCATTTTTTTAAAGGCTCAAGTCCAATTGTTCATTGCAAGCTCTCAGAAACTGATGCAACTACAGCCACACGAAGGGAGCTACAGCCACAGTGGTGGAAGCACCCACACAATTCCACACCAGTGCACCCCACCACTGGCACGCCCCTAAAGGTGGTAGGAGGGGAGGACCTGGAAGATGCTGTAGTCTAAACCCCCTTCAGATGATGGACATGCTTTATCATTGGCAGCATCCCATAAGCTGGTGATGAAGTTGTTGCATATTTATTATTATTATTATTATTTATTGAATTTATACCCCGCCTATTGCCCGAGGCACTCAAGGCGGCATTTACAACAATAAAAAATATAAAAACAACATTAAAAACAATTTAAACAATATTAAAATACAATAAAACAAAAAATTAAACAACAAAGTTTAAAACAAGCCATGTGGATCATAAAATATAAAAGTATAACCAGCCAGCCAACCAGCCAACCTGTCAACAGTTAAAAAGCTTTTTGAAATAAAAAGGTCTTCAACCCCCGCCGAAAAGTTAACAAAGAGGGGGCTGTTCTCAATTCGAAGGGGAGGGTATTCCAAAGTTGGGGGGCCACCACCGAAAAGGCCCTCTTCCTGGCCGCCGCCCCTCTCACTTCTCCTGGTGGCGGCACAGTCAAAAGGGCCCCCCCAGATGATCTCAGAGTACGGGTAGGATTATATGGAAGGAGGCGGTCCCTCAAATACCCCGGACCCGAGCCGTAAAGGGCTTTAAAAGTCAAAACTAGCACCTTGAATTGGGCCCGGAACAGAACCGGCAGCCAGTGTAGCCGCCGGAGCAACGGCTCGACAGAGTCAAACCGACGTGCCCCAGCAACCACCCGAGCCGCCGCGTTCTGTACTAGTTGTAATTTCCCGACCGTCTTCAAAGGCAGCCCCACGTAGAGCGCATTGCAATAATCTAATCTAGATGTCACTAGGGCATGGGTTACTGTGGCCAGGTCCGCACAGCTCAGGTACGGCCGCAGCTGGCGAATCAGCCGAAGCTGAGCAAAGGCTCCCCTGGCCACCGCCGCCACCTGGGACTCCAGGTGTAGCTGTGGATCCAGGAGAACCCCCAAGCTGCGAACCTGCTCCTGCGAATATGCACCCATATTCATCAAACTCCCAATGTCCCCAACCCCTTTCATCTTGCCCACTTTGCTATGATAGAGCACTGGATACAGACTAAATTCTGTAGCCAATCACAGCACTCCCACCACATGACTTAAGCCCCTGGCATGGAAACCATAAATCACATAACAGGGCACACAGCAATTGGCTATTTCTATCTGGTCTCATGTTGAGCACAGTTGAAACACAAAGAGGACCATTGGTAAAAAGAAAGGGCACCATGCACACAAAGAGAGCACTTTGCACAAACAACCTGCTGCCATCTTAGAGCTCTTAACACATCTCTTAAGCATCCTCATTATAGGTATTCTGCTTCAGCAGGACTTTACATCCAGACACCAACCACTCACTCCACCACCTGACAGTTGGCACATAGACAATGCATCCCACATGAGTAAAGGGGGCCTCAACCCATGTGTGCTGCAATGGCAACATGCCCTCTGCCCCCAGATTCTTCAACTGCATCCTTGGCAGCAACTGTGTGTGGCAATTTCACCATCCCACTGCAGCAGATGCTCCCTACCTGAATGCCACTCACCTCAACCATCCCCTGGGCTGTTGGAACATTCACTATCTGAGGATTTGCTTTCCTGGATGGCAGCTACCCACATGGAGTAGATAACCCAATGCACCTTGGAGACAGCTCCACCACCCAACAAGGTGGGAAGATAACGCCCCTAGCATGACACTCTATCCCCTAACAAAGAGAGTGGTTGTCTGGGACTAGGGTAAGTATGGCTGCATGTGCATTTGGGTGGCATCACCCACTCTCAGTAATACACTACCGATTGTGATTAGTGCTCACTGTGTTATGTGAGTCTGTGCTTCTCATTGCCCCCCATGGGCACACAGGAAAACCCTACAAAGCCCCAAAACACTTGATCAGAAGGAGAGATTACTGGATGTGTTGTCCAGTGAGGTCTGTACTTTCCAAGATGTCTGCTTCCAGCTTTCAGCGACCAACCTGACATCAAGTTGTGACCCACCAAGTGGGTCCCAACCCATATCTTGAATAATACTGTCCTAGAGTACTAAAGGAACTCGCAGTTGTACTTGGAGAGCAATTATCTTTGAAAAATCTTGGGGAACGGGGAGGTGCCACTAGACTGGAAGTGGGCTAGTGTAGTCCCAATCTTTAAAAAGGGGTAAAAAGACCTGGGAAATTATAGGCCTGTCAGTTTGACTTCAATACCAGGGAAGATATTAGAACAAATGATAAAACATACAACATGCACACACCTGAACAATGTGATTAACAGAACTCAACATGAATTTGTCGAAAACAAATCTTGCCAGACAAATCTCATCTCCTTTTTTGATCAAGTAACTAGCTTACCGGATAGTGGGAATGCTGTGAGTTATCTTGACTTCAGTAAAGCGTTTGATTAGGTTCCATCTTAATAAGCAAGTTGGTAAAATATGGGCTGAATGAAATCAGGTGGATTCGCAACTGGTTGGATGATAGTACACAAAGAGTGATTGTCAATGGCTTTGATTTCAAGTGTTGATGAGCGTTGATGATTTCAAGTGGAGTGTCCCAGGGCTCTGTCTTGTGTGCACCCCCCACCTGGTTCTCTTTAACATCTTCATCAATGACTTGGATGAAGGGATACAAGGGGACGTCATCAAATTTGCAGATGACACCAAACTGGGAAGAGTAGCAAACACAATAGAAGCCTAGAATACTGGGCTGAAATGAATAAGATGAAGTTCAACAGGGAAAAATGCAAGGTTCTGCACTTAGGCAAAAATAACCAAAGATGCAGGTATAGAATGTACTGGCTTGACAGTACAACATGTGAGATGGATTGTTGCCGTTGAACCAAAGTACAGCCATCTTAAGACTTTTGTTTAAAGTCTCTTGTCTAAAGTTGCTAAAGTATGTAATTTGTTTCCCTCTTTGCTCTCATTGTTTGCACTCATTTGCCCCCGAGTAACTTTCTCTATCCAGTGTTGCTAACTCTCACAATAGATAGAGAACTGGTTCAAGCTAGCAGAGCTTCCTTGTTTCCTTCTTTATCAAAATGGTCAGGGCATATTCTCAAAGCCCAATCAACATACAGCTTCTCAGGCCACAGCCCCGGTGTAATTTTCCACCAAGCAGCAGCTTGGAGGAAGGGTTATAAAAATGTTCGCAATCTGTATTTTTTTTGCCTTTTTCCCTGCCTTTCCAGGGAGATTGGACCGCCTGTGCAGGTGTAATAAACATGATCCTCATACTCTCTTGCTTGTTTGTCTTTTTAAATATTTTCCCCGCGATAAAACTGTTTCAAGCCGATTTTCGGCAACAAGGTCTTGTAGTTGCAGTGGACCACAAGATGAACATGAGTCAGCAGTGTGATGCAGCTGCAAAGAAGGCTAATTGGATTTTAGCCTGCATTAATAGAACCATAACTTCCAAGTTATAGGAAGTTGTGGTTCCGCTTTACTCCACATTGGTGAGAGCTGGAGTATTGTGTCCAATTCTGGACACCTCAGTTCAAGGAATATGCAGCCAAACTGGAGCAGATTCAGAGAAGAGCAATGAAGATGATCAGAGGAAGACAAGTCCTATGAGGAAAGGTTGAGAGCGTTTGGTATGTTTAGCCTGGTGAAGAGATGGCTGAGAGGGGATATCTCTTCAAATATCTGAAGGGCTGTTATATGGAAGAAGTGACAAATTTTGTTCTCACCTGCCTCTGACAGTATAACTAGGTCCAAGGGGTACAAACTGCAAGAGAGGAGATTTCGGTTGGACATCAGGAAGAACTTATTGACGATAAGGGCAGTTCAACAGTGAAACAGATTGCCGAGGAAGGTGGTGGTTTCTCTCTCACTGGAGACCTTCACAGACAGGCTTGATAGGCACTTGCTGGAGCTGCTCTAGGAGGATTTGCTGCTGTAGGCAGGGGGTTGGACTAGATGACCTTGTAGGTTACTTCCAACCCTATGATTCAATGATTCTAAGCCATCATAAGGACAAGACCCCGCGATTGGAGCACAGTCAGTGTTTCCATGGTTGTTGGGGGAGTGGGCTAGCAGAGTCTCTGTGGAATTGTTTGACCTCTGGTTTTCACCTCCCCAAGATTTGCTGAGTGTTGCTTGCTAGGACTTTATGCCAATGTAGTAAGGACGTTGGCTCCATTTGAGGAAAGGGCTGTGCTGCAAGAGTGCTAGGCTTGGCCGCATGTCACTGTCAAATATATACTGTGGCAAATCCGGGATTGTTGCAATGGACTGTGGCTGGAGAGGATGAGAGGAACATACTGTGCATTGGGATTCTCTAAGCGGAAACTTTTGGAGCTGAGCAAAAGTTGGCTACTGCCCTGCCACGCAAGCTGGTGTGCGTTGTGTCTCCCCGCCAAGGCGAGAGAAGCTTTTTCCAAGGGTGCAGAGAACCTATGAAACGTCCCTCTTGAAACAAATTCTAGTGCTCATTTTCTAGAGAAAGTGATTCCAGGGATCAATTCGGTCTGGAAAACACCACCCTCCGAGCTGAAAGCTCTTTCCTCCCTCCCGCTTTCCCCGTTCTGCTCGGACTCTGCGGTTCTTTGGTAGGTAAGTATCAAATGCATTCTGTATCTGATTCATGACGTAATGTGATTTACTTCTATTTCATTTGTTGTGGGGTTGAAAGAGCCCTGAAAACAAATGTTGAAGCGACGGTCTGATGAGACCCAGAGCCCTGAAATCGCAGGCAACGAGTAGAGGCGAGCAGACCCCTTCGCTTGCTCGGCGAGGGGGGCGGACCAGGCAGTGCTTGCTTCCCGCAGCAAGGCCATCCCCTTTTTCCTCTCCCCTCCCGCTCTGTCATGGCGGAGGTGGTGGAGTTCTGCGTTCCGACTGGAAATGAAACGACGCTCCTTGTTCTGGGGCTGGAGACAGACGCGTCGGAGGTAAGAGGCGGCGGCCCCGTTGTGTCTCCCCGCCAAGGCGAGAGAGGCTTTTTCCAAGGGTGCAGAGACAAAAAGCGTCGAACATATTTCCCTCGAGGTAGTTAATCCGAAGTAATTGCCACCCTTTGGGTTCCGATTCGCCAGCTGCTCAGAAAGATTAAAGTTTGCATTGTTAGGCGACCCAGTTGAGCAGTCTCTTTGCTTTTGTAGTATATAGATCGAGAGTAACCTTCACCCTTTTTGAGAAAAAAAAGTTATAACGCAGTCCTGTGAATCCATTTACTTCCGGTGTAATTGACCACAAACCCCTATAGCTGTTACTTTTCCCTTCCACTAGAAATACTGTTACTAGATTCTAACTGGGACAGAGTGCTTATACCTTTAACCATTGCATAGAAGAGGGAATTTGAGCAGGTGCAGCTCATCATGGAAGGGTTTCAAAAGCTACACCTGCCCAAATTCCCTCTTCTATGCAATGGTTAAAGGTATAGGCACTCTGTATCTGGTAACCCTAAAAAGCTCAATTCCAGTCAGAAGTGAGTCATAAGTAGTAAAAGCCTGTTGGGGAAAATATATATTGAAAAGAGCAGCTCGAATGGTGTTGGATCAAGAACACCACACATACACATAGGAACGCACAGCACATATACACTCAAATCCCAGCTTTGTGAGAGCAGGCTTTGGGACACTGTATGAACTCTGCACCTTCTCAGAGGCACTGTTTCTGTTCCACTAGTGACAGGCCTGTATTAACTATTAGGCTGAGGGGCCCCGCAGGGACTAGGGCCCATCAAGTTGGCTTATCTGGGCATCAGCCTATTGCCTGGGTCTCCAGATCTCCCCCGCCCCTCCGGTCTCCCCAGCCAGCCAACCCTCCAGCCAACAAGAGATTGCAACAAGTCTGACCTTGCAAAGACTAGGCTTGCAAAGCTCTCCAAGAACCATGTGGGGAAAGCCCCACCTCCAGGGGTTGAGCGGGGCTGCCTGTGGAGGCTGCATTGCTGGGGAGCTTCCATGCAAGCCTGGGTATGTTTGTGATTCCCCCCCCTTTGGGAACAACTTAGAAGTGCCTGGCTTTTCCAGTTTTTGCCCCTCAGATTTCTGCTGTATTTCTGCTATTTTAGGAGTGAGGGTTGGTGAGGAGCTTCTGTGGAAGCCCTGGGTCAGTTTGTGAGGAGAAGCCCACCTGTGGTTGGATTGCCTAAGGTTGGATGTTGCCTGCAAAGATGGGTTGGTGTGTGTGTTGTAACAAGGCCACAGATGGGGAAAAGTGGTGCATTGACTGAACTGTAGAGGCCTTATTTGTAAAGGTGGGGAGGAGAACCTTGCCCAGCTGTCCACCGGGGGCTTCCATTCAGTGTGGCAGGACCATGCAGTGTGCAGCTATGTTTTGGAATCACTTCAAACTTTATAGATCTACTTTTAGAAATGATAGTAAAGGATCATATTTCAGTATCCAGTATGAATGAGATAGAGCTGTATGAGTGACTAACAAAGGAAGGGGTTGTTGGAATTCAAGCAGAGGATGATGACCATGATCTGGCTAGGGTAGGAAAAGGAAGTGGTGTCTTTGTGTGTGTATTCAAACTAGATACGTTCTTCATGGCTGCCTTTCCACTTGAAACTCTGAAACTGTGTGAGCTGTGGAGGCTTTACTTCTAGAGGGAGGGGAGGAGGAGAAGCTGGCTTGGAAGAAAGTGTGTTTGTACGGAAAGTGAGATCTGTAAGCATCTGTTCATAAATACTGCCAGCTTTGGGAGCTGTGCTGGGATCATGGAGGGTATGTATGCAATGAGAATAAATGTCATTTAATGCTAAAGCAAGTATCAACTGTGTGTATGTGGGGGTTTCCAACTAGATATGTTATTTATGGCTGCTATTTCTACTTGAAAACATGAATAGGCAAGGACCAATTTCATGATTTGTGTCTCATCTGGTTTGGTTTGTGTTTGGGAAAAGTTCTATCTCTTAACGTATTTATTATTGAAATGTATTTGAATTCTAAATTTAAGTTTACTTTTCTGACCCTCCACACTATGTCATGTATACAATGTGGCCCTCATGCCAAAAGGTTTGGGGAGCCCTGGCCTAATGGATAAAAAGGCACTGTGTTTGAAGAGTTTCAGAGGGGGTCCAAAATACCTAAAAGCCTAGGGGCCTAGTCATGGGTTAATACGACCCTGACTTACATTGAGCCTTGCCTCATTTAACGTGCTCAGGCACATCATGAATATGAAAGAAGAACTGAAGCGTGTTAGAATTACATTTTTATGCAACACAGTCTGGTTTGTTTGCTGATCTCAAAGGAGGGGGTTGTTATAAGTAGCAGCACTCTATTAACCAATTATTGGGACCTGCATATTAGATGGGAATGGATGCTTCTCTTGTTTTTGAAAGAGGACCCTGGACATATGCATCATTTGAACTGGAGCAAAAGTGTGAAGTTACTTTCCTTCCCTGCTGAGTAACTACAGCCAGCCCCACGCATCTATGATTATCTATTGCGCCTTTAGGCAAATAAGGCGGGGTATAAATCTAATAAATAAATAATAATAATAATTATGGGGAAGGGGTTCTGCACATTGGATATAATTTTCAGGAGGATTTGTCCCAAGAGAAAGTGTTGGTGCTAGAGGCAGAAGATTTAAATGGAATCCTGCCCCCTACTAATTAATACTGGGGAAGTATTGTAATACCTCAGGAAGACCACTTGAGAGAGCTTGCTGAAATGAACCGAAGCTGTGTAAGAGCACCATGCTGTTCTTGCAGTTTCTCTCCTTTTCAATGGTGCTAGTGTGGGAGGTCGTCTTAATGGATGGGCCATACCTGTCTGCCTCTCATAATCCTCCACACCAGTTGCCTGACTTGTGTCTTGTTCAGAATTGTACCTACTGACCACACCCTGTGTTTTCCAGCTGTTTCACAAGTATGTCTGTTGCAATAAGTTCTTTGTTTGCCCTTTTTCTTTTTCAGCATGCTCTGTATGAAGCATTCTCTGCATTTGGGCTGCTCTATTCTGTGAGGATTTGCAGAAATGCGCCTGTTGCCAGGCCTGGCTATCATGCCCTTGTCAAGTTCTACTCTGCTAGAGATGCTCGCAGAGCACAAGGTGCTTTGAACCAGCAGTGCCTGTTTCAGAAATCCCCTTTGAAGGTAACACACTCTAATCGGAGACAAATTCTGCTTATGGATATTTGTGCAGGGTGGGTGTTTCTGAGGAAATGAGGTCATGACTGTTGTGTTATAGGAAGAATGGTTTTTCTCTAAGGATTGTGGGATTGGGGCAAGAGCAAGATGGGAGATCGCTGTAGCCAGCTGACCCCTTGCAACATCATAGGAAACCGCGTAATTGGCTTGCCCCTTGCAACACAGAGCGAGAAAGATCGGAAATTAAGCATCCTGCTTTGAGCAACAGGGAGATAGTGGAGCCGCGAGACCGCTAATCTTGTTACTAGTTAAGCTTGTTAGCTTGTTTGCCGAGACTTCCTGAGCTAATCAAGCAGCCTTCTGATGTGTATTCAAGGCAATCAAGCCAGGTTATTGATTTCTAAGCAAACATCCTGTAAAACTGTAATAAAAATGGTGACCATGCTGCAATAAATCAGAACCTTATTGATCATATTGGTCTGTGTGAGTTCTCCCTCGCTGCGGCAACACAACAAATGGTGACCCCGACGCGATTAGAAATAATCAGCGGACAGGTGCGAGGTTAGCATCCCGGACGGGGTAGGATCGCTGCGGACAGCCAAAAGGAAACGAGCCAAAGGATCCCCCGGGCGCCCGAGAGAGGCGGGAAGGAGAGAAGTGGCCACGGCTGGCTGGTGAGTCAGGATAAAAAACAAAGGAGACTGATCGACAAGGTCCAAAGGGTGACGGTCGAATCAGGGACGGGATGGGAATAGCCGTATCGGCTTCGGAGACGGAAGGGCTCCGTGAATTGGCCCCGAAGTATGACTGTAAATTAAAGGAGAAAGATGCGGGCGCCCTATGTCAGTGCGCTCGAAGGCGGGGTCATTTGAAGGACTGGACGGACTTATTTTTGCAATTAACCTGGAGAAATGTCGGGACAGATTTGTGGGGTCTTGTGCAAGATGGACAGCCAGAGGCATGTAGCCCCACGGCCCCATCTGACCTCGCTAATGTTCCCTCGCCCATGGATGAGGACAGTATTTACCCGGACTTGTCAAAATGGAAACAAAACAAGGAGAGGGCAGAAAAGGAGGTGCCGGGGGGAGAGTGTGCTTGGAAGGAGGCGGAGGAGTGGATGATGGCACGATACGGGGAGAGAGGACGATGGAGCCCCTGGGAAAAGCGGGAGCTGGGAGCGCCCCTATCGCTTGCAGAGGAGGAGGAGAGAATAAGGACACAGGAAATGTTGGAAGAATGGGATGAGAGAAGAGAAAGGGAGAAAAAGGCTGCTCAGAGGGGCACGGAGGGGGGAGGCAGACAACGAACCCCCTCCCCTCCCGGGATCCAGCCCCGCCAGGGAAAGACAAGACGTTTCATCATAGGAGGCGATGGAGAGCAGCAATACGGAATGCATCTTTAAAGGAAGATTTGACAATGCAGCCAATATTGGTGCTCGTGACCTGCCGAGGCAACGCTGCAGAATGAGCTCCCTTTAACTGGAATATGACTCATAAAATTCAAAATATATAATGGACTATGGCACACCCACTGACTTGACACCTTATGACATTGAATTGCTGACAGAGACGTTGCTAACACCTACTCAAAATATGTTGTCTCTGCAAAAATAGGAGCCCAAAATAATGGGAAGCCTTGCATGCAAAAAAAGAAAAAAGAAAAAAAGGGAGAAAAAAGGAGGAAAAAAGGGAAAAAAAAGAGGGTTCATGTTAAATGTTACATGTTTGTCATGTGTGATAAAAATGTGCGCACTGTATGTCTTCATGTGTTGTCTGGATAAAATCCAGGTGTGGATGTATAGGCGTGTGTTTAAGTAAAAGTCCAGGCGTGTGTGCGTGTGTTGTCCTGGACTAAGAGTGTGTATGCATAGGGGTGTGTGTGTGTGTAGGTGCACCTTAAGAGAAATTCATGTTTGCGTGTGGGCACACCTCTGTGTCCCAATTTCTTCTCTGCCTCTCTGCCTGTTATCTTTGTGTCATCCTTAAGGCCTGATATTGTTGCAACACTTCTTTTCCTTTTTTTTTTGAGCTCATGCCTGGTACCATGGTATATTTTTTGGTTTTGTGCACTACTTGTCCTCTGTTTAGAAAAATTTGGGTTAAGTTTAAACACTGGTGCGCATCAGAGTGCAATTTTAAACCTTGCCAAGAAAAAAACCATATGATCTTTAGAGGGTGTTCTAAATTAAATGCATAATTGTCTATTGGTGTTTTGTGGCTAAACTTGCGCATGTGGAAATCATAAGAATGCTTCAGCAATCATATTATACTGTAAGGGGCAATTGCAAAACTAGGGCACGCTACAGCAGAACAAGACTTAAGGGCCTTTTGTAGTCCAACCAGATGTTGCCGCCTGGAAAAAGGCAACCCCCTTTCAGCGCTAAAGACATGGCCTGTTCCCCACTGTATAATCATAATTAGCTGCGTAGCATATATGATTTCTCAAAGTAAAGTAAAAGGTTGGTTTTGTATGTGAGTATTTTACATGTTTGTTGTCCCTGTGGGGCTGTGGAACCAAGTGTGATTTCAGCCTCAATCCAAAGAACTCTGCACGATCCCAGGAACAAGCGAGCAAAGGAAAGCCCCAAACAGGAGCACTCTGTGCTGCTTCCTTAAAGAGAGAGAAAGGAGCAGGTTTGCACCTTACTTGCACACTTGCAGGGAGCTTCGTTGCAGTCCAAAGGCCAGGTCTAAAGTTTTTTCAGCCATTCTTAGAATATGCTCCCCCCCCCCTCTTAGCCCAGTGAAGGGAGGGAGTGAGTTGGGTTTTCCAAACCCCCTCCTCTTTCCTACCAAGCAAAGCAGCAAGTCTGTTAGACTCTCTGCCACTGTAACTTGTAACAAAATCTTACTCTAAGCCTTGTTTTATAGCATTTCCATAAGTGCAGCAAAGAAAAGCAACAACCTCCTGCTAATATTTCCTGCGCATCACATTGAAATTAATTGCCTATCCAAGAGCATTACCTCTAATGAAATTCTTTTCGCCTAAATGCAATTTTACATAGGAGTCTTAAATATGCCAAGCAAATAAATGTTGCTAACTACAAAAGGTATGTGCTTTCTTTCCAAATAACTTACTTTTTCAACAGACTAGGCAGCAAAGCGTCACGTGAAGATGAGCCCTCAAAACTCTGCTATTAAAAGGAGCACTAATCAAAAAAGTTTGTTTTCAGATGCAGGAAAAAGAAAGCAAGTTTAAAAATGCCATTGCCAGTGATAATTTAAAACAAACGCCGGCTTTTCAAACCGGATACCTGCCAGTAATAATTTTACAAAGGCCAGTTGCTTTACAGTTGGTAGACCATTGTATCTCCTAAGCATGTATAGAATGCAAAGATTCAAAGTATTTGCTAGGTTCAATAATAACTTTAATTTAGGCCAAAAACTCAAAATGAGAAGAAAACCTCACCTGCACGTTTTATATGTTTATAAAATTGTCTGTAAAGCCCGTAATGTCAAACGCATTTCATGTTCATTTTAGTATTATAGACAGTGTGCATCTATTCTTCTTTCTTAAAGTCATCTTTTAAGCCCTAAATACAGGAAAAGCAGCTGTGAAGTACTACCCCGAGCCACTTCTCCAAAGAAGGCAAAAAGTGCTGCAGCCTTAGTAAACCCTGTTTAAAGAACTCTATTATAAACCTGAGGTCTTCATAAACTGTACTTCAGTTAAACATCTATTCAACCCTAAAACTGCAGTCACCCAAAAAAGAACCTCACAGAAAGATGCAGAACTGCGGCATTCGAGCAGCTTCCATCAAAACAAAAGCAAGGGACTCCAGAAAAAAGACTTTTGCAGCCATGCTGGCTGAAGCTACCTCTTAACATCCACTATAAATGCTAATTTCTGTTTTCTCTCACCTGCGTAAACCAATGCTTGTATATGTTATGTAATCATTGTGCAAACCCATGTCCCTTATGCCAAACCTTTACACGTATAAGTCCCCATCCAAACCAACCTCAACTTCACATACCAAAGCTTTTTTAAAAGAAAAGGGGGAGCTAGCCCCCTGGATCCCTGCCCTCATGGCCCTCAAGAAATAGTAAAAGAAAAGTCTAGAAAAGTTTCTTCTTAGAAAAATTTTCTTCTTAGTAAAAGCTCCTTTTGGACAACTCTGGTGGGAAAACACTTAACTTTATGGCAAAATTGTTTCCTTTATGAATACCCCATTGTGGTAAATTTGGCCTTAACGGGAAAAACACTTGCATTGCCTAATGGTCAGATGCACACAACGCCATATCTGGGAGAGGGGGGGGCGGCCAGGGTGGCTGCAAGGATGCAGGGAAGGAAAGATTAGTGAACATCCTCCCATTACATACAGCATGTGAATGAAGAATTGGTGCAGACAACTGTACGTCGCCTGTTCCCCCCCCCAGTCTTAAAGAAATGAGAAATGCGAATCTAATGTCTGACAACAAGAGGCTATTTTTAGCCTAAAGCTACCCAATTTAGGCAAGTCCTGCCAAAAATCCAATCAATCCTTATCTGCCAAACTGTGGTTTCCCAACAGAATAGCTCAAAGTGAATTAAAACACAGGAAAAACACTTAGACACAATGAACATAACTGTCGTGCAAAACCTCATCAGAAAGCTAAACGCCATATTGCCCTACCTGCTGCACGCATTTCAACCTACGCTATTCATAGTAACTATATGTATTATAATGTGTTTATTTGGTCCTTGTTTTTTTTTTGTATTCAAAAATGTTGCCTCTAGAACTTCACAGCAGCCTTTTAAAAAAGAGAGGGGGAGGTGTTGTGTTATAGGAAGAATGGTTTTTCTCTAAGGATTGTGGGATTGGGGCAAGAGCAAGATGGGAGATCGCTGTAGCCAGCTGACCCCTTGCAACATCATAGGAAACCGCGTAATTGGCTTGCCCCTTGCAACACAGAGCGAGAAAGATCGGAAATTAAGCATCCTGCTTTGAGCAACAGGGAGATAGTGGAGCCGCGAGACCGCTAATCTTGTTACTAGTTAAGCTTGTTAGCTTGTTTGCCGAGACTTCCTGAGCTAATCAAGCAGCCTTCTGATGTGTATTCAAGGCAATCAAGCCAGGTTATTGATTTCTAAGCAAACATCCTGTAAAACTGTAATAAAAATGGTGACCATGCTGCAATAAATCAGAACCTTATTGATCATATTGGTCTGTGTGAGTTCTCCCTCGCTGCGGCAACACAGCAATGACCCCCTCCATTTTTCAGCAGTTAGAAGCATTCTTGTAAATTCACCCACACATTTGTACTAGACAACCGTTTACTAAGTGCTGGTTTATCTCAGTGTGTATACAAAAGGGGTTTGGCTTAACATAAGAGCCACACTGTATAAGCTTCAGATGTATGAAAGCTGCAATTCTTAAGCTGCATTTAAGTTCTTAAATATATTTACTCACAAGGAACATTAAGCTTATGTTTTAATCTAGTGGACTCTGTTTATACCCAGTAAATAATTATAAAGCTTGAAAATTTCTTATTTACCTTTATATTGTGATGCAAAAAGGAGCTTAGCCAACATATTCCCACATTCTGCATAGCTACACATTATATGTCAAAGTGCCGCATGTGGCTTGCAAGCCGCAGTTTGGCTACCCCTGGAATGTGACCAGGGGTAAACTGGTTGAATGTGTTTGCCAAATGGTGAGATGAGCCTTCCCTGGGTGCGTGAGTAGAGACCACTTTTCCCAACCACAGGTCTGGCAGGGATGGCATGGGAGACCATGGCTATCCTAGTGTGAGAAAGACGCTCATCCTAGTGTTGTTTGTTCATCTATATGGTCTGAGTTTCTGAGCAAATGCAGAAGTGTGGTAAAAAAATTCCTCACTACTTAGCATGGCAAGACTAGATAGATCTGAGTAAGTTACTCAAGTAGATGTGTGCACATTGTGGGACATTATTGGCAGTCCAATAATAATAATAATAATAATAATAATAATAATAATTTACTCCCTTACATAGCCGCTTGCTGGCTCATGACAAGTTGGCTCAGAAATAAAATGTGCTATTTCTCCATTTTAGCATATTCCAGCCAACCCAAATTTGCATTGCCAAACCTAGTTTTTCTTCTAAAAGAAGCCAAAGCGTCTCAGGATGCTGAATTTCAGTCCAGGTTCTGTGTTTGTTTGCAGTGCGACGGCAGTTGCACAACTGGAGGGCCCAGCGTTAGAGCAGGCAGGGCAGGCACTGCAGTGGGTGGCCAGGTAGATCAGAACACAGCTTGGGAATGCCAGTTTTGTTAATCACATTGCATTATCTCTCTAGCACAGAATGGAGCTACATCGCAGCAGCTCCCGTGATGCTGGCAAAACATAAGAAGGGGTCCATGTGTACAAATTTTCTGATATACTGATATTAGTCTTTTATATATAACTCTGCCCTCCAATATCCAGGTTTGCGTCTATACCAGACGGAAGCGTTTCCCCCAGCAAGTCTTGGCTTTGAACAGCTACAAATGCCAAGAATTAGCCAATCACTATCTTGGCTTCAACGGCTGGTCCAGCCATATCATCACAGTAAGAATGACCTGCTGTATTCACTTTGCTTCTCATTTTTGCACCTTCTTGTTAGTTTGCTTCTGTTCTTCATTTAAGTATCATGGCTGCAGCACTTGTGTGAGTAAGAGAGCTTAACAAGTAGTTAATTTTCTACACCCGTGGTCTCCAAATAGTACGTCTGCTTTGTCCAGGGAAAAAACTTTCCCCATTCTGTGCAGTGCTTATTGTTTCACACTCCTGCAGCATATCTTTCCCTCCAATCTCTGCAGAAAGTTGTTCTGGCCAGCCACTTCCATCTAGAAATCCAGCTGCAAAGCCTGATGGGGCGACAAGTAGCAGAAGCAGTTGCCTGGCATGACTTTCTTCAGAGATCAAAGGGGAAGATTGCTGCTGCAGCAGCAGGAACAGCACAGAAGGATAAGCTCCATTCACATTGGGGAAGACATTTTACAAGCTCCAGATCTGGCCTACTGGCCAGATCCTGGGGCTTGCTGGTCTTACACTACAGGATGTAGACCAAAGTCTGCCAGTTGCTGACTACTTGTATAAATAGCAGTTTGGGAAGTTGAGAAGGGGTGAACCACTGATAGAGGGGCAGCCGACCTGGCCATTGGAAACTTGTAGAGGCCTACACATTTTGGCTGGGTAGTGGTTGCGAGGTGATCTCCAGCCCCTCCCCACTCCTGAAACTTCTGGCATGCCCAGAGCCCTTGTAGCCTTTGAAAGATGCTCTGGAGTACTGGGACCCTCCATTTCTGAGTGCCTCCAAAGCACGGGGTGAGGGGAGTGGACCAGCCTGCTCTGCTCGCAGATTCTAGAGCAGGGGTAGAACTACCGGTAGCTCGCAGGCCTTTTGGGTTGGAGCAACAGCAGCCAGAAAGGATGCGGTGAGAGTACAGAGACGGCCAGCCCCACCCTTTCCAGCTGCTGCCCTGGAGCTCTTGAGCTGGCCAGCATTTGCTCTTGGGAGGTGGCTGCTCAAAGCGGGACTGGTGACTGTGGCTTGACAGGGTGGTGGGAGAAGGAGCCTCTCCACAGTGGTGAGAGGTGGAGCAGACAAAGCACAGAGGGAAAGGAAGTAAAGTGAAAGATGGCTCCCTCTCCTCCCCTGAGCATCACAGGTGGGGGACTTCCTTAGAAGTTCTCTCACCCTCCAAAGCACGATCTGGGGACCTGCCCTGCTCCCTTTCTCTGGAGATGTTTACAGTAGCTCTTTTCCATGTAGGCATTTAGTTAAGTAGCTCACATATATTTGGTGGTTCCTTACCCCAGTTCTAGAGGGCTTGGGGAAGGCAAGCCTAATTCTCTTGCTTCATGCTGAACTCGGGGTGGGGCTATTGCAGAAGCTTTGCTTCGGCTGCTTCTGACTCCCTGCATGCCTCTCTCATGAAGATCCTCCACACATATCCTCTGCATATGCTCAGGGACTTGAGGGTGTGGAGCAGGTTTGTTTTGTCCTGCCCAGTGACACTTCTCCCTCCCCCACCCCACCCAGTTCATAATATACAGATAAATATTGCTTCTTACTGCAGTACTACAGTTGTACTGCAGTTGTCAAAATGATTCCTGGGTGTTGATCCAGTGCCTGGAGATCATGTGGAACACTGACATAGAGTATAAGAGGTACCTTGGGGTAATTGAAGGGGAGAGAAATGCGGGGGGGGGGGACTGATCTTGGGATGGATGAACGCCACTGGTGTTTTGTTCTGTTTCTCCCTGAATTGCTCTTGCAATCCAAATGGGAACAGCTCCAGAACGTATCTGGCTTCGAAGAGGAGGAAATGAGGACCTCGTCCAGTTGTCAGCAGTTGAAGTATTTATGCATTCAAGAATTAACCATCCCTCAACACAGAATCCGTACCAGAGGGGTTAGTGTGGCCGAGCCTAATGTTGACACTAATCAAGGTAAACTAAGGTAGTGGGGCTAGGAGGTGGTAATATTTTTGGCATCTTTCCTTCCTCTGAGTTCAAGTTAAAATATAGGGTTCTTCCACCCATTTATTCTCATGAAGTACCTCATGAAGTAAGTTAGGCCAAGAGTTAACTTAGTGACTAGGTCAAAATTGTCCATTAGGTTTCAGAACTGAATGGGGATTTGAATCCAGGTCTTTCTGGTCCGAGGCCATTACTTTATTGACTGTTCCACACATGTGGAAACTGGTTGAACCAGTAGCTTGCAACATGAATGATTATTTGGTAGGCTGCAGTGTAGATGAAACTTAGGAAGTGACAAGCCTTTTGTTGTTCCCTTGGTATCCAGCCTACTAGCTTGATGGTTTTTTAGTAAGAAATTGGCATGCAAGCATCTCTTGAACCAATCTTTTCTTTTGTTGGGCTCCTGTCTGTTTCTCAGAATTTCTCATGGCCACGTACAGAGCCCAGAAACTTGCAGCACAGCAAGCACTCTCAGACGCATTTCAGAAGATCCTTTTAGTAGTTCTAGGTAAGTCTTTTTTTCCTTTTTTAAAACTACCCCCCCCCACACACACATCTATCTTAGTCTTACATTGGAGACCCAGGTGGTCTTCCCATCCAAAGGACTGCTCAGATTTTTACCTGCTTAGCTGTGAAACATCAGGTACTCCCAGATTATTCATGGGGATGGGGTGGAGATGCAAACTAGAGGTTGCTTGGGTCTTTTCCAAGGTTGGTGAAAGTTGTGGAAGAGGAAGACTCGCCACCCAGAAGTGAGTAATAATGAAGACAAAGAGCTACAAATTGTGATCCAAGTCATATTTAATCCTTCCAAGAGGAAGGGGTCTTCTGGGCTGGGCTAAAATGGATTTCTTCCACAATATCACAACAAAAGTTATAGGACTTGCTTTCTCAGCTACCCCAGCTATCTCTTGAAGTTTTGTCTGCCAGTCTTGCAAGAAGTGTTTGCAACATCAGTCTCTCAAAATCTGGCAGTTTCTTCTTCCTTCTCAGCTCTCGCTGTAATCTGAAAATGTACTTGCAGCATAGCCTCACATGCATGCACGCACGCACACACAAGGCATCTTGCTTGCTACATTGCTGCAAATTACCTTTAATAGAAACTGGTTGAAGATACCTCAGAGTGTTCAGCGTTCACAAAAGGAATGGCATGGTCATGAATGTAATCTGAGGTTGTCTTAGAGAAAATTGTTGTATTTTAATTCTGCCACACATTTATTATGGACCTCAGCTGTCAACTCCCATGCACAAACCAAATACGGGTGATAGTTAGGGTAAATAAAGGAAGGGCAGTACCAAAACTATTTAGCATTAACTCCTGCTTAAAAAACTAGCTAACTAGGTCTCCTGTGTGGCATCTAGTTTGTGTTTGTGTTGTATCTGTGCTGCATCTAGTTGTTGTATATCGTTTGGACTGCCTCTCTGGCAGGTTTCTTACTTCTAATGTATTTGAAGAAGCTTTTATTATTCCCCTTTATATTGCTGCCATGTGTTCCCCAAGAAAGACTTTGAAGAACCCATGGCCAGCAACATAAAGGAGAATAATAAAAGCTTCTTCAAATACATTAGAAGCCGGAAACCTGCCAGAGAGGTGATCGGCCCGCTGGACGGTGAAGGAGGGAAAGAGGAGACAAAAGGGGATTTGGAGATTGCAGAAAAATGAATTCTTTGCATCCATCTTCATGACAGAAGACCTTGGGCAGATACCGCTGCCCAAACAGCCCCTCCTAACTAAGGAATTAAGTCAGATAGAGGTTAGTAAAGAGGATATAATATTTTAGAAGGCCAATTCCATGCTTGGGGTAATTTAAAAAATGGGTTGAGAATAAAAGGACTGATATTATGCTATTGTACAAATCAATGGTAAGGCCACATCTGGAGCATTGTGTAAAGTTCTGGTTGCCACATCTCAAAAAGGACAGAGTGGAACTGGAAAAGATGCAGAAGAGAATGATGAAAATGATTACTGGACTGGGGTACCTCCCTTATGAAAGAAAACTGCAGCGTTTGGGGCTCTTCACTCTAGAAAAAAGGCACCTGAGGGGGGACATAATTGAGACGTACAAAATTATGCACAGGATGGATAGAGGGATGTTCTTTCCCCTCTCTCACAACATTAGAACCAGGGGACAACCACTAAAATTGAGTGTTGGGAGAGTTCAAACAAAATAAGAGGAAATACTTTTTAACCCAGCGGGCAATTAATCTGTGGAAGTCCTTGCCACAGGACCCATTTAACTTTATTATTACTATTTGCCTGTAAACTGCTTTGTGAAATTTGTGTTGAAAAGCAGTAGATAAATACAATTGATTAACTCAAATGGTGATGGCATCTGGCCCAGGTGTCTTTAAAAGGGGATTGGACAAATTTCTGGAGGAAAAGTCCATCATGGGTTATAGGCCTGTAAAGAATACCTGGACCCTAACTCACTGGAATTTTACCCCAGGGAAGCTACAGGCTCTCAACTTCTCCCGTTGGACTCCTGTCTTCTGAAAATTCCCCAAACTGGATCTCAAGTACTACAAACTCCAGGCACTTGCTTTCGCTAAGTTCCCCCTCCCAACTGTCTTAAGCCTCCGAAGAGCGTCCAACTGTTCCTCTGCACCAGCATCCAAAGCACTTCATGCAATTAGAATCAGTTGGCAACCAGGCTAAGCCCAATACTTCCTTTCTCTACTCTTTCCCGAGGCAAGGATAAGGGGGGACTCCAGCCTGAACAACAAAATGGTGAAGTAATTACTTTGCAAGTCAAAAGGCCATTCAGTAGCGCACCACTGGAATTCCTGGCCAGCACTTTTAAAGATTCCCCTATCAAAACCCAAATGTCAAATTAGAACACATCAAATGGCATAAAAGCCCTTTTTATTGTCAAAACAGCAACTATACTAAGGAGACTCCGGATTACAAACCAAAAAAGACTCTGGCACAAATGAGAATTAAAGCATACAATTTAAAACAATAAACAGTATCTCACTGAGCTAAAAAAAAATAACTAAAAAAGCTACTTTTAGCTCAATAATTACCACTTGCACAGCAACTTAAGCATGACATTCAGATGGTCTAGTCATGCATGGGAACAGCCCCCAGGATGAGACTGAGCAAAGAAGAGGAATTTTCTTGAAACCTTTATAGCAAAATTTCTCCACATGTTCAAATGATAACTTTAACAATTCTTTGGTCCACCCAACCTCACAGCTGAAAGCGTTTTAACATAAGCCGTCTGGCTTGTTCTTATCTTTAAAGTGAAACGGCCCTCTATCTCCCAAAACTTCTCACCCCCATGTTATCAAAATCAGGGCCTCAAGGCCTTCACACTTAGCTTTACACAATTTACATCAAGCTTCCTTTTCCCACAATTGGGCTAAAGATTTTTACTATTCAAAGAATGGAGTCAGGCTTACTCATCATTTCAGCCTTTTGCTAATTTTAAAAATAAAGCCTGAAAATTCAAATACAGGCTTTTTCCTTCAACCCCCGTTGGTCATTACAAGGCCTACTTACTTTAGTAGTAGGCTACTTCAGAATGCCAGGTGCAAGGGAGTGGCAACAGGATGCAGGCAGCTTGTTGTCTCGTGTGCTCTCTGAGGCACCTGGTGGGCCACTGTGAGATACAGGAAGCTGGACTAGATCCAGAAGCCTTTGGCCTGATCCAGCAGGGCTCTTCTCATGGTTTTTATATTTTAAGCCTGAGGGAGGGCTTCTTTGTCTTATTTGTGTTCCATGTAAAATTGTTTGTATAGATAGTCAAGAAAGGAGAAGAATTAATGCCAAAATCTTAAATGTTAGGCGTATCATGGAATAATTAAGAATTTAAATTTATTATCAATCTGTTAAAGCTTGACTTTGTTTGCCTGTTTTAGAGAATGGGAAGATAGCAGTGGAATTCAGCTCTACCCAGGAGGATCTTGTTGATTGTTTAACAGAAGAGGAACTTCGGGGTCTCATCCAGGTGAACTCTGTTGGGTGAACTCACACTACACAGCCTTGAGTTGCTTTGAACTAGCAAACTTAGCTCTTATCTTGAGTATCTTTGCTTCAGATGCGTTGGAAGGAGTGAGTGGAGAAAAGGTGTTGTTTCATTTAATCTGAGGAAACCTGATAAATTGGCCACCTATTGTAGGTTCCCAGATCAAAATGCAAGAATGGCACAGCCGCTTACAATTCTCCTGGCCTAGGAAGTCAGGTGATGCTTACCAAACTCCTGGCTGGAAGCCAGCACACAGAACAGGAAGTGGATTTCCAATTCCAGCCACATAGTGTCAGGAAATGCAAAACAAAAGGAAACTCTTGCTGCTTTGCACATTGTCTAGTAACCTTTTGAAATTCATTTTCTTGGTATGCCAAAAAAGGCCATCGCTGCATATGATTTTTTTTTAAGTTTTAGAATCATTTCTGAAACTATTAGCCACCAGAGGCAGAATATCACTGAGTGTGCTGGGGTGAAACAGGGATGTGTGTGGAACAGGGATGGCTGTTTGCTCCATCATGTTCATTTCTGAACTTTTCAGGGGTCTCAGTCTGAGTAGTCCTGTACATATCTACTTAGAGTCAGTACTCATTGAGTTCAATAGCGTTTTATTCTGCAGTTAGTGTGTAGGATTGCAGCCTGAGTGCATTCAGATAATTCTCTGGTCTGACTCAGCAAGGCAATTCTTGTTAGGTGGGCTATACAGTCTGGGCAGTTCTATCTGTGATGGTTCCTAGTTCTAGGAACTAGGGCAGTTCTAGTGGGGCGGGGCAGAAAGGCAGAAGGGAATCAAGGGAAGGTGATCTGGATTCCAGAGCAAGTCTTCTGCCTGCTCAGAACAATGAGCAAAAGAAATCTTTTTAAAGAAATCAGGTGGCTTCAATTGACCTGACCTACATCAGAGCAGGGAAACACTATGGGTGTACAGCACTCCACCTGGGCTTCGACTTCAGAAGGTGGAATTGCTGAAACTGTGTTTTCAGTCTGTGAAATCTGAGTGACCCAGACAGTGCTCAGTAACTAGCCTTTCCTTCTCTTCCCAGGTGACTGACTTGACACTCTCACAGCTGAGCCCCAAAGGAGAAGAGGAGATTTTGTCTGATTTTAGCATGAATAGAGAATAGCACTTGGTGTCCATGGATTTTGAAGGGTATATTTTACACATATATCCTTTTTTTTCCTGCTCTGCTTCTTTGTACTACATGGAAGTTGGTTCTGTTGTTTTCAGTGGGCTTGGATGAAAATATTCTGAAATACCGCCTCCCTCCCAGATGTTCTCAAAACAAACTAAATGGCCTATTTTTGTCAATGAAGGGGGTGTTGATTTTTTTCTTTTATTGTAATTTTCTAATAAACATGTTCCCAAAAAGACAGTGGATATGTTTCTTTCACTGAAAGGTAGCTGCTTATTCTCAGCAAGTCAAATGGGATACTTCTAGTATTAGCATAGGTGGAAGCTGCTAAAACATGGCATTATGTAAAGATGGTTTTAAACATTCCTTCTTTAGCCTTAACCAAGTTGAGGTGGGAGAGGTCAAAGATCCAGCCATCCACCTTAATTCCCCAGTGATAAGACAAGACCACTACCATACAAAGTTCTGGATTAATCATTACATCGACTGCCAAGAGTATTACGTTAAGTTGTCCACAGAGCATACCGCTCCAAATATTTCAATCCTGCTGTCTTGATCATCAATGAATTTAGGCCTATATCGTTGCTATTGTTATGGCAATTATGTGAGGCTGGAAGCTTTGTTAAAATGATGTCACAACCAAACAGAATGTGCACATGCACAGGGCCTTACTGGGCAAAGGTCAGGAGAACTCTGAAGTGGCAATGGCCTCCTCCCAAGGGGCTTGCCAGTGCACGCTTCAAAGAGGAGGGGGCGTAGTATGGGCCCCGTTGCCTCTGCTAACACTTACTTCTTCCTGGTGATCCTGCTCTTGTTCCTCCAGAGGCTGGAAACAGCCCCAGGCGATTGCCCCACCCCATGCGTTTGTACTTTGGAGATTCTCAACTGTAGCAGAGTTGGTCACCCTCCTGGACTCCACAGTGTGCCCCATCCCAAGCCAGCTGCTCACCCTCATGCTTTCTTCTTTTTGTGAGTACTTGAACCCAAGAGACTGCCACCACTTACAGCATTCTTTGGGCACAACCCCCCTATTGAGAGTGAAGTAGGAGGGATGGCAGACAGCTTAACTTGCTCTGGTTTTTAGATGTAAAGCCATATCCTTCTGAGGAAGCCAAGCTGCTTACAACAATAAAAGGGGTAATAACAAACCCATAAATATAAAGACGGATGTATCAAATACAGCAGTACCTTGCACTTTTCTCTGGTCAGATCATGGAGGAAAGTAAAAATGGATGAATTTCAAAGCATAGACTTACTTAACTTGCAAATTTATTTTGGCCTGCAAAAAACATTAATAGCTATATAACTCATGTAAATGTGTGAAACTTAAAGAAATAAACCTAAGAACATTGACAAGTGTTGTGGAAAGTTGGATGACATTGAATGAAAGCGGAAAAGACATGGATGAAATTTGAAATAGCCTGGTTATAATGGGAAATGGATGAAAGAGGAAAGCGCTGAAGTTAAGTGGATGAAAGTCAAGGTATTGCTGTAGCAAAATAACACGTGATGCACACAAAGAGCAGTTGGGCGTGGGGGAAGGATACACAAAGCCTAGATAGCCAGATTTATACCTGTTGGAACTTAAATGGAAGAAGCCTCCATCCACTTGAGCAAAGGCAAATTTATGGGTGCACCCACAAACATAGGCCCTTCTTCAGCCTATGTTTTTTTTCCTAACATAGGCCCTTCTTCAGCCTAGGATTGGTGCAGCCTTACACATTGGCTAGAGAGCTCTGTAGGACAGTGCTATTCAAACAGTATGTGTGCACCAAGTCATGAGGAAATCTGGGCTCCTGAGAGCCTGTATCCTGTACCAATTGAGAGTACGTCCCAGAATCCTTTGCAACATCAAGATGCCTTGGAATGATGCAAAAATGGAGCTGGACCTGCTCTGTACATAGCAGAGGATATCTTGTGGCCTCTTCTATGTACTGATCAGAAGAGAGAAATCGCACCCTTTGCACATCTACTGTAAGACTGCATGCCCTGGGAGCTGTTCTTCCTTGGAGTGCTCCTCTGGCTTTTAACAATGGTTGTGACTTGCAGAAATTTGAATGGACCATCTCTTCACATTACTGCAACACCAGGCCAAGTATAGTTTCACGGCTGAATTTCTACCTGTTACGTAACTGTTAAAGGGAGCGGAATCCTAAAAAGAAAAGAAAAAAAGGTGTCGACCTCCTAAGGAGACATGTGATCACAAGATTTTAATGCAGTCTTCTGAATTAATAGCCCCAACTTCTTCCCAAGATTATATTTCTCAGTAACAATCATGAGGATGCTTCTGCACATGGCCTTTCTTCCTCTCCACTAAACAAAGCCTGCCACCGTATGCCTGAGGAGGCTTTCAGGTTCAGAAGCATAAATTTTCTAAAGGTTTGGGCCCCCAATGCCTTTTTCTTTGAGAAGTGTATTTATTGGTTTAAACTCCGATTTGCGTTTTAGCCACAACGATGTCTCAAAGCAGTGCAGAATTTAACATTCAGCAGAAGATTGTGTGTATGCGTATTCTTTGTGAGCACAGAAGATGGGGTTGATTGCAGCATGCTTTTCTACTTCCTTTTTCTTCTGGTTTGAATTTCTGGTGGTTTGATATGTAGGAATTGTCATCTGTTTCCAGATGAATACTGAAAGCAACTCTGGAGATTTGAACAGGGCTTCCATATACCAGGGTGGAAAATAAATGTTCAGTAATTAGCTTTGAACAAACCTCACTGATGAAAGGTTGAGAACCTGACACTGACCCTTGCTGGGGGTTCCATTGCCCCATCTATCCACTACTGGCAGCTGCAGCTAGCTGCTTGGCCTGAGGTAGCTCTGCCTGATGAGGTTTCTTTCCCTCCCCGCATGAACCAGGTCAGCACAGATAGGAGGGATTCATTAGGCTCTGGTGAACATAAATGGAGTAGCACACAAGGCACCAAGACTCACATTGACCTGCTGTTTGCTTGAAGGCATTCCCACTTAGGGTCTCAATCTAAACTTCATTCCCACATGTTAATGTTTTTTCTTCCAGGGACTTCACTGGGAATGCAATATCTTCCATAGGAAAACAAGCGTGGAAGGCCTATCCTTGGACTGAGCATTTGTGAGTATCCTTTTGTATTTAGGCCTATCAGAAACTACCCATCTTTGCCTTGGTTTGGATAAGTTTCACACTTTCATTGAAAGAACATTAGTGGCAGTCAGAGCCACCCAAGACCTCCTAGCCCCTGAGGGAGCAGACCAAATATTGCCCCACCCCCTTACTTCTCCTCCAACACTCAAGGACTACTCACTTCTGTCCCACTCCTTTCCCAATCCAAGAGGAGTGTCAGTGGAGGCAAGTGGGGCCAAATCCATTTGGCCCCATGAATGGCTCACTCTGGTGGCAGTTGAAATAAGCTGTGCAAAAACTTAGAGCGCAATCCTAACCTAGAGCTAGACTGGCATAGTTAAGCTAGCAATATTTGGCCAGCACAAGGGACACAGTAAAGTATGTTTGAGCCACTCTCAGAACCAGATTGGCCAGCACACATACATTCGCCATCCTCCTTGACTCTGAGAGTGGATCAAACGCACTTTACAGTGGCCGTTATACTAGCCAAACTTTGCTGGCCTAACTATGCCAGCCTAACTCCAGGTTAGGATTGTGCCCTTAGCTGGCTAGACCAAGGCAAACCTTTTGCAAGATGACTCAGCTGTACTACAAGGTAATTGAAACCTGGAAGACTCCTGTGTACCCAGTGGTGTCATTCAAATGATTTAGGAACAGGAACTCACTTTTGATTGGCACTTGTCGGGAACCCAGAACCAGCCACGGAGCCCGTTAGGATCTGGAACACCCGATCTGGTCCGTTCCCCCTGAATGACATCACTGTGTATACTGTATGTCTTCAACAATTTTGTGAGTTAAGGTGTTAATTGATATAATGCATTTTAAAGGAGGAATATGAAGCAAGAGAAGAACATATTCGAATGAAGAAATTGGAAGTGTTGTTGTTTTATTGTTTTTATGGAGTATACTGTAACTATGGGTGGTGTCCTGCTCCTGCACTTCAAAATTTGCCACTAGAAAATTTTGTTCACCCATACATTCGAAATGGAGCAGTGGGGATTTGAGTCGGAGAAGCCTTAAGCTGCAATCTATTCATGTTTACCTGGGAGTACATCCAATTGAATTCAATGGGACTTACCTCTGAGTAGGCATGCATAGTTCACACTGTTAATCTCAGATTTTGGGAGGTTTGTTACCAAAGAAGATTACAACCTGTGCCATTTCCAAGCAATTTAGGTAGTAAAAATGATCATCTTATTCTAGCAACGTGGATCCATCCCTTTATGCAGCCTTCTGCCCATGTAATTGACAGGGAAACATGAACATCCCCATCATGGCTCTCACTTGAGCCCTTACAGGAACTGGCCTGGCCTTTGTGAGTGGAGAATGAACATATGGTAGTTAAGCCCAGTCTTAAAACAGAAAACCAGTCTGTGATCTTCGTGTGATGTTCTCAAACTTTCCTCTCTTTCTCTCTAGGGTTCTCAAGGGCAACGGCTTGAGCCAAGTTCAGAATACCTCTCTGGAGGGCTTGCTTATGCTTACACACTTGTAAGTTTCTGTTTCTTGCAGTATGTTTTAGTCACTGAGCTTCTGGGTCAAAATGATATCAAACTTGTTTTCTTCCACTGCTAAAAGCAGCCAAACATTTTGTCAAGAAAAATGATGTAGGTGGAATAGGCTAACCTCATTTTCCCCTACCCACTATCCATGACAACTTGAAAAAGTTCAACCCCTCCAAAAAAAAAAAAAAGCAATTTTGCAATCAAAAAATGCATCAGAACCTGGGCTCTGATGAGATGTTACGAGTGGTGTATGCCAAAAATGCAGAAAGCATAAGAACTGAAGGAACAACCTTAGAATCAAAGTCATTTCTTTCCATGGCTCTGAGAGCACAATCTTAACCTGGAGTTAGACCGGCACAGTTAGGCCAGCAAAGTTTAGTTGGCACCAGGGCCACCATAAAGCGCGTTTGGACCACAGAGTCAGGGAGGAGGATGCACATACATGTGCTGGCCTCTCTGACTCTGAGAGTGGTCCAAATTTACTTCATGGTGTCCCTTGTGCTGGCCAAACTTTGCTGGCCTAACTGTGCCAGCCTAACTCCGGGTTAGGATTGCACTCTGAGGTTGGTTTAGCAGTCCTTTGTGTCCCTCCTTCACAATATAAATAATTTATGTAATGATATGCACATTTGCTGGATTTGCATATTTATCTAGGCCACAAAACCCAGTTTTCCTTTGTGCAGAATTTTGATTATTTTATTTAGGACAGAATACACAGAACTCTGACCTGAATTCAATCTCTACCTCAGTCACAAATACTCTTGGGCAAGTCAGACACTGCTTCAGTTCTGCTAGAGCTCTCTGGGTGATTATTGAACTGGGGCCCTTTTGGGGGGGGGATTTTTGTAGTGAGTTATGCTGCTGCAAAACATTTTTTTAAAGTCAACATTTCAATCTTAAAACATGTTTATTTAGAAATAAATTCCATTGATTAGTTTCATAGGAATGTCAAATAAGGTGTGGTTAGGGCTGCAACCAAAACAACACAACATATAATTGTCTTGGAGCCAGGGGCAAGAATGTGCCATGAAATATTATGGCAGTGGTCTTCAAAGTCCTACTTGGACATTGAAGCCACTGTAAGTGCTTGTGGGGGCAGGGATTGGGGCTGGGGGGGATTGTCCTGACAGTGTCACAGTGATCGCAGCACCGTGGGGACCCAGGGGCATGACAACATACGTGGGGGCTGTGGGAAACCTTCCGAAGGGTCCTGAAGGCTTGCAGCCCACTGCACGACCCTCCTCTTGTTGCAGTTAACTCGTTGTCAGAGCTCACTTTGGTTTGTGATTGGGGCACCCATTCTTGGGCCATTGCCCTTAAGGGGGAATGGCCCTTTTTATCTTTTAATGGTGGGTTACGACCCACCACTTTGCATCCCACTGTATTATGGTATGGTCTCTGTATATTAGAGAATTGGCAGATGTTGGGGAAGGCAGGCTAAGGGAGAAGATTGTCATTATCTGATCCTTTTTATTTTTAAGTAACTCATGGACTTTTTTGTATTTTATTTTTCTAAGAACAATAAAACTCAAACCAGCATTTAGTGACCCTTTAGTTCATTTGTAACCAGGCATTAGCAAACACAGGCCCCAATCCAGAGACAGGCAGTTCGTGTCTCACTCTGTTGGAATCATTGGGGCTGAGCGTAATCAGAACTAACTGGTATCAGTGACAGCAGCATGCTGCTAAAATGGCCAGTCTCTGCTCCTCTGCCTTGAACAGCATCTTAGTCTGACAACGTCTCTTGTTAACTACTGCAGATTAAGCTGCTCTTCATTTTCTCATTCATTTCCCCAGGATTGGGAACCCAGAGTAAAACGAACTACAGGAGAATTGAATTCTTGACCAATTATCCTTGCTTCTAAGTTGCTAGCAATAGGGCCAATTTGCCAAATTGGGCCCTGCTCCTAAGGCCCTGCGCTAGGCCAGTGGTTCGTGGCACTTGCCTGAATCTGAGAAATCTCCTTTCCAGGCAGTGCCAAGCCAGCAGAACAGACCTGTTGGACCGAGCTGCTCTTGCAAAGCACACAGGTCCTGCCTGGCCCCGGAGCCAGGGCCAGCCTTAGGGCGATTTGACCAATTGGGCCAAATTGGGCCCTGCACCTGGAGGGGCCCCACAGCGGGGCAGTGAGTCGAGCGCCCACAGCAGGCACCTCGCTCTGTAGCCAACACTCCAGCACGGACTCCAATGCCGAGGTGTCATGAGAAGAGAGAGGAATGTTGCTGCTGGACAGCCGTTCCACCTGCATCTGGGTCTGATTGGCTTGAAATCGGAAGCCCCTGGAAGCAGTTGGCGGGGAAGTCATCACATCATCACCATCTACTTCTGCGTGTCATGCTTTGCAAGTGGAGTTAAGTCATCAGCTCTGTGCTTGCCGCGGTCTCTCATTCTGGTGAGCAGGGCCCCCCCCCCAATGTTTAGCACTGGGCCCCGCAGCTCCTGTGCCTGGCCCTGCAAACAATACTGTATTTGCTGAGCCTCCCGGCCAAACTGGGCACCACGGTTGTTTAGTTCTGCACAGATCTGCCACATGGATTTAGGTTTTGTCAAGTTAAACAATCCAGGCCAGTGGCATTGGGTGAGGAAAGATAATGTTGATAAGGGGGGGAGTAGGTTGGCCACTTCTTTCTAGCCTCTCTAGCTTGATAATATGTGTGTGCTGTTTTTAAACAGGGATTTGTCATGTAATAAAATCCAAGTGATTCAGAGAAAAGCATTTGAAGTTGTCCCATTCCTGCGGTTTATGTAAGTCCTTAAAGCATAAATATGGTCTAAGCTGGGGGTGAGGCAGCAGGGGTGGAATAAGCTTCCAGCTGCAGTTGACAGGCCTCTGCCATGGAAGCCGTTTCCCTTCCTTCAAAACAAAGGGGTGCTGAGGAGAAAAGCACGTCAAGGGGTCACACTCTATAATATGAAAGGCTTCCTCATAATCCCATGTATGTATAAAGAGATTACTCATTGTTGAATGAAATGCATTCTGCATGTGCTCAGAGGCTAAGGTGGCCCAATTTGATCCACCCATTTTGCCACCTATTCCCTACCTCTTTGAGCTCACGTTACCACCCTCCACCAAACTTGCACCTTACCATGTTTGCACTTCACCTACCTCCGGTACCAGCTACACCCTGGCTTTTTGCAAAGATATTTTGTTTTGTTTTGTTAAGCTTATTACATACATTGCAAAAACCTCTGCACAATACTTGTTTCTGTTTCTTTTGAAGAAACTTCAGTGGCAATATCCTTGACCGGATCTCTCATGGGGCATTTGAGGCCTGGCATGGGATGCAGTTTTTGCTCAAGTTGTAAGTGAAAGTTGTAAGTTGTAAGTGAAAGCAACCAGCCTCTTGCTCAGAGGCAAAAACTGAGTGCCTATAGAAGCTTAAGGGACTTTGTTAGACCTGGAGCATACCCCTTCAACTATGTCAAATGGCAGAGTTGACCCCTGGAAAGGTGAATACTCTACAGAGAGGGCTTCTGAGCAAGTACAGAGAGCACTTCTCCTCTCAATCTACCCCGATGTAGAGCTTTGGAGTGGGAGCGGCGGCGTGTGTGTGGTTCATGTCACAGGGCACAATCCTATGCAGCGCCGGAATGGTGAGGCCAGCTGCCCGGCCAGTGCCATATCCAACACTGTGTCGGGGAGGCTGGAGCCTCCCCCCCCCCAGCAAGAGCACATTCACACCCTTACTGGAGGAGAGGCTCCAGCCTCCCTGATGCACTTCTCAGATCTGCGCCTGCTAAGTAGCAGCTGCAGATCCGAGGAGACTGCGTGGTCCGAAACGGGGCCTTGGGATGAGGCCTTGGATTCGACCTTATATTATGGCTGAATCCAGGGCCCATCCCAGGCTAGCACGCCTGCCGCCGCCCTCCACAACCCACCCTCCCCCTGCCCAGAAAGGCCCATTCCCTGCCCTCCCTCTTCCCAGAACCTCCCTTGCTGGGAGTTCGGCTGACACAAAGGAGGCTCCCCGTCGGCACTCTCAGGCCAACGCTACTCGTAGCGGCAGCCAGAGAACTTTAGCGCCGATGCAGGGGTGCCGTTCAATGCCCCCGCATTGGCGCTAATGATGTAGCATTGATGCAACAACATTGCATCAATGCCACGTCTCGAGTGGGATTGCATTGACAGTTTGTGCCATGAGTGGGTGAGAACATGAGCATGCTTCCGTCCTGTGGTCTTCCCTACTGACCATGTCAAAGTTTTTTTTTAAGGTTACATCCTCTAAAGCAGCCTTCAACAATAGGAAATCTTTACTTAACGATTCAGCCATTTCACCTCTACTGGTAGAGTGAGAGCCCAAACCTATGCCTGGTCAGTGCCAGTCTCATGCAGTGCCAGTCTCATGCCCAGGCAACTGCAGAAAGTGCTGTAAGGCCCTCTATTGCAGCTGGGAGACAAATGGCTCCAGTGGGGAGTTGGTGCTGGGCCTCTGTGCTGGCCGGACAATCGCTGGGGTGCACCAATGGGGTCCACCAAGTTCCCCACTGGATGGCTGGGAGGCGTTCTTGGCTGAGGGGAGAGTGAAATAAGGTGGGAGGCATTCCTAGGCGGGGGAGGGTGGCCCAGGAGGTGGTTCAGGCCAGGGAGGGGGGCGGGGATGGCAGCAGAGGCTGCTGCTGAATCCTCTCTGCCCTCTCAGACTTGAAAGGCCTGTACAGGCTTCTCAAATCTGTACCAGTTATGGAGCTATGGAACTGCTGCAGCTCTGAGTAGCCCAGTAGGGGCTGCCTGGTCCCAACATGGAGTAAGGGAATCAACGTTCCCCTTTCCTGACTTGAACATTTGCTCCTCTACCTGAAGAGACCTTTGGCTGTTGCTCTGGCACCACAGGATACAGGCAGCTCATATGGGATTGGGCTGCCCGATTGGTGAGCACAGAGCCGTAACTAAGGCAGAACCTGTGTGGCACTTTCCCCAGGTGCTATACCAAGCAGAGGCACATGACAGCCCCCAGGCTCTGCCCTAGTTCTGAAGGAGGTACTGGGCTCCCCATTTCTTCTACAGGAGAAGGAATGGGGGCACAAAGCTGCCCACTCCCCCCCCCAAAGTGACTGACATGTCATATGATGTTGTGACATCACTGCCCCAGGTGCTGGAGGAATGTGTTATGCCTCTGGGCTAACGGGCATGGGTTGGTGAAACAAATGGGCTGGTGAGTTTCTTCCCATATTTTCCTAAGATGGTAATTGACTGATTTCATTCCTCCCTACCACCATCAGGGATCTTACCCATAATCCACTGGCAGTCATTGAGGATGACTATTTTTATGGACTGCCCTCACTGAAGATCTTGTAAGTACCTGAAGTGAATTTGTTTTTATCATAACTATGATTTTTCTGCACTGTGGACAAATGATATCTTCAGGGCCACTGTGCACTCTGGAAGAACTTTCAGATTTTTCCCATATTGTTTTTGCTGTGGTAAAATCTGAGGGTATGCTACTGAACATGAAAAGATACCGCTGAGAACATGCAGAGCCCAAAGCATTAGCCTGCAACTTATTTTCAATGCCAGGTCTCAACTTCAGAATGTGTGAAGTAATAAGAAAGAAGATGTTGTCTTGGAGTATGTGCAAAATTTGATTTCAGCCAAGTTACAGCACTGTTTTTAAAGCGTGGAACATGTGAATAAATCCTAATGAGTAGAACTAATCTGATTGTGTGTAGGCTGCTTTTGTGTCACCATGTAGTTACCCAGATCAACCCATTAATTTGGTGTCAGGGGTATAAGTTTCTGGGCCAAAGATATGCTTTCCAAGTAGATAGAAGCTAGTGATCTGGCAATGACATAAATGTACCTGTACTCTACATGTGTTCTGAAGTACTCTACTATTGTTTGACCTGTGGCAAGACTGGGTCCTTGGCTTTTGAAAACATATTCCAGACCTAAGCAATGATCTCTCCCCTTTCCATTTTTCATGGCACACAACTGTGTGTATTTCAGAATGTTAAAAGCAATAAACCCAGACACCCTCATGAAACTGAGTCTACCAAATTCCCTGTGTGCTATACCACACAGATACACTCTCTGTTTTGTTTCTCGTGGTGTCTAGTGCTAGCACTGTGAAGAGTCTTATGTCTTTATTTCAGAGACCTTGGTGCCACAGAAATTACTGCAAAGGTATTAATGAATATACTTCGGACCTCCCTGCAGCTGAAGAGTCTGTAAGTACCATTTATGGCCTTTTTCTTTGCTGGATGTCCAGTGAGAGGAGGAGGAAAGCAACCAGAATACAGAGTCAGCCTTGCTCTCACTCCTTCAACTGGTCCTCTCACTCATGCTTTTAGTAGAGATTGTAGTTTTTTCTGTGAGAACTACTAATGCTTAAATTAATACTCTGTTGTGGTAACATTTCCTGCCCGACAGACTGTGTGTGTGTGTTTTGTTGTGGGGATGTATTAATATACAGGACACCTGCAATATACAGGACACCTGTGGCACATTTGGCAGGGAATCTTCAGGAGACAAGTTGACGTGGAAAAAACTGAGGGTTGAGAGAGTTAAAACAGATAAAAGGAAGTACTTTTTTACCCAGCTGGTAGTTAATCTTTGGAACTCTTTGCCACAGGAAGTGGTGATGGCATCTGGTCTAGATGCCTTTTAGAGGGGATTGGATGGATTTCTGGAAGAAAAGTCCATCATGGGCTATAGGCAGTGGTGTCATCTAAATGATTTAAGAACAGGTACTCACTTTTGATTGGCACGTGTTGGGACCTGCTCACTGGAAGTGACGTTATAAGCCGGAAGTGATGTCGTGGCAGGAAGGGACATGAAAAAAGACCTTTTTGAGGCCTCAGACAGTTTTAAACTGACCCAACAGTTGCAACAGTATTCCACAGCACCCCCAGAACATGTTAAGGAGGGCTGGCATCATGTTAAAGTGACCCAACAGTTCCAAAACCCCAGAGCAGCTCATTTTTCAGTGGCAAGGCAAGGCAAGTCTCCGCTCACTGCCTGCCTGCCTGCCTGCCTGGCTCTGAGAACGTGCAGGCAACTCAAACATATAGGAAATTCAAACGTTGCAGGGGACGGAGTCAACGAGTGGCTGGGCGAATGGGTGGGGCCAGCCGTAATTCTAGGAACCGGTACTCGCGTACCCCCGTGTACCCCCTGCATGACATCACTGGCTATAGGCAATGATGGATTGTGCAACTTCCTTACATTGGTGGTGGGCTACTTCAGAGTACTGGGTGCAAGTAAGTGGCAATAGGATGCAAGCATCTTGTTGTCTCATGCCTCCCTGGGGCACCTGGTGGGGCCGCTGTGAGATACAGGAAGCTGGACTAGATGGGCCTTTGGCCTGATCCAGCAGGGCTCTTCTTATGTTCTTAATTTCCTGATAGCAAAAAGTTTGCAATCCACTCAGATGTCATGAGCATCTATTACTGGCATCACTACAAGATAACTCACAATTCCATTCTCTCTTACCCATGCCATTCTGAATGTGCCTCAATTTCCAACCCCCTTTTTCTTTTTTGCTTTTCTTTCATGGGCTATCTTGTTAATGTACCTGCTCAGGGGCACTTAGGACTGCGCATATGGAAACAAATGTTTTAACTTTGGTGAAATGTAAAGGTGAAATTTGGAGGAATTGGCGTTTTAGGAGAAAAAAAAGAACTCCAAAAGGTTCAAACTGCAATACACGGTTTTTTGATTGTTTATAAGAACAAACAGTGAGAATAAATGCAATGTGAGAAACAAAATACAGTGGGCCCTCCTTATCCACAGGCTCAGCACTTGTGGATTTGAATATCCACAGATGCTAAGCCCGCGGCTGGAAGGCCTCTCAGGCCCTGGCACAAACCACAGAAAGCTCCAGATCTGGACGGACTGCCAGCTGAATATTATAAGAAATGTGAAGAAGTTACGTTGATACCTTTTAAAAGACTGATTGATGAAGTATGGCAAAATGGAGAAATTCCAGAAACATGGAAAGATGCTATGATAACTTTGATACATAGACGCTGGCACAAACCAGAAGTGCCTTCCAGTTTAGTCTGGGAGGCTTCTGAGGAGGCTGGGAGGCATGACCTCTGGAGGGCTGAGCACAGTCCCCAGGTAAGCAACTGTGGGCACAATCCTAAGCTGCACTGGAACAGGCAGGCCAGTGGGCCTGCGCTATATCCAGCACAACTTGGGAGCAGGCTGGAGCCTCCACGGGGCAAGGGCACGTTCATCCCCTTGCCTCAGATCTGTGGCCACTATATAGACAGAACCCAGAAGCGGCTGGCCTGCACAAAGGTTGGGGGTGATTGGGCTCGATGATAAAAGACTCCGTGGCGGAACAGTAAGCTCTGGAGTCTGGAGAGACTTGACCTAATGCATTGTAATACAGCCACGGATCTAGGGGGGGGCACGAGCCCTGGGCGACGTTTTTCGGGCTGTCTTGGGGGGCGTCTTTTGGGGCCATCTTGGGGGGCAACATTGCACGGGTAGACCTGGTCTTTTCCCTCCACAGCTTCTTGCCCAAGAAAATGTCCTGCTGCCTTTGCCGTATGAAGAAAGACATTGAAATTTTGAGGGATACGGTCAAGCTTGATTGCGCCAACGAATGTAATGGAAGAACCAATCTGTGTGGTAGGGCATCCGCAACTTTTAAAAAAGCCTTACATGATGTTTTGATAATTAAACAAAATAATTTCCAAAATAATTTTCATTCTAAGAAGAAAAAAAATGTTGCAAAATGAGATCCACATTAAAATGCATTAAGAAATAAAACCCTAAGACATAAGGACCCAAACTTTACAGACATTAAAACAGGTATTAAATGTCCAATTCAGGGGCATAACTAAAGAAGTGCAGGGGGTGCAATTGCACCAAGCATCAAGCTGAACTTGACATTAATGGCCAAAATTAGGAAAGCCTTGGTATGTATGAAGAACACCATCATTTATATATCATTGGAAAGGTAATTTAATCAGAATGCAATGACATAAATCAGAGAGTATTACTCTATCAAAAATTATGGCCCAAAAACCAGAGAAAACGAAAATACAACTGTGATGTCACTTCCTGTTGTGACATCACTTCTGGGGCAACATTTTGCCCTCTGCACTGGGCTACACTTTCATTAGTTTTGAGATAAAAATTTAACTAGATCGTTGCCAATCTGCTTTGTTTTTTGAAGTTCCTCAGCTGATCAAAAATATGAGTCTTTCTTACACAGTTCTAACATATGCGACTGAACATACATTGCTAGTATAAGTGTAATATTTTTCTTCTTGTGTGTTTTGCTTACCCTGGGGGTCTTAATTCTTCCTTAACTTCACTTGCCAAGCCAGTAAGTATACTCCAGAGCAGCAGTTCCTAAACTGTGGGTCCATGGCCACTAACAAAGCAGATTAGGCTATGTGCCTCAAAGGTTAAACAGCCTGTTACTTGGGGTGAGTACTGCCACCCTTAATCTCCATTACAGCCACAGAAGCATGAATGGCTGGCAAAATAAAACATTTTTGGGGGGTGGGTCCCGATATAAAAAATTTGGATACCACTGCTCCAGAGGCACGGAAGGAGCAGAGCCAGTTCTTATTAGAACATCAGTCACCCATGTGAAAATACTTACTGAACAACTAAATGGTGAAAAGAAAAGGACTAATTGTTTGATAAGTGGTATCATTTGTAAATTGTGATTAATATAGTTCATTCTTAGACTTAACTTACTCTGATTTGTTTCAGCCTCTCAACTGCCTCTTAGCATCTCCGCTAAACTCCAGATTTCAACCATTGCATGGGGTGGTGATGATAGAATAGCTCAGTGGCAAGGCACATGGTTTTATATGTAGAAAGTCCCAGATTCAGTATTGGGCTCCCTGCTTGAGACTTTGGAGAGCCGCTGTTAGTCACAATAGATAGTACTGGCCTAAAAGGTCAGAGCCAACCCCAAAGCCCACTGCGCCTTGAATCCTTCCAACTATGTAACAGCCCAATCATCGCATTTCCCCCACCATAGCATGCAACCACACCAAAATGGGCTGCACTACATGTTATGCTGGGGTGGCGGTCAACCCGGAAGCTTGGGAGGGGAAAGGGAAAATGTTTTCCCTTACCCCACCATTATCCCCTTCACCGACAATGATCTTTTCAGACCTGCACCAGTTCAATAACTGACGCATGTCTGAGGAGACAAAGGGGTTGGGCTGGGAGGCTCTGGTAGGGATAGCATGAGGCACAAATTGTGTGTGGGTTCTCCCCACCGTCTGCAGTGGTGGCCTAGAGGCATGTGGATCCAAGCACTTCTAAGATGCCTTTTACAACACTCTAAAGGCCTCCGGAAGGAATTTATCTGGCTCTTGGGCTCTCCCAGCAACACCTTCAGCTACTTTCAGCTGTTGAGCGGTGATGAGGTGTCCTTTCACTGCTGAAAGGACAGCCCACATGATAATTGAGCTTTCCCATATCTGGAAAACATGATCAAGAAATGTGTTTTTTCTTCTTCTGTCATTTGCAGCTAATGAGTTACTGAGTGAGAAAAATGTTCTTATTTCTGGTCATGACCTGCTTAATCACATCACTTCCTGCTTACTAATGTCATTTCCGACCGTCAGCAGGCATCATGAATGCTCTTCAGCCCGCTATATGAACTGAGTTTGATACCCTTGCCCTAGTGCAGTGGTATTCAAACTTTTCAGACTGGGACCCACTTTTTAGAATGGCACTCGTGTCGGGACCCACCAGAAGTGATGTCATTAACCTGGAAGTGATGTTGTGGCAGGAAGTGACATCAAGCAAGAAGTACTGTCATTGTAACGTCATAAAATGACACTCCTGAAATGCAAATTGGCATTCTTGGATTGCAGCAATTGTACAACCATGAAACATCCCTGACAGAAAGCAAGATTAGGACTATGATGTAAAAGCACTGAACTAAAAACAAAATTTTGAAAAAACCCTCACTTGAAAATTCAAACTGTTAACACCCACAAAAGGAATATAACAAGAATCAGGTCTGCACTTTCAAAGATGTCTGCTCCCAGCTTTCAGAGACCAACCTGACATCAAGTTGACCCACCTAGTGGGTCCCGACCCACAGTTTGAATAATATTGTCCTAGAGTACTAAAGGAATTTGCAGTTGTACTTGCAGAGCCTCTGTTAATTATCTTTGAGAAATCCTGGGGAACGGGGAGGTGCCACTAGGCTGGAAGTGGGCTAGTGTGGTCTCAATCTTTAAAAAGGGGTAAAAAGACCTGGGAAATTATAGGCCCATCAGTGTGACTTCAATACTAGGGAAGATATTAGAACACATACAATCTGCACACACCTAGAAAATGTGATTAGTAACAGAACTAACGTAATAAAATGATACTCCTCAAATGCAATTTGGCATTCTTGGACTGCAGCAATTGTACAACCAGGAAACATTCCTGACAAGATTAGGACAAAATACTATGTAAAAGCACTGAACTAAAAACATTTTTAAAACAAAAAAACAAAACCCTCACTTGAAAATTTAAAGTGTTAACACTCACAAAAGGAATATAGCCAGAGTAAGGTCTGCAGTTTCCAAGATGGATGTTCCCAGCTTTCCGCGACCCACCTGACATCAGGACTTGACCCACCAAGTGAGTCCCGACTGACAGCCGAATCCCAAGCCTGCCCACGTCCCCCCCCCACCCCCCCCCTCCGCCAATCCCATGTCTGTATGGACACGGAGCCTCCCTTGCGCCGGCTGGCTTCTGCTGATGCAAGGGAGGCTCAGTGGGAGCGCAACAGCAGTGGCACTGCCTGCAGTGCTGGTCCCGTTGCTCTAGCGCTGGCGTGGCACCCCCGCATCGGTGCTATGATGTAGTATTGACACGATAGGCAGTGTTGGATTGCACTGCCAAACTAATTGAAGAAAGTTACTCATATTGCAATATATTTGTCCAATTACATGTTCTCTCCTTGCAACTCCCTGCTTTGAACCTCAAGTTCCTCTGGAGTCTCAGTGATACTGCTTTGACCCTTTTTTCTTGTTTCTGAGCAGAGAAAGAAGATCCTTTAAATAAGATGCAAAAGGAAATAATGAAAGTGTTAGAAATCAGGAAAATGAATGCCAGCAGGACTCTCACCATTATGCCTGAGAAACTGTCACAGAATACAAAATTGAATCACACAGGGAACAATGTGGACAACCCCAATATAGCTGACCTCCCCCCCACGCCTTTTGAAATCAGTCAAGGAGTTAAACAATCTGAAAGCAGAAGATTTTCTGCAAATCAAGTGGACTGACAAAAACGAGCTGACAAAGCTGTACATGTTGGCCAATTTGCTACAGATGGCACTCAAAGAAAAAATTTCAGAAGCGGAAAGGAACAGTCAAAAGGCAATGGTCCAAAATAATGTTGAGTCCGCTGATGCCAAAATTAAGAATAATGGGCATCTGAAAAAAGTCAAGAGAGACATTTGGCTTGGAGAAAAGCAACAAAGAAAAGAGACTTTTTTCAGGTTTGGCCGCAGTAGGCGAGAATTTGCAAGAGCCCTGATGCAGCATGTAGAGCAGCCAAACGGCTTCAATGTACATGGCAGGACTCGACTGTTGATGAAGCTAGTAGATGACCAACAGAGTGCAGTTTCCCTTCCCACGCCCACTCAAGAAGCATCTGAATCCTCTTCAACAGAGCCCATTTCAACAACTACACCATCATTGACTAGTCCTGACACAGTGGATACTACCTTGGCAGGCAAAGTGATTATCATCCTGAAACACGCGAACACGTCAGAGACATTGCCTGAGTCTGAGAATCAAGAAGAGGTAGCTCCTAATACAAACTCACAACAAGGGATTAAGGAGCTGTTCAAACTGCTAATACGTTGGCATAAGTCTTATCAAAGTCACGACACATCTAACAACACCTCTAAACTCCCAGCAGATAATTCAGAGCCCTCCTTAAATGAACTCTCACCTGACATAAAATTGTCCCATGGGTTACACTGGAAGCATCATGAATCGGAGACCACCACTGTTCACCCTCCACTTTTGCCAACTGAAGATGACTATTTGCTTAAGGGAGACCTCTTTGAAGCTGCGCTGAATGAGAAATTAACAACTCTCATCCCAAATGCACCAGTGAGGAACCTCATATCCCATGTGATCCGTATCCTGAAAATGGACTGCTCAGAGCCCAAGGTTCAGCTGGCATGTGCAAAGCTCATCTCCAGGACTGGTCTCCTCATGAAACTTTTCAGTCAGAAAGAAAACATGAAGACCCCTTCCCAGTTGAAGTCCTACTTGTCATCCGCCAACATGACCACAGCAAATCCAAGGAATTTGGGGACACCTGAGGTAAGAACAGGTAGAGCTCTGCCTGGCTAGGCCCACTCCAACGGCCACTCTACCTGACTGCTGAACCCACAGTACCAGTGGTTGTGTCAACACACACTGCACTGTCAGGAGGGGCGCTGTGAAGGGTACAGTACATGACTTGCCAGTGCATCAGTGTCAGTAAGATGCAAATCCAGGTCAAGCCTACTGGTGAGTTGTCAGCAGCATATCGGATAATCATCTGACCTGCAGGTGGCTCCAAAGCAAGTGCAGTGGGAGTTCACCTGTAGCACATGCTGGAAAGCAAGGAGTTGAGACTTTACACTTCTGGGCTCCACTTGTTTCATGCTCATCAGTATATTTTTGATCCTGCAATCCACTTTAAGTTAAGACACGGAATTTAAAAACAGGTTCACTCACTTTGAACCGGTTTATATCAGTGCTTCTCAATCTTTTTAGTGCTGCAACCCAGTTTGTCTGTTGTGGCGGCCAAGTAGCACCACAGAATGCTTCTGACAGCACTCCTGTGCCAGCCTACAACTTAACTTTTAGCCCAGCTGGTGCTAGCCTGCAACTTTATTTTTAAGCACTTCACTGGTCGTGGTGGCCAGGCGGCACCCAAATGTAACCCAATGCAGAGGGTAAAATGTTGCCCTGGAAGTGACATAACAAGTGTTAAGTTTTTTTTAAAGGCAATTGGCACATTCCTTTTTTCCCCACAAAGAGCTTCACAAGCCAGTCTCACCATCTCAAAGTACTTCAGTTCTGCAGTCCTACATATGGGGTCTCATTGAAAGCAGCTCCCCTTCCATGAAAGCTCCATTCCTAGCTGTGCTTAGCTGCTTTTAAACAAGAACACTCAACCTGGAGCTCTTGAGCGACTGCCCTGCAGCCAAAGCCTTCCCTCTCACTCCCGCCACCATTACCATTTTGCTGTTTCTTACTGAGGCTGGAGAAGGAAGGTCTGATTGAAGCTGGGGGCTGCATGGAGCCTGAGAGGGGAATTAGGAGTAAAACACATGCATGGCTGCTTCTTGTTAGGTTTTGCTTGCTCTGCATTCCTGCACTGGCCTTCCTCTGTACCTTTGCTGGGGAGGGGAGCTTCATTTCCTACTCTCAGCTCCCCCTTCTGGCCTGAATGAGCAATTGCTTTCATAGAAACGGTTGCTGCTGCTATAGTTGCTTGCTTGCTGCTGGAGGCCAGGACAGGAGACAAGGCAAGCAGCAGGGGGGGCGGGGGCAGATAAAAAGGTTCTGCAGGCCTCATTCATGGACTCATTATGCAGGTCAGCGGGCTGTATGTTTTGACACCCCTGCATAAGATAGTTGTGGTTTTGGGATTTTTTTTGCTATATCTTTTGCTAGAATAAAGATATTACACTCTGGTTTTTTTTATTGAATTCCTCGTGAAATTCCACATCCAGAGATATATAACATGATAGTATTATTCCTAAAAACCTCAATGTTAACAAACTGTGGTTTTTACGGGGTTTTTTGTTTGTTTTTAATTTTTCAGCCATAACTTTTGATAGAATGCAGATATTACAACTCTGGTATTTTTCATTGAATTCCTGTGAAATTCCGGTAGGCACCCTCATGTTGACGCTAGTGCTGTTGGGCCGACGCTAGCAGCAGCGTCAGCCCAACGGCTCGCACAAGATTGCACCCTTACTATAAAATTGAATACAAGACTAGATTACCATAGCACAAGCCCCTCTTGGGTGCAGTGCCCCATTGGGAGACATTGGCCCAAATAGCTTAAAGCTGGCCCTGCATACCATGAAGAACCGTGTCTCAGTCCCGCCACGTTCAAATCTCTGGAGAAAAGCCCTCTCAAAAAGACAATTGGTATCTAGCCTGAATTGCTGAATTTTGAAAATATTCAGATTTTGGTTTTGAAATTTTAATTTAGAGAGACATTTTAAAAAGGAAGGTGACTCTTAAACCTTTTTCAGACACCTGTTCTTGCTTATATGCAACAACAGCATGAAGGTGCATGAGATAATGGAAATGCCTTAAAAATAAAGCAGGAACCACAACAAGAAATAGACTGAACTGAGAAGTGCAGCTGCGGATTACAAGTTTTGGTGGTGGAGCAAAGGGGATTCAATTAGCTCTTCAGCCATTATTTGATTTTCTCTGTTTTGTGAACTTTTTTGTTGAAAAGCAGTATATAAATATGAATATGAACAATACTAACAATACTAATAATAGTGTTGCTTGGAACAGCAAGAATGCTGCCAGCTCTAAGAGGGGCGGGGCCCAATGTGGGGCATTTCTGCAGGGGCCTCCACCCTCCCTGGGGGCCCCTCCCCACTCACCAAGAAAATCGCTTGTGGTGCCACACGCAAAGTGCAGCACCTGGAAATACTTGGTGCTGGCATGATGTTGTTTCCGCCAACTGCTTCCAGGAGGCCCATTTTGGGTTGTGCAGGGGCAGGTGGGAGGGCCCAAGGTAAAGCTGCTCGGCTCGCCACACTTATAGCTCATAGAGATCCAGGCTGCAGTAGTGGACAATATGCTCACTGTGCTGGTGTGGGGGCCCCCAAAGTGCAGGGCCCAATATGACGACATTGGACACATTGGCCTAAGGCCAATTATGGTGATGATGGTGATTGTAGGACATTTAACAATCGTATTTATATACCGTTTTTCAACAAAAAGTTAACAAAGCTGTTTACAGGCAAAGAATAATAATGGCTTCCTATCCCAAAAAGGCTCACAATCCAAAGAAATGCAGAATACCACCAGCAACAGCCACTAGAATAGACACTTTGCCTGGGTGAAGAGGGACAGTTAATAGGGGAGAAAAGAGGGGTAAAAGGTTTTCTCTGGAGGCTGCAGAAATCTCCTGGTAACATCTATTGGCTCAGTGGCAAAGGAGGTTTTCCATACAGAAAATCTCAGTTTCAATCTCTATATATATTTTTAAACCAGAGGAACTCAGGCTGGCAGAGCTGGGAAAGCCTATAAGAAGCAACACCCAGATTAAGTAGACAATATTGGGCTAGATGGAGCAACATTCGATTCTGTTTAGGGCAGATATTCAGTTGAGAGCAACTGTCTAGTGGCATTTTATTCAGGTTGACGGAATGACACCACAAATATGGAATTGCCTTCCAGAAGAATTAAGAAGTACACATTCCCCTGTGGCTTTTTAGAGAGGGCTCAAAACATACCTATTTCATCTGGCCTTTGGATGATGGTTGGCTGTCTGCCCTCTGTCCCCCTGGAATAGTGCTATAGCTTGAATGGCCCCCTGGACAATTGTTTCTCATGGCCTGACAAGATGTGTTGGATTTTGCCATGTTTGTGAATGTTTCTGTGTGTTCATTATAAATGTTTAATGCGGTTGGTTGGTTGGTTGGTTTTAACTTATTGTTTGTTACATTGAACACTTATGTTCTCTGTAATCCGCCTTGGGCATTTGCTTCAAATAAAATAAATAAAATGTAGAAACACAAAAAGATCCATCTTCCATTTTCCTTCCCTTTGTCCTGTCTTGCAGGTAGTCGGCCAGGAAATCTCAGAATACGGATATGGCAACAAGCTATTGCTGGCTGTTTCAGTGACAGCGGTGATAATGATTACTATTGCAATTATTTGCCTGATTGAGGTAAGCCAGAAATGTATTTTTACAGTCATCGTTTTATTATGCCTGCCATATTCCAAGGGGTTGAGGCTAGCACTATTTCCTGCTACTGCGGCTAGCATCCCCCTGGGTGTGTGAAATACGCATCCCTTGTGGAGGGATTTAATTTGAAGTAGAGCTCTTCCCTCTTTAACCTCTGGTAAACTTGACTCCTTCTTTTAATAATAGTGCTCAGACCTGAAGAGTACAAGGAGGAGTGGGCCTCTGATCATGTTCAGAGTACTTTTCTCTCATCACTGAACCACCACAGGCAATGTATTCACAACAGGAATTAGAGTTGGGTCATCCAAGCAAGCTCCCAAATCTCTGCATAGGAAGGACAATATAGGGCTGCTGGCACACGGAGTCAGTTAATCACCCAAATAACTAACTTTGCTCTGCTGTGAAACATATTACAGCACTGATCATTCTCACTCATGTGCTCTGCTTTCTTGCTCTCTGTGTCTTAAACAGATCTGCTCTCAGCGTTCTGCAGCAAAGGAAGGCACCCCTCAAGAAAAACGGTAATTCTTGCTGAGAGATACATAGCCGTCTGTGGTTTGCGTTTCTGAAATTCTGCATGCCAAGCTTGGTTTTCTTAAGCACAGGTTCTGAGTGCAAACACCCCCACACACACACTTTCATGTTTTAAAAAAAGCAAAAATGTTCATCCCAAAAGATAGTGGATGAAGAAGGTGAAAACATACAGACGCATGTATGCTCAGTCCTCCCGTGGCTGGCGTTTATATGTGCTATGTTAGCCTCCTGCCATGATCTTCAAGAACCAAATATAGTTCTCCCATCACTTGGGTTCCAAAACCACCCCTCATATCATCACTCTGCCTTTCCAATTCTTGACAATCAAGCCTACTAAAATACCCCACTCACATGGAGTTCCTTTTCTGCATTCACATGTATCATCCGTGCATATCCTGTTTAAAGAAGCATATACATATATCTTCTTTGAAGAAGCCAGCCACTCTGACATGTGAAACAACTAACATGTTGATAATCAGCACTGAGACTCTTGGCTAGAGATGTTTGAAAATGGTGGTGTTGTTGCAATTTCATGATTTGAAAGGCAGAAAGCAGTGTTATGTGTTTTTAATCCAAGCTGTCATTTTTAGTAATTTTAAATGCTTTAAAAGTGTACCAGGTAGGTGATATAATGTCAGCAGATGCAGCCACAGTATTATTTCTAATTGGAAAAGTAATCTATTTTAATTTCTGGAAAATACCTTAACCCCCAAAAGGCAGTGTTTATGTTTTTATGCCTTTTAAACAAAAATAAACACTCCTACTCATGACTAATTAAAGTGCTTTTACATGCATGTAACTGAGGGCGCAATCTATATTCCACCGGAATAACAAGGCCGGCCAATTTGCACCATATCCCGATGCAGTATAGGAGAGGCTGGAGCCTCCACACGGCGAGGGCACGTTCGCACCCTTACCGTAGGGGAGGCTCCAGCTTCCCCTATGTGCTCATCAGATCTGTGCCTGCTAAACAGCAGGCGCTGATCCGAGGAGACCGTGCAGCTTGAATTGGGGCCGCATGGCCTCCCGAACGGGTATAGAATTTGGCCATATGGCCGAATTCTGGACCCGCCTCCATCCCAGGCCGGCACACCTGCTGGCCTGCTCACCGCCTGCCCAGAAACACCCTCCCCCCACCCTGTTCCAAAATGGTGCCTTCCTTGCGCCGGCTGGCTTCAGCTGACACAAGGGAGGCACAGTGCAGGCGCAATGGGACTGGTGCTGCCTGCAGTGCTGGTCCCATTGCCTTAGTGCCGACGTGGGGGTGCTGATCGGCACTCCTGTGTTGGCGCTGAGTGCACAACATTGACACAATCCTGTTGCGTCGAAGCTGCGCAGTGTCTAGGATTGCACTGTGAGAAGACCAGATAGTGCTCTTTAAAATCCATATTTCAAAAGTCAGGGTGCAATCCTCACCAACTTTCCAGCACTGACATACCTGTTCCAGTGGGGCATGTGCTGCGTCCTGCAGTTGAGGGGCAACCACAGAGGCCTCATCAAGGTAAGGAAATGTTTGTTCCCTTATCTTGGAGCTGCTTTGTCCTTACCTTGGCGCTGGAAAGTTGGTTAGGACTGTGCCCTCAGTATCAGAAATTGCCTGTGGACTGAGACGTGAGTGCAGGCCTCTTCTGGTCCCTGCCATTGGCCAGAGGACTAGGGGCTCCTGGGAGGTGGTACCCCCTGCCTCTCAGGATGACCACCACGGCAAGAGGAGGATCACTCTGTCCCTCTCTCCCTCTATCTTTGTCTGTCAAAGAATGGAACTGCTGCAGGGAACTCCAGTGCCTGTGGACTGGAGAAGTGTGGGGAAGCCTAGGACTCAAGGGCTCGTGGGTTGTTTTCTATTGGTATGGTATGTCATTGTGGGTTCCAAAAACATTAAAACAAGCATCCAAACACTTTCTTCTTTCTTATTCCCCCTTAAAGGACCTTGTTTGGCAGAAGGAAGAAAAGCGCAGAGGAGGTAATCACATAATAAGGATGTAACTGATGTGTTCATCAAGAATGTCCTTGGACCTGAGAAATGTGGGTCTGTTGGGGCTAAATGCTACCTTGGGCAAGCGCCAGTCATTCAGTCTGTGTTGGTACGAGGACAGTAGTTGACGCTACCAAAGACTAGGGGAGATCCTGACAAAAGGCCAAACTCAGAGAGCCCCAAATCCCTGGGGACCCTCTTCGAACCTAATCACTGTTGGGTCTGGGAAAATGATGCAACCAAGTCCCTCCTGAGTGAACAGAGTGCAGGCAGGTGAAGCACTGAAATAAAAGTAGAAAAGGAATAGAACACACCAGTGATGTCATTCAGGGGGAACGGACCAGGACGGGCGTTCCGGATCCTAACGAGCTCCGTGGCTGGTTCCGGGTTCCCAACAAGTGCCAATCAAAAGTGAGTTCCTGTTCCTAAATCATTTGAATGACACCACTGGAACACACCCAAAGGGGATGGGAATAAGAGGTGAGGAAACAGTTTGATAACAGAGCAAGAACAATGGGAGAACCAAGTAGGAGGGTTTGTGCAGAGATTGGCATGTACTCATTCCAGTTCAGGGGATCAGTTCCTACACTTTCACCAGGCTTATGGGTGGTCAACTCTTGCCTATTATCAATATTAATCCCATACTCTGGATGAGAGACCAAAGTAAATGTGCAGTGGGGTGGGGGTTCTTTGTTTTTTATAGCTTCTGGGTATTACCTGGATTTTCCTGTTGGATTAGATACTAGAGTGCCACCAGAGCCCCCTTGACCTTTCTACTTTGGGAAATCAAGTTGGCTTCATGGTCCAATATATTGGCTCATGAATAAGATCCTTTTTTGCTGGTCGATTGGAAATGATGGGGAAGCTCAGTAACAACAACAAAGCAAAAATGGCTCTTCCTCCAAAATGTCCTGGTAGCTCCCCATGATGCCCATCCCATGCCTCTTGAGGAGAAAGGTGGATCAAAAATAGGGTGCTGGATAAGAACAAAGACAGGCCCATTACTGGGCCACTTCTTGTTGTGGATGATTTGAGTTACCGTCATTCTTTAGGTGCCATGGGAACCCTTCCTTCCCATGATGACGCTGCAAGGCTATGTGGCTAGTTTGCCCCTTTTCCCCTGCTTGAACATGTGATTTGTGGATGGCTGCCCCAGGCACTCACCACAGCACTACAATGTCTAAAAAAACGTGAAAACACCAGTAGTTGCTCTTTCCTGTCTCTTTTTCTGCATTTGCCCACATATGCTAAATGTAACCACTTGGGCCCAATCTTATCCAACTTTCCAGCACTGATGCAGCTGCAATGCAGCCCTAAGATACGGAAACAAACATTCCCTTACCTTGAGGAGGCCTCCATGACTTTTTGGCATGGCCACATCAGTGCTGGGAAGTTGGATAGGATTGGGCAATTTGTATACCTACACCAGTGCTCTTCAAATGATGGGTCGCAACCCACTATAGGGAGCAGAAAGGGGCCATTTCCTCTTAAGGGGAGTGGCCCAGAAATGACTGCAAGCGATGCCACAGCTATAGCGGGCATTTAGGGGCACGTGCCCTACCTGGATGGGGTCCTTGGGGCATGCAGAAAGGTTGGAGAGGCCCACTGCCACCTCCACAGGCCTCCCTGATGCTAAAAAAATGCTCTGTTGCAAGATCAGAGCTAACTTCTTATTTGGTCGCGAAATAGGAAGTTAGCTCTGACCTTGCAATGGAGCTATTTTTAGCATCAGGGAGGTCTGTGGAGGCGGCAGTGGGCCTTCCCAACCTTTCTGCATGCCACAAGGACCCCATCCAGGTAGGGCACTTGCCCCGAAGTGCCAGTGGCTCCGCGATTGTTGCTGCGCCGCCAGGTCCTCCCCCCCCCAGCCTCTGCCCTGCCCTTGCAAGCACTTACAGGGTCTTCAAAGTCCGAGCAGGACTTGGAAGGCCACTGACCTACACTATTACAGTATCTGTTCTGCCCTTCCTGCAGGGAACATACAAAGCTCTCTGCCTCCACACCATGTTTTTTACCCTCACAGTAATGCTGATTTGAACCTGGGTCTTTCTATGGCTCATCTATGGCCTCAATGAGACAGGTATGGAAGGAAGTCCATAGCATCCCATGGGGGGACAGTACACATTGTCAGTGATTGTCAGACCATCCAGTGTCAGGGACTGAGGATAGATTTTGTCCTCACCATAGCAGCATTCCTAAGTGGAGCACTTTACTTTTTCAGGGAGTCAGGAAATCATCACCTTTCACTGCTTTTAGGGTACATTTAGACCTGCTAAACTGTTTCATGCTCTGATGGTGACCCCAGAAGTTCCTGTCTGCATAGCCACAGTCCTTCATCTGCATTCATTCTAGGTTCTGTTCCTTGGTGACTTTGAGTGCAAAGAAATGATGGCCATTGATGTTTAGCTAGCTAGATAGTGGCATTATGGTCCTTCAAATCCGGAAACCATTTGCTGGAAGGTGTGATCCATTGTTGCTTCTCCTCATCCTGCTTAGGCTTCCAGCATAGTTTCACTGCTTGACAAGCCGCTTTGGCTCAAAGAGTCGAATGAGCCTCTGAATGAAGTACAGAGATTAAACCTGGCAGACAAATTGCAAGACGTAGAGACTTCCGATGAGGAGAAGGCATACAGCTGGGCAAGGTACAAATGAAAGGGATGGGATCAAATCTTTGATGGCTTCTTTCACACAGGCCTGTTTCTCCAGAATAATATCCTTCATTTGCTCACAAGCAACAGAGAATCCAGACAACATCATTGCCAGCATCTGTTGTGTTCCCATGCTTTCCGCCTCCTATGAATACTATTTGGCCCACTATGTATATGAAGTGAGTTTGACACCCTGGCCTACCATACAGATGGCTACTATTTCCTGATGGCAGCAGTGCTATGGCATACCCTGCAATGGCCTTTCCATTTTCAATTGGGTTTTGCCAACCTAAACATGCCCAATGACAGTTTGGTTGCTTTAAAAGAAACAAAACTCCTTTCTCTAGTGTCAAAAACATAAATTAGAAAAAAAAATTGGAGAAAATCTTGGGTTTGCTTGGCAGATGGCAATTACTCTCCCTGAACACTGCCAAAGATAATCCAAGCGAAGTTTTCCTGTGTTGAATATAAACACCAGCAATACACATATTAGGAAGCTTGTGTTCTTCAGCTCTGTATTTTCAGATACTGCTTTTTGCAGCCTGGTCTTGTATATGCCTGCCCAAAAGCAGGTCCCACAGAGTTCAATGGGGCATAGTCCCTGGCAGGTAAGTGTGCAAATGATAGCAGCCCAACTTTCAGACCCCCAGAGAAGGGCAGAGAAAACTGTTTACTTGTATTGAGTCGGTCACTCTTTTCTGGGACTAGGAGACTTGAAGCAGAAATCTCTCTAGCCTCAGAGGTAGTAGGAGAGGGCAAAGCAACCAGAGCAGCAGTATCTAATGTAAGGAGGAGAAGCAAGGAGGACGGTCCAGCAGGTGATATCTCCTGGCCCTGAAAAGAAGGGAGAGTTTGCTTTGCATCTCTGGGGCCATGGAGTGCCTCCCTGTGCCCAGCATGACATCTGAAAAAGGAGCCCCCTCCCCTGTTGCTAAACTTAAAGAAAAAAAAGTTGGTACAAGGCAATTGAATTGTGTTGTTGAAAATAAAATTAAAAACTCAGAAAGCATTCTCTCTTCCTGTTACTTTTTACATCACACATTCCTCCCCCCCTTTGCTGCGGGGCAGGGGGAGGGCGGGCCTGAGGTGTGCTGGCCCAGGGAGCGGAGCATGTCTCTGGGTCATGGGGGGCTTGATCCAGGCACTTGGATTTGCACCAGCGACTTTCCTGGTGCAGATCTGAGTAGCCCCATAGGGGTGGCTGAGGCTTACCCTGTGGTAAAGGAACAAATGTTCCCTTGCCCTGAGATGAGTTACAATGGCAGCCAAACTTAAGCTGGATACAGTGCAGGACAGCTGGCCTGCCTGCTCTAACACAGGTGTCAATGTTGTGCACAGTTTAAAGGTTCACTGTTTTAAAAGGGGTGAGTGTGAAAAGAGCTTGAAATCCATGACTAGGAATGTTGCAGGGGACACCTTGCTCCTTCCTAACCTAGGAACCCAGCCTTGCAAAAGCAGTTGGAAAGCAGTGAAGTGTTTAAGGGGAGAACAGAGTACTGGGCCTTTAAGACCATTCAGGCTTATTGCACTTGTTTTCCTTCTGGCACCAAAGCGAAGGAGCAGCAACAGCCTGAATAACAAAGTACAGGTGCAGTTGAGGGGAAAAGCAGCTGAAATTGGTCCTTGTGAGCATCCTTACGCAAAATGAGGCTAGTCATGTGCAAAAAGGGAGAGGTCCAAAAAACACTGGAGAAGTAACAAAGAGCTTGGTTCCCCTGAAGATGTTCTGCTGGACAAAGAACAAGAGAAGGCCCAGAAATAAGGAGAAGGTATTTATTGACTGCTTCCATCTGCATTGCAAGAGAAGACCAGAGAGTTAGTAAAGACCTAAGAGCTAAGTTACAGTGGTTGTTAAGAGCATTTAGTAGTTTAACCCTATGCATTCCAATGAACAAATTGAGCATTTTGCTCTTGTTATTGATATTGGTCTTTCTAATGGCCCTTTTAAAGGAAAGTAATTGTTTGGGGCTTATGCGGTGGTTAAAAACCCTATGAGATTGATCAGTCCTTTAAAATAGAGGGGAATCTCTTGACAACAGGTTAGGATTGGGCTCTCCATGGCTTCCCTGAATTTTTGCCTGTCATGCAATGGTTGAAGACCCAGAACCCATTCATACAAACAAGTGGTAGCAAAGAATCTATTCAGTGAGTGGGATTTTGGCACTCTTTGCCCAGATCTTTGTTCTGTTCCATGACTGGCAGGAACAAAAAAAAATAATGCAAATAAAGCTGTTTGGCATATCTTTCCTTATCTGCATAATGAAATCTGTTGCAGAATTTGGCCATGCTCAGCACAAAATGTGGATCTTTATTGCATGCACCCACTTTCAGATACAAATTGTTAACTGCTAAAGCTTTCTCTTTTAAACTGGTAATAACATTTTGGCCATTGCAGGGCAGAAGTGTGCAGTGTTACTTTGCCAGTACAGCCTTAGAAAAATGATGCTAAGTTATAAAAATATTTGCAATCCAATTCCTTGTGGGTAAGCTCTATGTAATGTCTGCTGTTCTCTATTTGTCAGGCCACCCTCAGTGATAGAAAAACCCCCTTCAAGAAAATCCAGTTCAAGAAAAGGGTAAGTAACCCTTCTGGGGAATAAACCTGGGCTGTTTGTAATACCCTTTAATTGAGGGTTTGTCTATCATGCAGTCTGCTGCAGAGGAATGTTGTGTATTTGTTGATATACAAAGCTACGGATGTGAAGTGGTGGTGAATTCAAAAAAGCACACGGCTTCCTCTCGGAGCCTGCTGTTAGTTGCTGAGTGGTTTGGCGAGGAAAGCCCACCCAGTCCCACAGGTAGGAGCATCTCCTTTTCTGGCTGTACCCAGAGTTGGGGCGTGATATTGCAAGCTCCTTGACACCTTCCCTGGGGCGTGATATTGCAAGCATGTGCTCACTAATTGCTTCCTTGAATCAATTGGTGCACACGCACCCTCTCCCATCGCTTCCCAAGTCAGGGAGACAAGGGGGCGCCTGCTGCCTGGGCGCCTATAGCCACGGCTGGGACAAAATTGCCCCAGCTGTGGTAGCAGAACCCTGTGCATTCCCTTGGCACCCAGAGTTGGGAAACCAACAGAAGATCCTGCTGCCTGGACTTGGGCAAAATCAAGACTTTCCATGTGTGTAGGATCTTGCTGTCAAGGCCTGGGTGAGATCACCCCATTGGCTTCCCATGTTGGGAAGCCAGGGGTTTGTGTTGGGCACCTGTTGAAGTAGCTGGAGCGAAATTGTCCCAGCCACCTCTGCAAGAGCCTGCATGCTCCCCCTCCCTTGATGTGACATCATGTGGTGTGCCCAGGGTGTACCAGTGCCCTGGTACACCTCTGGCTGCACTTCAGACAAATGCAAGTTACTGCTGAACTGGGACAGAAGACATACCATACAGAAAAATAAAGGGTAGTATTCTATGAAAAGATCCAGAGCAGCAATACAGTGCTCCCTGCAGTTTGATCAAGGGTGCAGAATGTGCCCCATCCATGCAGTTTGGCCCCCAACCCACCTTCCCCCCCAGCTTTAGTTCACTCTTCCTGATCACTCCCTTTTTGCCACTTGGCATTTTGGAAATTGTTGTTATTGCTCTTTAAAAAAAAAATTGTTTTATATATTGTACATTTTTTTATCTTACATTATTAGCCGCTTTGAAAATTTGCTCTGGCAAAGGAAAGGCGGGATAAAAATATTTTAAATAAATAATAATAAATGCAGAAGAAGCACATGTAGAGGAATAGAGTAGTGGCTGCCTTAGCTAGAGCATCCACCATTCTATTTCTCCTCCAAATCCTTCTTTTGATTCCTGTTCCTGCTGCTAAGAAAAAGCACCATGGTGGAAATGGAGGTGGCCAAAATCAAGGCAGAGGGCAGCTGCCCTGCCATGTCAGAAACAAAAAGGTAGACCCCAAAGTGGCCCACCTCGCAGGAGGGAAGGAAAGTAACCAGGCTTTCTTTGTAGAGGGAAGGGGGAGGCACTCATCACGACATTGGTTGCCCCTCCCGTTGGTTGCCCCATTGGTTGCCCCTCCCGTTGCCCCTCCCATTCAACATTCTCTCCGCCTCCTGGGAGAGCAGCCCATCCTCAGTCCAGCTCTGCCTCGCACAGAGCTAGGTCGCGCTTCAGGATCGCTCCCAGAGCTCATCTCTACCTCCTTTTCCTCCTTCCTAAATTTTTCCTACTTCTCCCTCTGCTCTCCTCTTGAGGGAGCCAGCCGCGCAAAGCACTGCAGCATGTCAGTGCTGTTCTGGAGAGAAGGAGAGGGAGAGCCTCACCTGATCGAGTGGCCGTGCACACGGTGACAGGCGGGCAGAGAGTCAGGGTCCGGAGCGACTGCTAGCCCTGGCCCCACAGATACAGAGGTGACCGCGCTGCTACAGGCAGTGGTGCACTTGAAGGCCTGCTGTGAGCCCGCACCAAAAAAAAAAAGCAGGCCTCGCCACGCTTAGAACGATGGAGGCAACGGACCTAGTGGAACTCACAGATGGGCTCAAGAACAACATGGAACCCAGTCAAGTAACGGGTCTATGGGGTCCCACGTGGAGGGGGTGAGTGAAGAGGCTCCTACCCATCCTTGCCAATCCTTGCCAATCCACAGTTCCATGGCGTCCCTCCCCCCAGCTCAGCTCGACACAGTCATCAAGCTGGCTGTGGAGGGAGTTTTTAAGGAGCAGCTGCCTCTTATCATCAAGGCCTGCAAAACTCCAAATCCTCCCCCCCCCGAAAAGCCAAACACAAGAGGACTCTAAGCCCATCTCTGGAGTCCTTGAATTGTTCAGAGGGAGGGGGGAGGGCCTCTATGCCCACTTCTAAAAGGGCAAAGAGAGATAAGCCTCTCTCCCACAAGGCTCATCTCCACAGCAGGCAGGCCTCTGCCACTTATGAGCTTAGCTCCACCCCATCTTCCTCAGACAAGGAGGAGGGGGAGCTTTCTAGAGAGGATGAACTAGAGGATCAGGCCAAACAAAATCTGGACAGACTTTTTCCAATTGATTTGTTCGCAAGGATGCTGGCTAAGGCCACACAAGCCCTGGATCTAGCAGCAGGAGCTCCAGAGGGCTCTGCCACACCAGGTTCTGCCAAGCCTCACAGGGCTAAGCTCCTTTTTCCTCAGGGCCCAGTAAAGCCTGAAACAGTACCTTTTTCAAAAGCCTTCCAAAAAACTAATGGGCACAGCCCATCCACCCCAAACACAGCTCATGCAAGGTGGCCCTAGTGGACGCACCCATGGCAGCCATTTCATCCTTGGCGGTCCTTCCCACCTTCAGAAGATGCAGGCAATCCAACACACCTGTTGGACATCTGGGCAATCAAGCCCATTCCCCAACTCCACAGGGGGCCGGGGGTATACTCTGTATTATTCTTAGTCCCCAAGAAAAACAGTGACATGAGGACCATTTTGTACCTCAAATGGTTGAATCGGTTCCTCAAAAAGAAGAGGTTCAGGATGGAAACATGGAGGTCGATTGTCGCCGCCCTGGAGGAGAACGACTTCATGGTGTCGATTGACCTTTTGGAGGCATACCTTCATGTTCCCATTCTGGAAAGTCACCATCAATACCTCCACTTTTGTTATGGGGACTCCCACTACCAATACAGGGCATTGCCATTTGGCCTAGCGGCAGCCCCCCAAATATTCACAAAAATCCTGATTGCAATGGTGGCACATCTCAGGCTCGGGGGGGGGGTGACCCTTTTTCGTTATTTGGATGATATCCTGGTGAAGGCTGCGTCCAGAGAGCATGCCCGGTAGGATGTAGCAACAACCTTAGAGTGCCTGAGGGGCCATGGGTTTGTGGTGAACCTCCCAAAGAGCTCCCTCGAGCCATCACAGTGGATAGAATACCTGGGTATCCACATAGACACCCACTCCTATCAGGTGGCCCTGTCCCAGAAGAGGCAAGAGACCTTGAGTCACCTTTGCCAGGTGGTGCAATCCGCAACACGAATGGACCTGATGTCCTTAGCAAGGCTGCAGGGGCTCATGGTGTCCTGCCAGCACATTGTGGACTGGTCCTGGTTCCGATTGCGTCCCCTTCAGACGGTGCTAAGTCCCTTTGCGCTGGAGATAGTCAGTCCCATCTCCTTATGAAAATTCCAGACCACTTACATCAGAGCCTGGGGTGGTGGCAGAGCCCAACCCGGTTATCCCAGGGAGTCAGCATGAGCTTTCCACAGAGGGTGGTGGTGATTATGGATGCCAGCCTCCTGGGTTGGGGGGCTCACATGCAGGAGGCAGAAAACAGGGGACCTGGTCTGGGGCAGAGAGGCAGCATAGCATCAATTGGCTGGAACTGCGGGCGATTCAATTGGCTCTATTAAATTTTCAAAAGGCCCTTCAGGGGTCTCATGTTTTGATTCACACAGACAACATGACGGCCAAAGCCTATGTAAACCACCAGGGGGGTACAAGGTCCAGAAGCCTGATGGCAGAGGCCACCCTGTTGTTCCTATGGGTGGAAACGTGCCTGCTGTCCCTAAAAGCAGAACACCTAGCAGGTGCAGACAATCAGGTGGCTGATTGGCTGAGCAGGCAGCGGCTGAGGAAAGCCGAGTGGCAAATCCACCCCGAGGTCTTCAAGGAGATAAACGTAAGGTTAGGAAGGCCGTAGGTGGACCTGTTTGCCTGCAGGTGGACTTGTTTGCCTGCAGGTCCAACCACCAACTCCCCTGGTTCTTCAGCAGTGCAGAGACGGGGGGCAGAGGGCATAGACGCCCTTCAGAGCGAGTGGCCGAGGGGGCTGCTGTATGCGTTTCCTCCCTTCCAGCTTCTCCCTCTGGTGCTCAGAAAGATAAAACTTCACAGGGTGGAGGTAATCCTCATCATGCCCTTCTGACCAAGAAGACCCTGATTCCCGGAGGTACTCAGGCTCCAAAGCGGGGAACGGTGGTGTCTGCTGGAGAGACCCGCTCCATCTTCGTCAGGACCCGCTGCTCTATCTTCAACTGGGGCTGTTCTGGTTGACAGCATGGAAGTTGAGCGGCAAGCGCTGAATAGGTGGGGTTATTCTAACAGGGTGCTGGACACCCTCCTGGCAAAGAGGGTCCACTAAGAGATCTTATGGGTCCACTTGGAGGAAGTTCTGTGATTGGTACAAGGGCAAAGGTATATTGGCCTCTAAGACTAGGACCAGGGACATCCTGGAGTTCTTACAGGATGGCCTGGAAATGGGGCTGAGCACTCACATTGCGCAGGCAAGCAGCGGCCATAAACAGTACCTTAGGAGCAGGCTCAGGTGGTAGTAGCAAGTCACATCCGCACATTCAGAGGTTCCTCAGGGGGAGGCACTGCTCAGTCCCCCCACGGTCCACTGGTTTCCTACATGGGACTTGCACAAGGTTCTATCGGCCTTGATGAGGCCGCCCTTTGAGCCTATGGCCAAAATAGATCTTAAAGAGCTAACTGTCAAAACGTTTCTGTTGGTAGCCATCACTTTGGCTAGGCGGGTGTCTGAGCTGGGGGCTTTGTTGATTAATTCTACCTTTTGCATCTTCCACAAGGACAGAATGGTTCGCAGACCAGATCCCACCTTCATCCCGAAGGTTAACACCTGGTTCCACAGGGCCCAAGAATTGTCACTACTGTCCTTCTGTCCTAACCCCAGTCACTCCAAGGAGCGAGCTTGGCACAACCTGGATGTATGCAGGGCTCCTAGATTCTACATAGACAGAATTAGGGAATTCCAGAAGACCGAGTCTCTGTTCGTAGGTTCCAGGGGGACTGGAGGGGTAGTTGGGTAGCCACAACTGCCCTATCCAGATGGCTTAAGATCGGGATTGAAGCGGCCTACAGAGCAGTGGGGGAAGCTCCACCAGAGGGCATCATGGCCCACTCAGTTAGGGGAGTGGCCACCTCAGCTGGGTGTGTTCCCTGGGTGATATCTGTAAGGCAGCCACCTGGTCGTCCCCTAATACTTTCACCAGACACTATAGGATTGATAGTGCAACCTCGGCTGAGGCTGCATTTGGGAGACGGGTTCTCCAAACAGTGGTAGCATCCTGAGGGCCTCGCTAAACCCACCCAGTAGATTAGGCTGCTCGAGCACGTCCCATGTCATGATGAGTGCCTCCCCATTCCTCCTACAGAGAAAACGGAATTCTTACCTGAGAATATCCTGTTCTGGGAGGAGGTAGGGGGAGGCACTCAACCCACCGCATTGGAGCTTGGCGATTAGCAGGGGTGACAGATGGTAGGAGCCCGGATGGAGAGTTTACCTTGCCCCGCTGAAATTGGGTTGTCTGGTGTTAGTTCTTTTCCCTTCTGTGTTTCTCTGCTGCCCGTTGGCGCCTTTTTACTATGTTTCTTCTTGCCTGCACATGTGTGGCAGGCCGTGCACCGCCCTCAGGGTGGTGGTGGAGGGTCTCCTATTTTCCAGTTCTTAGCCAGACTGGGGATGGGCTGCCCTCCCAGGAGGTGGAGACAACGTTGAAGTCCGGCCCTGCCTCGTGCATGGGAGGGGCAACCCATGTTGTGACGAGTGCCTCCCCCTTCCTCCTCCCAGAACAGGATACTCTCAGGTAAGAATTCTGTTTTCTCACCCCTGTAGCAGGATCTTTTTCCTCTCTCGGGAAGAGACCGCTCCAGTCAGCAAAATCAAATGGAAGAAAGCTTTATTGAATACAACATGTTAGAAAAGTAAGCTATATAGGTGTCCTTCCATATCTGTGGATCTGATATCTGAGGTTTCATTTATCTGTGGTTCGCCTCTGGGCTCCTGTGTAAATTACTTTTGTTTTTCTTTGCTAGCAGTGGAAGCATGTATTTTCTTGCTTAACAAAGTTTCTTGCTTAACTGAGGAACGCCACATGTAGGCAGGCAGTCTGCACACTAGAGGAATATAACCAGAACGCTAACAGGAACTATCCTGCTTCTTGCTAAGGTTTGGTTGGTTGCCTTGTGGTATGCAGGCAAATGTTCCGGTACTCTAAGGAGAGCTCTGGCTTTCCCAATTTCAGCCCTCAATATGGTGTGGGCCATGTGGCCCCATTGCACCAGTGCTGAATAGGATCGGGCTGCCCGGCTGGAGCCTTGACACACATTTAACTGGAATAGGCCTCATAGAACACAAGTGGGACTTACTTCTAAGCCAGCATGTATAGAATTTTGCTGCAAGACCTCCAATATCCAGTTTTGCATCTCTTGAACAACTTTGACAAAGTTGCTGTCTTTATTGTGATAACCAAGTTAGGAAAGGGAAGAGAACCGTCTTGAATGCTTTTGTTAAGATCTGCTTTTCTTGCTTTGACAGATCACAGATAACTGAAGTGACCCCTGTTAAAAAGCCCAGTTCTAGGACACTGTGAGTAATTACAGCTTCATTAGCCTGGCTGGTCTTTTCTTTAATTTCAGCTAATCATTCAGGAGTAGTCTATAAAGCAGCTTACTGATATTGACGGAGCCATGATCTGTCATTTGCTCAACATTTTAATCATACTTATGTGAATAGGTCATACCCTAGAACCACTGCACCCAGTAGCGTAGCTATAGAGGAGTGGCACAGTATGTATTGCAGGCACTGTAACATGCTGTGTAAGTAGCTCCTCCCACTCGCCATCAGAGCCATTCTGGGCAATAACAGCAACTATATTGCTGTTGCTGCCCATAATATCTCCAACACTGTGGGCGCAATCCTAAACTGAGTTAGGCCGGCATAAGCTAAGCCAGCAAAGTTTGGCCAGCACAAGGGTTGGTGCACAGCATAAGGTGCACAGCACAGCATAAGGTATGTTTGGACCACTCTCGGAGTCAGAGAGGTCAGCCCACAGACGTGAGCCATCCTCCCTGACTCCGAGAGTAGTTGCAGCACCTGCAATACTTACTGCACCATCTGCCATGTTAGTTACGCTACTGACTGCCCCAAACTCTATAACTTAATGCAGAATGTTCTGCACCCCCTAGGCCAGTGATGGTGAACGTATGACACGCATGTCAAAGGTGACACCACACAGCGTTTGGGGTGACACACCAGTGTCCACCAACACCTGACAAAAATTGAGTTTATTTTACTTATTTTTCATTTTTTGCAATTACTTGATGTTTCTTTATAGAATACATAGCACCACACATGATTGGACTGTATTTTTTGTTTAAATAAATGAATATAAAGAACTGTTTCTCTTTTGTTTGGGAGGAGGATTGACACGCCAGAAGAGTCGAATTAAGCATTTTCCAAAGTTTTGACACACCAAGCCCAAAAGGTTTGCTATCACTGCCCTAGGCTAACTAATTCCCCGTTCTTTCCCATAAAAGAGATCTTTTATGGGAGGAAAAGCACAGCAGTCTGTCAAAGAAAAACACAGTCGCAGCTCTAATTTGGTGAAGATATAAAAGAGACATTGAAACGGTCTTATTGAAATTGAAGAGACTTATTGAAACGGAAATGGTCACCTCAGGCAGCTGATTGTTTGGAAACCTCCTTCATGACTCCCCCTTCTTCTCTCCTTTCCCTGGAAAAGAAAGAAGGGGACAGAGAGGAAGAGGAAATGTGGAGGGGAGGGGTGAGCTAGAACACTGGAGAGTGGGAGGAGCAGAGGCTGGCACATTGTCAGGTAAGGGGAAAAGCATTTGGCATGATATGTCACATGTCAGGAGGTCTTGGGCCAGTCCTGATCTGCTGCCACTGAATATGGAGGTTTCATTGAATGAACATTGCTAGTGACCATTGACAGACTTCCTCTTCATACATTTGCACAATCCCGCTGTCAGTCCATCCAAGCCAGTGGCCATTGCCACATCTTGTGGCAGTAAATTCCATGGCTTAATTATGCACCATGTGATGAAGTACATTCTTTTGCCTGTGCATAAATTCTCTTAATAATAGAGCTAATACAAGAACTCCTTTTCAGTTGTGTGAGTGTCATCCAATTGGCCACTGGTTTTTTGTTGGTTACTAGTTTATTGGGTGACCTGTTTTTGCTTTTCCCCTTCCCACAAGTAAAAAACAACAATCCACAATTAGTCGCTCAGAATGGTGGTGGAAATAATTGGTGGTAAAGTCATCATCACCACAGTTACTTCCAGATACTGCTGTATAAAGTAAAGGTTTCCCCACAACCAAATGCTCTAATCGTGACCGACTGTAGGGGGCAGTGCTCATCGCTGTTTCTAAGCCGAAGAGCTGGCGTTTGTCCAAGGACAAGTTTCTGTGGTCATGTGGCCAGCATGATGCACAGAACGCCGTTATCTTCCCACCGAAGTGGTACCTATGTATCTACTCGCATTTTTAAATGTGCTTTTGAACTGCTAGTTTGGCAGGAGCTGGGACTAACGTCGGGAGCTCACTCTGTCACCTGGTCTCGAACTACCAACCTTCCAGTCAGCAGCTCAGCGGTTTAACCCGCAGCGCCACCACCTCCCCGCAATGTTGTATAGGGAGGTGTAAAAGTCATTTATGCCTGTGGGTGCCAGATGCCTTAGCTGCACCACTGGGCATGGGGACATCTTGAAGCTTCTGATGGAGCCAGGATGCATGACACAAAAGTGGACATGACTGGATTTTATAGTGCTGGCTATAACCCATAATCAAGTATATATAGCTGGCTTGGGCATTGCATTAGTCCTGAGCATCTTTCAGTTTTCAATAGCCTCTGGCTGGCCTCTCCTTAACCTGTTTTTCATTCTTTGTCAGGACTCCGATCGTGGCACCAGAACCAGCTCCAGCACCACCACCAGCAGAACCAGCTCCAGCGCCACCGCCACCGCCTCCACCATCACCACCACCGGGTGCACCTCCAACTTCAGAGGCAGAAGCCAGTTCAAAGCCAGAGTGAGTTACAGCCTAGGAAAGAGCCTACTGAAATGCAAGCTTGCCAGATGAGTTATCGTTTTTTAAAAGGCATATAATTTGTCTAGCTTTATGCGGATTAGTACCCCCTTCTCTCTCTCTCTCTCACTCACGCACACGCACACGCTGTAAAGAGCTTCCAGCCTCTCCAGAGGGGAAAACCTTTGACGGAGG
>JAJKFI010000047.1:982071-1016513 GCA_029204185.1 Lerista edwardsae
AGAGAGAGAGAGAGAGAGAGAGAGAGAGAGAGAGAGAGAGAGAGAGAGAGTGCCAAGCTACCCAGGCTCCACATGGGGCAAGAGTTACTTTTACTCTTTCATACTCCTTGCCCCCACTTAAAAACAAACACAAACAAACACAAACAAACAAACAAACAAGAAAGGCAACCGAAACCAAATGCTGTGGAACGAAAGCGGTTTTTTTCTCTTTTTCCCAGCAGTTTGGAGCTGCCAGGACGGCTGCAGAGGGGGTCTCAGGCTCCCTGGAACCTCCAGAGAGCCATAGCGACCCCCAGGTAAGCCTTAAAAAAACCTCCCTGATCTCCAGCAGCACGATCCTGGAGATTGTGCTGCTGCTGGTTTCTGGGCCATTCCCCTTAAAGGGGAATCCCCATTTTTAGTTTGGGAATAACCACTGGGTATTCAGGAAAGGGTGGCAACGTTTTGCTCCAAAGTCAGAGGGGTGACGTACCTCTATTCCATATACCACAGGTCCTCGCAATACAGGGGCCCTTCCTGTGCCGCATCAAAAATGTTGAGCACTTTGTGAATTATAGTACTGTATTAACACTTGGCTTAAGATCAATTGCTGATTCGCATACTTGGGCATTGGAAGTTTGACTGGTAAATTATAGAAAATTTTCACCCCCACTTGTTTCTTTTCCCATGTAAGGAATCACATATTTTTAACAAAAAGCAGCTGGCCACATGCTCCCACCCCCACCCCATGCCAGCCCTGTTTCTCTCCTTTTCTTTTTGGTTTTCTTTACAATTACAATATTGCAGCAGAATATGGTCACCAAATGCTTCTGGTCTTGGAAGAATTGCATCACTTTGTGCAGCAGACAATGAAGTCTTGATAGCATAACAACCCCATCTCCCTAATGGAAACTGAATTAAATTAGCAGCTTGAAATTGTAAAGAGCACTGGGAAAAGTGTTCGATTGTGACCTCATGTCTGGGAAAGGAAACTTGATACATTATGTTGAATGTAAATCGTGCTCGGTTCATACATTCTCAATGGAAAAGTTGTTTCATTCAGAAAGCACAATATGAACTGCGGTGAGGAAAACAGGGGGAAGGGGTATGGTGATGTTCTTGGATGGTATGTTACCCTAAAACAGCCAGTGGGAGGAGGCAATGAGCCCTTAGTGTACGTAGGGTTCCCTCTTCTCTTTGGACATTTAAAGGGAGAGCAAAGCAAGCTGCTGATAATTTCATTTGATGAAGAATTCTATCAAGACAATGACCAACAGAATAATCTTTCCAGTAAGTTCTTAATTTCTCTCTTTAATTGCTAGCATTGGTTATTCACACAAACTAAAAGCAACATTTGTCTTTGCCTCCGTTTGTCCTGTCCTCTCCTTTTCCTGGCTCTCCCACTTGTTGACATTCTGATTTTAAATTCCACAGGATAGGAAGCAGTTGTCATTATGCCACTCTGCAAGGTGACATGGATACTGATGGTACCCATGGTATCCTACAAGGGAGTTGGAGCACTGTAAGTTGGAGCACATATAAATATGGGCTGTAGGGATAGCGGCAGCGCACTCTCTATGAATGTGCTGCTGCCAAGCAGGAAGGGTTTTTGTTAAAACTTACCTGGAGATCACTATAGCTCTCCAAATCGCCTGTGGGGAGCCTGTGACCCCCATTGCAGCCCTCCCAGAGGCTTGAAAATCTTATAATTCTTTTTAAAAAAAACCACTCCCTGTTTCAGTCTGAAAACTGGAAGTGGGTTTCTAAAAATTTAATGCTAACATTCAAAGGGGAAAATACCTGGAAACCAAGCAATACCGGGTCTGGCATTCAATATCTAGGAGTCTCTACCTGAACTTTCTAAGGAGTTCTACCTCTAAGGACAAGACCAGTAGGTTGAAGAGAAGCCAATTGCTTCATCTTTTTTTCCAGATGCAACCACTTGGATGAGTCTGGCTAATGTGTGTTGCAGGAAACTATATGGGCCTGACTGAAATTAACACGCAGCCAGTATTTACACATGTATCTAAAAATTGTTTTTAGTTCAGTGGTTTTACATAATATTTTGTCCTAATGCTGCTTTCTGTCAGAGATGTTTCCTGGTTGTGCAATTGCTGCAGACCAAGAATGCCAGTTTGCATTCCAGGAGTTTCAGTTGATTATGTCACAATGACAGCACTTCCTGCTTGATTATGTCACTTCCGGCTATGACATCACTTCCAAGTTAATAACATCACTTCTGGTGGGTCCTGACAGGAGTGTCATCTCTCTTCCATATACAATATTTTTTCTAAGGAAGGCAGGGCCATGTGCTTGGTCCTGCTTCTTTTTATCCTTGCAATTGATCCTTGCTTTTTATCCTTGCAATCCTTGCTTCCCCTTTTTATCCTTGCAGACAAAACAAGCCAAGAGGCAGGGTGTAGCCCAGCATCACCCATTGAACCTAATGGCTGAGCAGGGATTTGATTGTTGGTGTAAGTAAAAGTTCTAGCCATTATATCACATTGGTCCTTTTACTAAAGTAAAGTAAAGTAGACCTTTATTGGCATAGCAGACAAATACAAACATACACAAGGAGACAATAAATAAACAACTTGTTAGGTCATCCTCTAAGATCTTAAGATTTTAAGTTGGATTCTTGAGCTACATTGATCTTAATTATGTCCAACAAAAATTTGCCAAGGGCACTCAAGGAGTCCTCATCGGACCACTGTAGGATAGAACTGAGATAGGCTTCATCAGTAAGCCCAGGCTTTTGTTGTGGAAAAGAGGCAAAAAATTTATCCCTCGAGACCGAATGAAGTGGACAATGAAAGATGTGGGGTAGCGTCTCTACGGCATTCATCGGACAGGGACATAATCTATCATTAAGAGGAATATTATTAAATCGGCCCGTTAACACCGCTGCTGGAATTGAGTTACAACGGGCCAAAGATATTGCCCTTCTAACTTCAGAATTATGCAGTAGGGAGATATAAGCAGGCTGCAGGCCCACCACCAAGGGAAGATTCCAATGCAAAGGAGAGCAGGATCTATTTGCAGCTCTTAACAGATCTTGTGAATTGATGTCAGCCAACCTTTGTCCTTTTACTATATGCTGTAGATTCATACGTCTTACCAACTTCATACATGAGAATGAGGAGTATGTCAGAGCCTGCATAATGGCTCAAGTTTCTTCACCAAAGGGATCTAACAGAGTTTGCTGAGACCACCTATGAGGCAACACACTGAGGCTAAGGATTTGACTCTTCATCCACATTCACCTGCTGTCAACATAAAGGGAAGGATTTGCCACTGACAAAGGTCCACTAGAGTATCATCCAAAGGCAGAACTACTGAATGGTTTTAGAAAAAGGCTGTCAAGAAAAATGAGCATCCAACAAACATAGTAGTTGGATTTCTTTCCCTGCAAATTACAACCTCTGCCATTCTCATTCTAACCAAGGAAGTTGCCACACAGATTGATGAACTGAGCAATTGTTCTCTCTAAATATTTATGCTCAGCAGATAGAATGGAAAGCTTTTGGAATGTAAGAAGCTGCCTTATATGGAGTCAGATGAGTGGTCCAGTATCATCAACCTTGACTAAAAGTGGTACTCTAAGGTTTCTGAAAGGAATTTTTCTCAGCCCTATCTGGAGATGTCAAGGATTGAACCTGGACCTTCTGCATAGAAACCAGATCCACCAAGCTGTAGCCCCTTCGTCTTTAGTGTCTTTTGACTTAGATTCTGACCTCAAACAAAAAACAAGACAGACAAGCTTCTCCTACACAAGAATGGGTGGCCAATCCAACATTTAAGATCTGTAATGTGCCTGGAGGATATTCTTTGATAATCTGCACTGTGAGATGCCTTCAGACCAGCGGTCTCCAAAGCGTAAACTGCTGTGCAGCAGAAACCCTTTCCTCATCCCAAGCAGGGTGGATCATTCTGTCTCACACCCAAGGGCCATAGTTTGGAGGCCCCTGCTTCAGACCATAAAAAGCTCTTAGGGTAAGAGAATTTATGAAGGAGAAAAGTGCAGTCCATCTAACTTGAAAACAAACATGTAGTATTTGCCTCCAGGACTGTCATTGCACTCTGTAGATTAAATTCTTCATAACATCTTATGGAGAAGAGCCACACAAAAGCAGGAAATAACAAGGGAAGACATTAGCATTGACCCTGCTCCTTACAAATATTGACTTTAGAAATACCATCCTTTATGCACTTTTTTTCAGAGTCCAGGTGTCCTTGCCAGCCTGTTGCATTCCATTGTTTTCTTTACTGTAATGATTTCACATTGGATACAAGGTGCAATGCTATAGTCCGCCTTGTCTTACTAGAAGAATCATCACTAGCTGCACAATGAAAGTACCTGGTCCCCCACTAATAATTCAACATACTCCTGCCATTAGCATTCTCATGTCAAACTTCACCCACCTCTAAATTACACAGCTGTTTGAAGTTTCACTTTCTCCAATCAGAAGGAGGTGCCATTCAGAAGCGCCTCATGAGCTGAAAGCTCATTTCTGCAATTTTAGCTTGCTTAAGCCTCATTAACTCTTTTGAATGTGAAAGTTGCTGCAAGTCAAGATGTTCTTATGGTAACTGATCATGTAAAACCAAGGAGGAAGCGATCAAGTACTTGAAAATCTTCTTTTAAATTCCCAATGAAGTCTAAACTGAAAGAAGTCTAAACTGTGTATTTAAGAAAGTATAACACTCAGTTATGATTTGACAGTTTGAAGAGCTCTCCACCCAAAGGTCTAAGAAAGAGAATGAGTGGGTGGGATTGCTGCCCTATAATGATGGCCAATTGGTGACAAAGAAAGTGGAGCTGCTCAACTGCTACTTTGCGTCAGTCTTCTCTCAGAACGAGGACTGGATGCTGGATCCTTGGCCAACAGGGGGGAAAGTTTACATCCCCAGAGGTAATGAACACCTGGGCAGCACAGATATGCAGATTAAGATTGACAGGGAACTTGTCAGAAACCACCTAACTGGCCTGAATGAATTCAAGTCATTTGGACCTACAGTGCTAAAGGAACCTGCAGATGTACTTGCAGAACCTCTGTCAGAATATCTTTGCGAAATCCTGGGGGATAGCAGAGGTGCCACTATACTGGAAGTGGGCTAATGTAGTCCCAATCTTCAAAAAGGGGAAGAAGGAAGACCCGGGAAATTACAGGCCTGTCAGTCTAACTTCAAGATATTGGAACAAATGATAAAACATACAATCTGCACACACCTAGACAACAACTTCGTGATTAACAGAACTCAACATGGATTTGAAAAAACAAATCTTGCCAGTCAAATCTCATCTCCATTTTTGATCGGGTGACTAGCTTATTGGATGGTGGGAATGCTGTGGATGTGATTTATCTTGATTTCAGTAAAGCGCTTGACAAGGTTCCATATGACATCTTAATCAGCAAGCTGGAAAAATATGGGCTAAATGAAATCATTGTCAGGTGGATCCGCAACTGGTTGGATAATCGTACACAAAATGTGATTGTAAATGGCTTTGCTTCAACCTGGAAGACAGGTTCAAGTGGCGTGCCCCAGGGCTCTGTCTTGGGCCCGGTTCTCTAACATCTTCATCAATGACTTGGAAAAAGGGATACAAAGGGACCTCATCAAATTTGCGGATGACACAAAACTGGGAGGAGTAGCAAACACAATCGAAGACAGTAAAAGCCTTCAGGAAGACCTGGACAAGATGGAATACTGGGCTGAAAAGAATAAGATGAAGTTCAACAGGGAAAAATGCAAGGTTCTACACCTGGGCAAAAATAACCAAAGATGCAGGTATAGAATGTACTGGCTTGACAGTACAACATGTGAGATGGATCTTGTAGTTGCAGTGGACCACAAGATGAACATGAGTCAGCAGTGTGATGCAGCTGCAAAGAAGGCTAATGCCATTTTAGCCTGCATTAATAGAACCATAGTGTCCAAATCATAAGAAGTTGTGGTTCCGCTATACTCCGCATTGGTGTGACCTCATCTGGAGTACTGTGTTCAGTTCTGGTTCAGTTTAAGAAAGATGCAGCCAAATTGGAGCAGGCTCAGAGAAGAGCAATGAGGATGATCAGGGGGCTAGAAAACAAGTCCTATGAGGAAAGGTTGAGGGAACTTGGTATGTTTAGCTTGGAGAAAAGAAGACTGAGAGGGGATATGATAGCACCCAATATCTGAAGGGCTGTCATAAGGAAGAAGGGACAAATTTGTTCTCATCTGCCTTTGACAGTAGAACTAGGTCCAATAGGTACAAACTGCAAGAGAGGAGATTCTGGTTGGACATCAGGAAGAATTTATCGACAATGAGGGCGGTTTGACAGTGGAACAGATTGCCAAGGGAGGTGGTGGATTCTCCCTAACTGGAGATCTTTAAGCAGAGGCTTGACAGGCACCTGCTGGAACTGCTCTAGGAGGATTTCCTACTACAGACAGGGGTTTGGACTTGATGACCTTGTAGTTCCCTTCCAACTCTATGATTCTATGAAATACAAATTTATAGCTAAATGTTTTTGATTTTTTTTTTGATAGCTGAATTGTATTGAATTGTATTCATTGGAATTCAAATTCAAATACAAATTCAGTTGAAGGCTAGGAATGCTGTGAAATGATGCTGTTGGGGGAAGTAAGAGACTTACATTGTTTACATTGTTTTTGCATAAATATATTGTTGCTCAGTGTATTTATGCTCTATTTTCAGGTGCCACCTGTACAAAAGTCACTGGAGCTTCATAAACATAAATCCAGCAACAATTCAACTACATATTCAGGGCTCTCTATCCTGATTACCCTTTGGTGATCTCAAAATGCCCAAGTCTATGCTTCTGGGGGTTGTTTGTTTTTTAAAGAGATTGGTGGGGTTGTCTTCTCTTATACATATTTCCGATTGCGTGATGTGAACCAAGAAGCAGCACCCTTTGTAAGTCATGACAGTTGACACCAAAGTGTAGCTTGGCCTGTTGAGTGTTGTGATACATGTCAATCTATATTTTCCAAAAATGAACTATTAAGGAAACTTCTGGTCATCATGCCCTAGCAAGGAGTTGATTACATTCTCACCAATAGCAGCTCCAGATCTTATAATGAGTCAGACTAGCCATGAGCAGTCATAGCTCCTTTTGAAGTTGAATTTCTTCATACAATAGATGAAATCTGTAATATGTCTTTGCTTTGTCCTTTAGGTTGCCCACTCTCCATTTGTGTCAGCCAGCAAGACTGAAATGGGAGCTGGTCTGGAGATCAACCATTCGGCTAACAGCATTGGCTTTTTACCTTGGCTGTTGGTGCTGCCCAATAGACATCCACTGCTGTCCAATTTCCATGCATCGTATGTATATTAAAGGAAAGTTAGTGAACAAAATCAGGCATACTCATGTGATCTTGGCTCACAATAAAGGTTGCAAGGAGCTTTGGACCTGTAAAGGAATGTGGGTGCTACCAGTTGCTTAATGGACTATGGTTCGACGAGGACTAGTAGCATGGCTCCCTCAGATGATAGTTCTGTTGGTGGTGCTCTGCTGTACAGTATCTGTGCTCTACATGTTGGCCTGTACCCCCAGAGGTGAGAATCAGCAGCTTGCCTTTCCCAGGGCCAACAGCCCTACAGGGAAAGAGGACTTTCAAGCTATCTTACAGGAAAAGGAGGAGCATCATTGGGACTACATAGACATTCTGAAGAGGCAAATTGCCCAGCTGAAAGATGAACTCCAGGAGAGAAATGAGCAACTGAAAACCATGCTGGGCCACAGCACTGACTCCTTGGGAGTGGGGGTTGACCCAGGGCACTCTGAGAAATCCCAGAAAGACCTTTTGCAGTTCCTACATTCCCAGGTTGACAAAGCAGAGGTGCATACTGGCATGAAGCTGCCAACGGAATATGCTGCAGTGCCCTTTGAGAGCTTCACCCTGCAGAAAGTGTACCAGTTGGAGATGGGTCTTACACGTCACCCTGAGGAAAAGCCAGTGCGGAAGGACAAGCGGGATGAGTTGGTGGAAGCTATTGAGTTGGGTGTGGAGACTTTAAACCATCCTGAGAGCAACAGCAATACAAATCACCGGAAGTATTCCACCACTGACTTCATAGAAGGTTTGTATTCTTGGGACTCAATTATGAAGGAGTTAGGCAGGTGTGGATTGGAATGGCCAGGTGAGAGAATTCTTTTCCATCATCTAAAAAACCTTTTGCTAAGCTTAGACAGGCTTCCCAGTAGGGTAAACATGGTTTCACATGCCATCGGTTAGACCTCCTTATGGAAAGATTCTTACAATTCCTCTGAAAACATCCTGCCCCCACCCTATTATTGTGTGCAAACCCCAGCCAACACAACCCCCATCAGGAACATTTTACAAATTGTTCATCATGAGGTAATGCCCTGACAACATTATCCAAATCAGCTGAAAGGCCAGCACAAGTCGCGTTTGTGCCCGTTTTGGTAGAAGTTGCTTTCCCAACTCCTGGGCTTGGAGGTCCGAAGATAAGGCCGGCCTTGTGAGGCCAGCATAGGGACTTCAAAATTACTAAGGGCTCAATCCTAGCCAACTTTCTAGCACTGCTAACAGGGCATGTACTGCATCCTGCAGTTTGGGGGCAGACATGGAGGCCTCTTCAAGGTCAGGGAATGTTTGTTCCGTTACCTCAGAGCTGCATAGTCCTTACCCCAGTGGAGGAACATTGGTTAGGATTGCACCTTCCACCATATGCTAAACATAACCCTTTACTCACTTCAAGAATGTCTTGCTTTCCTTCATTTTCTAACAGGCATGTACCGCACAGAAAGAGATAAAGGCACCCTGTATGAGCTGACATTCAAAGGAGACAACAAATATGAATTCAAGCACATTGCCCTATTCAGACCATTTGGTCCCATCATGGAAGTTAAGAATGAAAATCTCAACATGGCCTCCACCCTTATTAATTTCATAGTTCCACTGGCAAAAAGGGCCAGCCAGTTTCGGCAATTCATGCAGAATTTCAGGTTGGTACATTTCCATCAAGATAAGCTTAGCTGCTGTGTTTTGAACAATCCTAATTTGCAATGTATTTTAAGAAAAAGGAAGAGGTAACACTTACAGATCCAATTCATATGTGCAGCAATCAATGTGGGTGGCTGCTGATAGCACAGTCTCATGGGCAGAGGTGCATGAACATTCTTTCATTTGATTTTTATCCCACATCTCCCAAAGACAATGTGGCTCCCAACAGGATTACCATTAAAATAAAATGCAAAACAAATACCGCAAGTCCACCTACAGTCACTATGTTTAATACAGTTGTTATAAAGTTGTAGAGAAAATAATGGATTCCTGCAACTGTATGGAGTTTACACATTCTCCCATGTCTGAGTGTGTTTCGTCCGGCCCAAAAAGCTCATTTTTATTTCAGGGTTTAATATTAGAAGTATTTTGGATATTTCTTTAGAGGTTTGGTGATGTTTTTGTGACCAGAAATATGCTGCAGGAACATAACTCTTGTTTACGTGTCTCAATTAGCCTATGATAAAATTGGTTTCATTACAAGTTGTTTCTCTTAGTTGTAGTTCCCAAGAACCTAGTGATCATGTTAAGGTCAATTATATAATTATTAAAAATATAAAACATTTCAAAAACAGCCAAATGCAGAATTTACAAAAGCCATCTGTATGGGCCACTGTGTGTATAATTGAATTGGTCCTTCTATCAGTTACAAGGCTTTCACTACTGTAAATATTGTCTACCAAAACTTGTTGAGGATTGTCTCACAAGCAATTCTCACCTGGAGGAGATTAAGTACTTGGTAGTGACCAAGCAGCAACCTTTCCTGAGGTGAAAAGGTGTGAGGGCCTGCAACAGAGGTGTAGCTAATGAAAGTGTAGCCCAGTGCAGAGGGCAAAATGATGCCCTGGAAGAGACATCACAACAGGAAGGGACATCACAGTTGTATTTTTGTTTTCTTGAGTTTTTTGGCCATAATTTTTGATAGAATGAAGATATTACACTCTAATTTGTTTCATTGCATTCTGCATGAAATTCTGCATGAATGATATATAACATGACAGTATTATTCCTACAAATCCCCATTTTAACAAACTGTAATGTTTACATGACCGCCATATTTTTGTTTTTGGGGGTTTTTTTTTGGCCATGACGTTTGATAAAGGTATTATATTCTGGTTTGTTTCATTGAGTTCTGCATTAAATTACCTTTCCAATGATATATAACATGATAGTATTATTCATAATTACCAAGGTTTTCACAATTTAGGCCCCTAGGGTTGAAGCTCAGCTTGTTGCCCACTAAAGCTTGTTTCTCAGTGCAATTGCACCCCCCTGCACCACTGTAGCTCGCCCCTGACCTACAAGGTTATCAGTCTGCATCTGTTCCAGGGAAATGGGTATACAACAAGATGGAAGAATTCACCTCACTGTAGTTTACTTTGGGAAAGAACAAATGAGTGAAGTCAAAGGAATCCTTGAAAACACATCCAAGTGAGTATGGTCAGTGTTTTGATGCCATTCTTATTTCAGAAGTCAAAAGGAAAATGCTAATGACAGTTTCTATAGTATGTTAGTTGTCTATTGTTTTATTTGTATGATGTTGATCTGTGTATGCCAATAAAAGTCTTACATTACTATTGACATTCATTAATGGCTAAGGGCCCAATCCTATACAACACTACAGTGCCAATGTAGCCGCAATGCGGCCCCATAGTAAGGGAATGTTTGTTACCTTGACAAGGCCTCTGTGACTGCCCCCTTGCTGCAGGATCCAGCATTTGCCCCATTGCATCAGCACTGGAATGTTGGATAGGATTGGGCCCTAAAAAGAGAGGTGCTGAAACTTAAATTAGTCTTGAAACCCTGCCTTCTGAGGTAATAGCCGTGCCATGTCATCCCAGATGTGACAAACTGGGTAGGGTTTCTCCTCACCCAAAACCACTCTTCAGACAAAACCACTCAGCACGTGCTCAGGGACAGTCCTCAAGGTACATGTTGCCCTAATTTACTTTAATTAATTTTATTTACAGGTGTGCCCTGGTATCCATTGATTCAACATCCAGAGTTTCAGTTATCCACAGATACCATGGATACTGAGACGCCTATTCAAAAGATAAGGGAACATTAAACAACGTTCCTTTTTTTACCTTGTTGCAGCAAAACCACTGATGTTCCCCTATCTTTAAAAAGGCATCCCCATTGTTATTTATTCTTACACTGGAAATTTTAAATAATGTAGTGAGAGCGGATAAAAGAATATGGGGAATAAAAATACAAAATGAGATTTATAAATTACAAGCATATGCAGATGACTTGGTTTTTATATTAGAAAATCCAAATCAAACAATGAAATATTTGTTAGAAGATTTAAGAGACTATGGAGAAGTAGCAGGATTAAAAATTAATTATCAAAAAACAAAATTGCTTTTAAAAAATGTAAAAGAGTCAGAAATATTACGATTAAAAGAATATGGATTGCAAATTACAAATAAAGTTAAATATCTAGGAATCTTTTTAACGAAAAAATCGAGTACATTGATGGAAGATAATTATTTTAAATTCTGAAGGAGAGTGGAAAAAATATAGAAAAGTGGAAAAATGTAAGATTATCGTTGATGGGTAGAATTGCAACTATAAAAATGAATATATTACCAAAAGTGATGTTCCTATTCCAGACAATACCAATTTTGTTGAAAAAGAACTTTTGTATAGAATTAAACAGAATCACAGTAAAATATGTATGGCAGGGTAAAAAGGAAGAATTAAGTTGAAATTATTACAAGAGCATAACGACAGAGTGGAATTAGGTTTTCCAAATTGGGAAATTTATTATCAATTAAATTGGATTGAGGAATGGGCAACCCCACAGAACCAAAGATTGATAAAATTAGAGACATATGATCTACAAGTTGGATGGCATGCTTTTGTTATATATGATAAAGCGAAGTACTTTGGATATTTTAAACACCATATAATAAGAAGAGCGCTATTACGAGTATGGGAACAAATAAGATATAAAATACCAAAGATATAAAATACGATATAAAATACTAAGATACCAAGTTGGGTGAAGCCTTTGGAAATTGCATCTAAAGTAGATTGGTTGGCCAAAATAGATCATATAATACTTTTGAATGAGAGGATGGAAATACACCAAAAAAAGGAGTTGTTAGAAAAAAGGATTAAGTTAGATTGGTATTCTGAAGTACAGATAAGATCTAGATGGAATGAAGACAAGAAAGTTGGATTTTATATACAATACACAGATTTTGATGAATTGTTTTTAGTGGATAAAGGTCAATATATTAAGAAAACGTATAGATTCTTATTAGATATTAATATGGAAGATGAATTAGTGAAAGATACAATGATTCAGTGGGCAAGAAATGTAGGACATAATATATCAATGGATAGTTGGGAACAAATTTGGAAGACAAATATTAAATTGACTAAAGCAGTATCACTGAAAGAAAATATTTATAAGATGTTTTATAGATGGTATATTTCACCGGATAAATTAGCAAAGATGTACCCTGGAACAAATAACAGTTGTTGGAAATGTCAAGACTCTATAGGGACTTTTTATCATATGTGGTGGACTTGTAAGAAGGCTAAAAGATACTGGGAGAAAGTGTGTACACTGTTACAAGAGATGTTAAGATGTGTTATCCCACTACAACTGGGAGTGTCCCACATTCCAGGAGTGTCAGTTGATTATGTCACACTAATAGCACTTTCTGCTTGATGATGGCACTTCCGGCTATGACATCACTTCCAGATTAATGACATCGCTTCTGGTGGGTCCAAACATGAGTGCCAATCTGAAAAGTGGGTCCTGGTGTAAAAGGTTTGAGAACCACTGAATTAAAGGATTAACCATGTGAAAGTGTTGCAGCTAACATAATGAAGAGTCTTGTGGCATATTAAAGATGAACAGATTTATTGCAGTGTAAACTTTCATAGACTAGAGCCCTCTTCATCAGATGCAGAAGGATTACATTTCCTGCATCTGACAAAATAGGTGCTATCCCACGAAAGCTCAGGCTATAATAAATCTGTTAGTGCTCAGTGTGTTACAAATCCCTTAGCTGTTCTGGGTTATGGTAAATTATAATGTACGAAGCGTAGCTTATTGTATTTTTAAAGACAAGAGTGGCAAGAACTAAATAATACTGAAATGTTATTCCTCCTTTTAGATCTGCTAACTTCAAGAATTTTACCTTCCTTCAGCTGAATGAAGAATTCTCCAGAGGGAAAGGTCTAGATGTGGGCGCACGAATTTGGAAAGGAAGCAACGTTGTTCTCTTTTTTTGTGATGTAGACATATACTTTACTGCAGAATTTCTCAACACGTGCAGATTGAACACACAGCCAGGTATCACTATCGTATCTTTACAGCCCAATCCTATGCCAGCTAGGGCTGGCAAAACAGGCACACACACAGTCACAAATGTGCCATAAAGCATGATGTGGCCACATGAAGGCCAGTGCTACTGGCAGGGCTAGGATAGCTAGCAGGATAGCTGCTCTGAAAGCTATCCAGTTCAAACAATTCAAGAGCAGAAAAGTAAACATATGAACTTAGCACAAAGTAACAGACTTTTTTCTCTCTTGTCCTTTCTAGGGAAGAAAGTATTTTATCCTGTTCTTTTTAGCCAATATAATCCAGGCATAATTTACGGACACCATAATTCCATCCCACCCCTAGAACAACAATTAGTAAGTATATATTCTGATATCCCCTGCTATCCACAGATTCAGTTATCCATGGTTCCCCCCCAGGCACCCCATTATCTTTGTTTATGTGGCCTACATTCCCCTGACATGATAAGGTGTCTTGCTTGAACAAACACTAGAAGCAAAAAGCTTCTAGCCAGATGAGCAGGTAAGCTGCCTGCAGCCTTTCTTTTCTCTTCATTGTTTTTAATAATTGAAACTTTAAAATGTCTTTCTAACGTGTCTTATCTCCCCTTCCTTCAAATATCTAGGTTCCTACAATCAGCAATTTGAATGTTTCTGTATTAAGAGTCCCAGGGCCCAACCCTATCCGACTATTCAGCATTGATGCAGCTGTGCCAATTGGGTATACACTGCATCCTGGGGGGGGGGGGGTCAGTCACAGAGGACTCCTCAAGGTAAGGGAATGTTTCTTCCCTTACTTTGCAGCTGCACTGCAGCTGCATTGGCACTGGAACATGGGATAGGATTGGGCCTTCAATCTAGTAATATTGCGCAGAAATCTATGCCTAAAATCAAACTAATTAATATTATGCTTACACTTAAGAAATCATTATTACTTAGGACATGTTACCCACGTGAAATATATCTAGTTATTTACATTTTCAGCAAAGATTGCCTGCTGGGCAGAAAGCCAGATCAGGGCTAAAGACAAGGAACAAAGTGTGCCTGCATGCTGGTTATATAGCCAAGAAGAAACTGCCTTCCCAAAATCTTTGAAAGAAATTGCTTTGTATTGCTTGCACTGTGTTGTTGGCCCTAATGGGGAATAATAATGTAATATGCACACATTGTGTAAAGAAATGCTGGTGCTCTGGAGGGTCCAGAGAGGACCCAGCCTTTAATATTTGCCTTTAATATTAATGCAAGTGAAGCAAGCCACTTTTAAAAGCCACCAGAGAAGAGAATAGGACTTGAGGCAATGATGATGCAAATGAAGAGCCCAATTTTTTAGCAGGTATTTAACTATAGAAGAACGTGAGAGATTTGGATTTTATGGGGTTGCAGATCCCAAATGGGTTGAATGTACAGAATGTATATGTTACAGGCATTGTGTGAAAGTCATGCATTCTATAGACTGCCTAGGCATTAGTATGAAACATGCTTATTTCAGAACCTTACATACTTTACCTAGGGATTGTATAGAACACCTAGGTATTGTATAAAATGTCTATCTTTTTTTAGGCAAAGCATAGATAACAGGGAGGGCAATCATTAAATTGAAACCTACAATTTTATTAACGAACTGGTCCCTGAAGCCTAAATTAAATGAAAACATTCTGATGCAAATTGCATCATTTTAGTCTTCTATTTATTGTGGCAGTCTGAACTACAGTAGAATGAAATTTTGAATTGCGTAGAGCATTTTTCTTAACACAACATTTCTTAGTATGCCACTAATAGCGTAGGCTTAGTAAGGTACAACAATTTAGTTGGGTAGGCATTTTATTAAAATCCCTAGATAATGTAACGGATTTACAGCCCAATCATATGCAGGTCTACTCAAAAGTAGGTCCCATTGTGTTCAATGGAGCCTACTCCCAGAAAGTATGCATAAGATTGTAACTTTACAGTCCAATCCTGAGGGATGCATCATGGATGGTGTACAGAGAAAGAGAAGGCCTAGGCCATGTTCTGACTCCATTTTGTCAGAATACCTCCATTTTGTTAAAAAAAAGAAAAAAAAGAGCTAAAGCTGTTAAAGTACCAGCTGGTGATAATCAGCTCATTTCCTGAGGTAATTTCATCAGGAAGTATAATTTCCTATTTGTTTTCTGCAGAAAAGTGTGAGGTCATAGCTAGGGTTAGGAAGGAAGTACCTAATCAGGAAGGTTCCAGCCAGCTAATGCTGCAATTAAGAAGATTCCGCACAGCTGAGATCCATCACTTAGAATTAGTGTTTTGTTTACATAACCTTTTCTGAACATGATGGAACCTCCGAACATCCCATCAGGAAGAGGTCTGACCTTTATCGTGATTGGATAATTAATTATACTAGAGGGGATATAAAGATACCCAGTTTTGGGGGTACAGACAAACACACCTTCAGATCTTCAGGATACCATCAAGACCATCTTCAGAGAAGATCATCAGTCCTTCGGATCTCTAGGACTTCAGATCGCCTTCTCCTCGTCTGGATAAAGATGCCCAACACGGACTTGATGCTGCTTGGACTAAGAAGGTGGTGAACCAGCAAGGCTAGCCACCTTGCAGATACTAGGGCATAGTCTTGTGTTAGGAGTATAGTTTCTTTTTCTTATTTTAAAGTGTATCTCTGTTAGTTCTTGAAGTGCCTTTCTAGTTTTGTAACTGTTTGTGTTAATGAGTAGTTATAGTTAAGCTACAGACATTATTTGTGATTACTGGGAACCATACTAAATTCAGTCTTGCTGCTTGGGCACCCCATGAGTTTTGCTTAAGCTTCATTGATTTGGGATAGAGCCATGTAAGTGGGGGTAGTTCTGCCTGTGGATTTAAGAGACTGTTTATTCCTTTTTGGAGGCTGTTCTCTTAGCTGCGGTCCCAGGCTTGTGGCAGAAGATGTGTGCCTTGTTGCCTTGGATGTATGTGCTTAAGGACACACCCTGTTAAAAAATAGTTCACAACTCATATGGGCCCTGGGTTGGTGTTAGGGCATATGAGCCTGTGTATTCCAGGTGGTACACTTGTACCATCGGCTGTAAGTGTCCCAAATGTGTGGTGCCAGCACTGGGCCAGAGCCAATTGGTTCTGGCCTCAGCACTGCACAGAAGGCCAGCCAGCTCTCGTCCAGCACCGGTCAGTGGTAAGGCTTTTGGGGTGGGGAGTGGACGGAATGGGGTGGAGGGAGCAGAGAGAGGATCAGACCCAGGAAGGGGGTGGAGATGGCAGCATTCTCTGCCACTGAATCCGGAACTCTCTCCCAACATAGGCCTCCTCGGGCACAGAGCCAAGGAGACCTATTGCCACTGGCTGCAGTCTGCCCAAGGTAAGGGAGCAAACATTTCTTTCATACTTTGCCAAAAAAGGGTAGGCATTCTATTTCTATAGAGCTATAGAGAATACCAAGGCATTCTATATGTTTCTATACAGTCATAGAACTTTCAAGCCTAACTTTCACACAATGGCTGTAATATATACAATCCCTAGGTAAAGCATGTAAGGTCAGAATGAAATAAGCCTCTTTCATACTTTGCCAGGCATTCTATAGAATGCCTTTCGCACAATGCCTGTGTAACATATACATGGATGTATTATTTTCCCACTACACATTGGGACTGAGATTGGGAGGGGACCCTTACAAATATCCACCCTATATGTTTCAGATAGATTAGGGAATCACCTCTCCCCTGTGCACTGCTCCTCTGCTAAGTTTAAACCATATCTAAAAAAAAGTCTTGAGGTGTGAGTTCTGTGAAGTACTACTTAGATTAGATAAACAATTTGTTGTGCTCATTCAAGACTGCGTAGATCCATATTCATTCTAGATCCATATTCATTCCTCTACTTGTGCATGTGTTTGTCTGTAAACGTTATTTAATGGTTATTTCTAAAGGCTTTTTTTAGAGTCGTAACAATAGGATACGATGGAAAAACCAGAACTTTATGACAGCAACGTAATGGCAGTATCCCATCCCTTCCCTTCACTCCCCTGCAAAAAACGTAGAAGCCAAGGCTGTACTTGCTGTTTCAAAATCTTGTTTCAGGGAAAATTTAATCAAATTTTTTTTAAAAAAAATTATCTTGTAAATTCTTCCTGTGTGATAAAGAAATTAATCCCACACCCTCACACATAAATGTACTCTGCATTTCTTTCAGGTAATAAAAAAAGAAACAGGGTTTTGGAGAGACTTTGGGTTTGGAATGACATGCCAATACCGCTCTGATTACATCAATGTTGGTAAGCAGTGGTGCTTGTGTGACATTTGCCCAAGGTTTATTCCTGTGGTGGTGCCAGGTTTCCCTTAACTTTTCCTTTTCTGAATTTTATAACATTTTAACAAAACACAGTATGTATAGCATCATTCTGACATAGGAGCAGGAGTCTGGTTTACAAATGACACACAGATTCACAATCGCAATAATGATGACATAGTCTTTACTGGTTGATGGAGACAGCCAAATGTGAGTTAACCCAGCAGATCATTACAAGAAGGATGATTGATTAGGTCCCTCTTAGATGTGAAAAACCCTCTGGAAAATCAGCACCTGCAGCAGCGAGAGCCCAGGTGTTTCCCAATCCGGGAAAGGGATGGGAGCACCTGGTACGTTCACTGCCTTGGCCCGGGCAATTTTGAAATAATCGTTGCTGTGGCAGTGAGGTCCCAAGCACAATGTCATAACACAGGGAGTCACGGCATGGGGGTGCAACACATGGCTTGCCCCCGGTGGCAAGGTACGCTATGCCCCTGATAGGAGGGCCTTCTCATGGTCTCTCCCTCTCTTTGGAAATTGTTCTTTCAGGAGGTTTGTTGTTTCCTCTCCCTCCCTTTTTTCGGCCTTTTCTGAATTACATTTAGGGCACAATCCTAACTTGTGCTGGAAGGGCAAGGCTGCTGATGCAAGGGTGCTGGTCGGTGCTCTCGCATCAGTGCTGCTGCCATTACAAGCAGCTAGCATCTGCCCAAGGGCGCTCATTGGATTGCACCCTTAGTTTCTGGTTTTGTTCTAGCTCCTCTGTTCTGTTGTTTTTATGATGTTTGCTTTGTTTAATGCTCATTTTGAATGCTTTATTTTAAAATACATTATTAACCACTTTGAGTCTCTCTGAGAATGCAGCAGGATATACATATGTAAAAATAAATAAAATACTAACTACTAATTTTGCAGTGTTGCAAAAATAGATCATGTCCAAGCTGTAATTTCCATAATGTCTGCCACAATTATACCTTTCTTTTCATTGTAGGTGGATTTGATCTTGATATTAAAGGGTGGGGAGGAGAGGATGTTCACTTGTACCGAAAATATCTTCACAGTAACCTCATTGTAGTCAGGACTCCTGTCCGTGGACTTTTCCATCTCTGGCATGAAAAGCACTGCCTTTATGAGCTGACCCCAGAGCAGTACAAGATGTGTATTCAGTCCAAAGCCATGAATGAAGCTTCTCATGGCCAGCTTGGGATGCTGGTTTTCAGGCGGGAGATTGATGCACATCGGCACAAACAGAAGGCCAGCAAAAAGAAAATCTGAAGTCTTACCGTCTAGAAAAAAAAAGATGACAAACTGATAACTTTTTGCTAAAAAGCAGTATATGAATATTCTCAACAATAAATACTAAAAAAAAAGGCTTGCTGAAAAATAGCACAGTTCTGTTCCATGGCTAACATAAGGATCTTGTGAATTGATGACATTCTATCTTTATTGCTGGGGGGGGGGAACGGAACTCCTTAGGAATTGGTGGCATGGGGTCAGGGGCATACCAGGGCTTAATTGTGCCCTGCCATGCCACATCATGACATTGGGGAACTGGGCACAGCTTCTAGTGGCCACAACTCAGGCAAAACTAGCTACCACGAAAAGCTGTGCCAGGTGGGGGGCTTCCCAATTTGGGAAGCCAGGGGATGCATCATGGCTTCTTGCAGCAGCTGCTCGGGCAAACTTGCTCAAGTAGCAGCTGTGAGAAGCGTTGAGAAGATGCATACCTCCTTGGCTTCCCAAGTCTTCCCAAGAAGCCAGGGGGCATGCAGCTTCTTGCGGCCACTGCTTGGGCAATTTTGCATGAGTGGCAGCCACAGAGCCAGGCGTCAGGTGCCTCCCTGGCTTTGGAGGCGTCAGGTGCCTCCCTGGCTCCCCTTGCAGGCCTTCTCAGCTGTGGATGGAGCGATTTTGCCCAAGCCATGGCTGGGAGCACCCAGGAAGCAGCTCTTCCGTTGCTTCGGCAGCACCTGCCGCCTGGGCACTCCCAGCCATGGCTCAGGCAAAATCACCTCAGCCTGATAGTGCACGTGCGCTCCAGCTGCTTCCCGACTGGGGAGCAATGGCAGCACGTGTGCTGGTGACCCCCCTCCAGAGGTGGCCAGGGCATGTGCCATGTTGTGCCCCAGGGCAGATATATCTCTCCATGGGGCTAGAGATGGGATCAGCCCCAAGGGGCACAGGAGGGTTGATGACAGTTGGAGAGGGAGAGTTTGAGTGTGGACTGTGAGGAAAGATCTGGGAGAAACTGAAGGGAAAATGCTGCCTGAAGGATGGGGAACAAGTAGATATGTTTAAGTAGGCATTTTTATTGATATTTTAAAATTTGACACTTGGTATTATTCGCTTGTTCTTTCTCAAATTAAAATATGGTGTAGTCTCAGCAGTGTTGTTTCAGAGTTCAATCCCCACAAAGCAGTGGAAAAGAAAAATGGTCCTGTATGCTTGGAGAAAGGAAAAAAAGAGAAACGCCCAAGGGGTGGCCATGTTTGTCTGGCTGAAGAAACACCACAGAGTGAAATGGAAGTGTTGCTACATGTGTGCTAGAGAGTGTTACTACACATATGAGAAAGAAAGCCGTGCTGCTACATAGAGGGATGAAAGAGAAAGTGGGAGTATGTGAGAGAGAAGTATGCATGTGAAACAAAAATACTCCCACCTGTGAATTTGTGGGCCCAATCCCATCCATTTTTCCAGCATTGATGCAGGCATGCCAATGGGGTGTACACGTCATCCAGCGGGGGGGGGGGCAGTCATGGAGGCCTCCTCAAGTTAAGGGAACATCTGTTCACTTACCTCAGGACTGCATTGCAGATGCATCAGCTCTAGGTACCTCTGACCACTTCTGTGCATGCTGATGTATGAATTAGTTTGTAGAACTGTAAATGTTTTATTAAACATTTTTGATCCTACAGAATCCCCTCAGTGAACCTGCCCCTCCTCCCAATTTGCATAAATGTAGACCGAGCTGTTACCAATCATAGGGATTGTGAGGGGAGGCTTACAGTAGGCTGCAATAGCTTTAGTTCAGTCTGAGTTGGTGAACTTTCCCAGGTTCAGACAACCATCAGGAGAAAAGATCGGATGGGTAACCTATACTCAGAGCTGCGTTATGTCATGATTCCAGAAGAGTGAAAAATGTGATTTATTTATTTATTTATTCGCAAAACTCAGTTTCCTGAGAACCTCTGCTTGTATTCTCATTTTGGGGGGAAGGGGGGGGTGTAAGCAAGTTTCTATTTCTTATGTGCCTGTATCAACTACAAGCCATAAAATGGAGCATCAATTAAACACAAATACAGATGACAATAAAAGTATATTTTTCTGATACACGCTGATGTACAAACAATTAGATAATACTGATGATTAAGAAATAAGGAAGTATAGTGAAATAGTTTGCATTTAAAAGACATAACTTGCATACAAAAGGCAAGTGGTCTTAGACAAAATTTTCATCCTCTGTGTCTATATTTTGGCAAATAAATTCTTTTCTCCATGATCCAGCTGAGATTAATTCCTCATTGAGTTGGGAACATGATGAACAGTTCAAGTTCAGGACAGTTCAAGTGTGATTCTGGCAACTAATGTGTTCCGTATTCTTGTAGGGAGAATTTTATCCCCTGAATGTCAGCACTGTAATGTATTGCTTATTCTCATTGGTTCATGGGAGCAGAGAAGGCCTGCCATCTTGAAGGACCTGCTTCCTTGAGTTTGGATCTTTAACCAAAAATACAATATTTACAAGAAATAATATGAATTATACACTGGAAATGTTTCATGTTGCCTCATTTTATAGAGGGCAAGATTCAGCCTGAACAAAGATGTCTATGAGCCGTTCAATACCATTGTCTTGGTCATAGTTAGGATTTTACTTCCTGTTCATTTGTATCTCATTGGTGCTTCTAGAGCCACAGACTGGTAACAAGTAGCATATAAAAGCCATCAGCACTCCTTGATTATCAAATATAATTGCACCATAACTTTGTAATTTAAGAGGCTATCATAATAACTGATAGGCATTGAATCTGCTTCTGTCATGGGAACCACATGTGTCAATTCAAGAGAACAGTACCTCCCGATGGAAATTTCAGGTCTCACTCAAAAAGATCAAGGTAATCAGGCTCTGGGTCCTGTTGTCCACAGGGGTAACGGAGAAGCTCTTTCCCTAAAGATGTGATTGGCTCATCCTAATAAAAAAAGGAATGCAGATAAGAATTCATTCTATGTTCCAGAGATCCCCAAAAGAAGTTAAAAAGTAAGCTGGCTTCCAAGCTGGAAGATGAATAAAAACTAAACCTATATCAGCTGGTATTAATAGCCAAGGGCAGTGCTTCCCAATCTTCTGGAACCCATGATGTTCCTCTCCCCCCACCCCACCCCCCAGCACACAGCTCCCAGAAGTGACTAGCAATAACATCATTGCCAGTTACTTCAGGGTTTGGAGACCTCGGAGTGACACTGCAAAAGACAGTAAGAGGCTCAGAGTGGGCAGGAATGGCTTTCCCAGCACGTGAAAACCATGTGTAGGAACTTGGCCAGCCAAGCTAAGCCTCTTTTGGTTGTTTACAGCATCATGTTGCAGTTTTGCTGCTGGCTGACAGGCGGCCTGTGATGCATCACGGAGTGGTTTGCAACACTCCAGGGCATCGCAACACACAATTTGGGAGCCCCTGACTTAGAGTACAGACTGATGAAAAGAGTAGTCTTAGTTCTCCACCCACCAAGCTTGTATTCTGCTTTGTAACTTAGCTTCATGTACATTCCAGCATGTCAAATGCTCAACTTGCAATCAGGTTTGCCCTTATTATTATTTAACAATACTGAAGGCAGAGATGTCCACCCTGCTCTCTCAGGCTTTTCATCAGTAGTATGGGTTTCATCACCTATGGGGCGGAGGGTGGAGCCCCCCCCCCCAGGTGCCATCCTCGGGTGGGGGTGTCACCTCACCACTGAACCACACATTTTTTAAATCATGGTTTTGTGGAATAATACCATCACATGATTATTCAATATGGAATTTCACCAAAAATTCAATTAAAAAAACCAGAGTGTAATATTGTTATTCTATCAAAAGTGATGAGCAAAAAACTAAAAAAAAAAAACACTTTTAAGGTAAAAATCAGTTTGTTAAAATCATGGTTTTATGGACTAATACTATCAGGTTATATAGTATAATGCAGAATTTCATGAAAAATTTACTGAAACAAACCAGAGTGTAGTATCTTCAGTCCAGCAAACATTATGGCCAAAAAAAACAACACCCCAAAATACAAACTGTCAAACAGTTGACAGTGCAGGGGTGTCAAACATACAGCCCGCAGACCTGCATAACGAGTTCATGAATGAAGCCTGCAGAACCTTTTTATCTGGCCCCCGTGTTGCTTGCCTTGTTCTCTGGCCTCTGTCAGCAATCAAGCAGTTCCAGCAGCAAATGGTTGTCTGGGCCAGCAGGGGGACTGAGAGTAGGAAATGAAGCTCCCACCAGCAAAGGCACAGAGGAAGGCCAGTGCAGGAAACAGTTAAGCATTGCTGGGAATGGAGCTTTCATAGAAGGGGTCTGAATGAATGAATGAATGAATGAATGAATGAATGAATGAATGATTTTGCCATGGGAGTGTCAAAAATTTATGGGCCCCAGGTATTAAATGACCTAACTACGCCACTGCTTTTAATGACATCTAATTGCCTTTTATTAAACTTCCTCCCTTTTAATGTTTTAATTGGTTCCCTGGATCTCCTGGTTTGACTGTTTTCAGAGTTTTTTTTAAATTATGGTGCTTTATCATTTTATTCTAGTTAACACTGGGAGCCACCTTGAGGCATGTGCAAAACAAGGCTCCCAAATTAAGAGCAAATAATCTAAAATAAATTATGGCACGAGTATCCATGATAACATCAGCGCTTGTGGCGGTTCCACAGCTGACTGTCAGTTCCCAGTTTAAACTGGACACACAGCTAACTTCCGGAACAGATTTGTCCGGGTTCACCCTGGGACAGAAGAAAGTATATCTATACTCAGTAGTGTAGCTACCTATGGGGCTACACCAAGTGCAGCCCTAGGGGGTGTCAACCCAAAGCCCCCAAACTTTGAAAATTGCATTATTTAGGAATAATACACCATTCAATGTGGAATTTCACCAGGAATTCAATGAAACAAACTGGAGTATAATATCTTCATTCTATCAAAAGTTATGGCCATAAAATGAAAAAATGAAAATATAACTTCTTATGTAAAAATTGTGAGTTATTAAAATCATGGATTTAAGGAATAGTACCATCATGTTACATACCATTTGATGTGGAATTTCATAAGGAATGCAATGAAAAAAAACAGAGTGTAATATCTTCATTCTATCAAACATTATGGCAAAAAGGCAAAAGAACAAAAATATAACTGTCAGGTAATATTATGTATTACGGCTACATTGAACCTCCAGATTCGGGGCAGTATGTCACTGAGTACTATGTGCAGAGGAGCGACAGCAGGGGAGGGCACTGATGCTCATCCATTGCTTGTGGGGAAATATTGACTGCATTTATTTTCTGGCCATTATTAATATTCATTTCATGTCCTGACTAATACTATCTCTTAGCCTCACCTACCTCAGGGTTGTTGTGTGGACAAAAGAAGGGAACTATGCACACTACCCTAAGCTCCTTGGAGTAAGGGTGTATAAAATATGAAAAAATATAAACAAACAAAAATGTTGTCAGTTGGGGGTGTCAAATTACCTAGCTACACCACTGTCTATACTGAAGCCAATGAAAAAGCTTTCAGATTGGCCCAATTGCTTTAAATGTCTTCACTCTTTCATTCTGATAATTTTTGTAGGCCACCTTTCCTTTGCATCAAACCCCATAGCAGATACCTTTCTCACGCCAGAAAGCTTTAGAACAGTCACAAAATGAAGTGCAGAAAGATAAGCATGAAGAGAGGCCCACCTTGTGGTAATCCACCAGCTCAGCCAACACTGAATGTTGAAGCTGATCCACACCGAGGAAGCTGTAGGAATCACCAGAAGCATCTATGAGGAAGTGTTTGCAGCCCTCTGCCGATGAATATGAGAGGACGTAGCCCTTGATCTTTTCACTGACACGGATCAGAAAGCTTCCAGGTGCTGAACCTCTTAGTAGGTCTTCTGCACTCTTAGTGGTTAAAAGACCTGTTCCAGAATGAAAGGCAGGAGCTAAATAGGAGAATACTATTTGCTGGCTTCTTCCACATGAAACAGATTCCTTCAGCTACTCTCCAGTGAAGCAGGCCAGTCTTCAACCTTTTCAATAGATTGATTGCATCAAAATTCCATTCTCTATTTGCAGCCCAATCCCAATCAACTTTCCCGCGCCATGCCACTGGGGCATGTGCTGCACACTGTCGGGGTGGGAGTGCAGTCACAGAGGCCTCCCTGTAGGTAAAAGAATATTTCTTCCCATACCTCGGAACTGCCTCATTTGAAATAGATGCTATGCAGAACAGGGAGTCTGCACCCTGAGCTCCAGGGTAGGGGGACAGGGTACCTTCCATATCCATATCCATGGGGTGCACTTGCTACTTGCTCATCCTCCCTTCGGCTCACTCCCTCACCCTCCCCTTTTACCCATGGGGCAAGCAGGCAAAATTGGGAGGATTCAGGCAGCAGGGAGACACTGAGCCCCCCCCCCCATGTCCAAAATTGCCTCCAACGTCTTCCTCCAGGCTGATTGCATCAAAATTCCATTCTCTAACATTTGTCTTGATATAGTTCAGATATAGCTTCAGAGTTGAAACACAGAAGCAAGGACCACATAAGGAGGATTTTCCTTAGTTCTCCGCCATAAAACAATATTCAGATATCTTAGAGGAGAAAAAATAACTGCCTTCCTGTGCCGATGATTGCATGGAAACTACTCCAGTACACTCTCTGCTGTGTGGTGTGGGTGGCTCACCCAGGCCATCGCGGACTGCGTTATCAGTGTTTATGGTGCTTGTTTACAGATTATCATTGGCAAAATGTAACCATCAGAGTACCATTGGCAAAAGGGACCTACCTCAAGTTGCTTACAGTCTACATTTTGACAAACAGGAGAGACAGCAGAGGCAAAGATAACACACACCACAAAGAGGGGGAAAAAGGGAAACAGAATGTTAATGATGTGTGTGTGTGTGTGTGTGTGTGTGTGTGTGTGTGTGTGTGCGAGAGAGAGAGAGCACATGTGAGGGAGGAGACATCCAAATGCCCCATCTTGTAGTACCTCTATAGACAAGAAGCTCACCATATACTCACCATGGAACCAAGGTGCTATCCTGTCTGTTGATTTCTCAAAGCCAGCTCGAAGATGAAGCTGCTCTTCCTTAAACCATCTAATGATGTTCTCCTGGGTAGAACAGGAGACAGTCCTTTGCACTGCCTGTTTTCTGTCCATGGCAAAAAAAATTGGTGATTTACCATTTGTAAAACTTACCCTAGAGCAGAGCTAATGCACAGTGTAGCTGTGTAGCAGTGTTTGGCAGCCTGCATGAAACATACACTAGTTCAGTGCTTCCCAAAGTGTGGGTTGTAATCTAGGCCCACCTGCTCACCTTTGCACTGGTCTGGCTCCAAATAGGAGCCATTCTGGGAGTCCCATTTCTTACTGGAGCCTACGAAGGCTTCTCCTGGCCTGTGACCCATTCTACATGCCTCTGCAGGCTTCAGAATGGCCCTTAGGAGCCTTTGAAAGCCACTTTTGGTTTCCTTCTGAAACCTGGAAGAGGCTTCTGTGGGCTATTCTGAGGTCTGCAGAGTGGGTTGCTGGGCCAGGAGAGGACTCCAGCACCATCAGGAACATCGTGACCAGTGGTGTCACTAGGGTTTGTACCACCTGGTACAATAGCTTATAGTGTCATCCATATAATGGACTTCCTCCTGTACCAGACCATACAGAATAAATTACCATATACATACAACCTAAATGTAGTGGCATCACTAGGGTTTAATTATTTTAATATATAACAGTACAGATTCCCCAACAAATCAGTAATCAACAAAAAATCAGTAGCCAGCTTGATGACAAACAATAAGAGATATTATATTATCTATCTATATAAAAAAGGATGTGTGTAAGTATTTATGTGTGTATGTTCCGCATAGGCTCGGGAACGCCTGGAGCAACACACACCAAACTCGGCATGCGCGTGCCTCGTGGCCTGGCAACAAACACTGTGGGGGTCAGGCCCCCCAGCACCCCTGGGGGTGGGGGTATGCAGGGGGCCCTGCATAAATTGGTTGAAAACGGCCGAAATCGGCGTCGAATCCGTCATTTCCGGGGTCGCCAAGACGAGCGGCAATGCTCCCGACACCATGTGAGTCCAGGTTCGGGGCCCCCTCGCCGTGGGGGGTGGAAAGAGGTGCAAAACAAGATGTCCACCATGCACCGCTGCGACGCCTGGAGTGATTGGCGCCAGACTCGGCACGTGCGTGCCTTGTGGCCTGGCGACAAACACTGCGGGGGTCAGGCCCCCACAACACGCCTGGGGGTGGGGGTGTGCAGGGGGCCCCACGTGAAGATGGCCGAAAATGGCCGAAATCGGCATTGAGTCCGTAGTTTCCGGAGTCGCCGAGACAAGGTGACACTCCCGACGCTGCTAGAGTCCAAGGGGTGCAAAACAAAACATCCACCATGCCCTGCTGGAACGCCTGGAGCGACACGCACCAAACCCGGCACGTGTGTGCCTTGCGGCCTGGCAACAAACACTGTGGGGGTCAGGCCCCCCCAGCACCCCTGGGGGTGGGGTGTGCAGGGGGCCCCACATGAAGATGGCTGAAAACGGCCGAAATTGGTGTCGAGTCTGTAGTTTGCGGGGTCACCAAGGTGAGCGGTGACACTCCCGATGTGGTTGGAGTCTGGGTTCGCCCCCCCCCTCGGTGTGGGGGCAAGAAAGGGTGCGAAGCAAAATGTCCGCCATACCGTGCTGGAACGCCTGGAGCGATGCGCATCAAACCCGGCACGTGTGTGCCTTGCGGCCTGGCAACAAATACTGTGGGGTTCAGGCCCCCCAGTGCCCCAGGGGTGGGGGTGCGCAGGGGGCCCCATGTGAAAATGGTCGAAAATGGCCAAAATCAGCATCGAATCCGTAGTTTCCGGAATCGCCGAGGTGAGCGGTGACACTCCCGATGCGGTTGGAGTCCAGGTTTGGCCCCCGTCGGTGTGGGGGGGGCGAGAAGGGGTGCAAAACTCATAAACTCTGGAAGATCATTTTTGTTACCCAGGCAACGCCAGGTAACAAAAAGCTAGTATATATATAAAAGGCTCTGTGCGTGCGTGCGTGCGTTTTCCAGCATAACTCTGGAATGCCTGGAGTAATTTACACCAAACTTGGTACACATGTGATTTACAGTGTGGAAAGAAATACTGTGGGAGGTAAGATACCCCTAGCACCCCTAGGGGTGGAGGTATGAAGGGGGTGACCTGTAAAAATTGAAAACGGGCGATGTTAGTGTCGAATCCGTAGTTTTTGGGGTCGCTGAGATGAATGGTGACACTCCCACTGCCATTTACGTCCACGTTCAGCCCCCATCGGTATGGGGGGTGAGAAGGGGTGAAAAGTAAAATGTCCAAAATGACCGACATTAGTGTCAAATCCATAGTTTTCGGGGTTGCTAAGCTGATTGGTGACAGTCCTGATGACATTTAAGCCGTTCACCCAAGAATTTATTTATTCTTGCTCCTGGAGGTGAAACTAAAAATGTTGTTTATAATGACGTTTTGAGTTAAATTAATAGTATAGTGAATTTGTAAAAGATTTTACTTTATAATTTTTATACTGTACTTATATTTTTAATTAACTGTACATAAAATAACTCCGATTTTACACTATAGATAGAATTCATTCCTTTTCCTGTCTAATAGAAGCTTGTGATAAATAAATACCCGGGCAACGCTGGGTAAGGACAAGCTAGCGAGGAGAATTAAAAACAACATATACTCTGGCAGAAGACATGTAAGAGGGTGATACGGGAGGCCAAGAAAGAATTTGAGGAACACATGGCCAGCAACATAAAGAGGAACAATAAAAGCTTCTTCAAATATGTTAGAAGCAGGAAACCTGCCAGAGAGGCGTTCGGTCCATTGGACGGTGAGTGAGGGAGAGAGGAGATAAAAGGGGACTTGGCGATTGCAGAGAAATTAAATGAATTCTTTGTATCCGTCTTCACAGCAGAAGAACTTAGACAGATACTGCTGCCCGAACGGCCTCTCCTAACTAAGGAATTAAGTCAGATAATGGTTAATAAAGAAGATGTTTTAGATCAAATTGAAGTCACCAGGCCCTGATGGCATCCATCCAAGAGTTATCAAGGACCTAAAAAATGAATACCTCTTAATTAGAGTATGCAACTTGTCTCTTAAAACAGCCATGGTGCCAGAGGATTGGAGGATAAGCCAATGTCACACCAATCTTTAAAAAAGGGAGGACGGGGACCCTAGAAACTACAGGCCAGTCAGGCTAATGTCTGTTCCGGGTAAAATGGTGGAAAGCCTTATCAAAGATAAAATCCTAAAACAGGTAGAGGAACAAGTGTTGCTGAAGGAAAGTCAGCAACAGTGGCAGCAAAAAGTGGCTTCTGTAAGGGTAAGTCTTGCCTCACGAACCTCTTAGAATTCTTTGAAAAGATCAACAGGCACATGGATGTGGGTGAACCTGTGGATATCATCAGTGGTGTCATCCAAATGATTTAGGAACAGGCACTCACTTTTGATTGGCACTTGTCGGGGTCTGCCCACCAGAAGTGACGTCATAAGCCGGAAGTGATGTCATGATTGTTGCCATGAATGTGATCATGTTTGTAATAACTTCAGCTTGTGGTTAGTGTTGATTTAACTTCTATTGCTTTGCTTTCTAGAGATGTGTATATACATATTTTGCTTCAACTGTTCCCTGGTTAAATAGCAGGGGCCAGCTTCGAGTGGGTGGGGCCAGCTCAACTTCTAGGAACTGGTACTCGCGTAGTGGTGCATAGTGGGTGCATGACATCACTGGATATCATATACCTGGATTTTCAGAAGGCGTTTGACACAGTCCCCCACCAAAGGCTGCTGAGGAAACTTCTCAGTCAGAATAAGAGGGCAGGTCCTCTTGTGGATTCAGAATTGGTTCAGGGCCAGGAAACAGAGAGTGGGGGTCAATGGGCAATTATCACAGTGGAGAGAGGTGGAATGCGGAGTGCCCAAAGGATCTGTCTTGGGTCCGGTGCTTTTCAAAAATGACCTGGAGACAGACATAAGCAGCAAGGTGGCCAAGTTGGCGGATGACACAAAACTTTTCCAGGTGGTGAAAACCAGAAGGAATTGTGAAGAGCTCCAGAAGGATCTCTCTAAATTGGAGAAATGATGGCAGACGTGTTTCAACGTAGACATGTGTAAAATGATGCACATTGGAGCAAAAAATCAGAAGTTCAGATACAGGCTAATGGGTTCTGAGCTGTCTGTGACAGCTCAGGAGAGAGAGCTTGGGGTGTTGGTGGACAACTCGATGAAGGTGTCAGCCCAGTGTGCGGCAGCAATTAAGCAATTCCATGCTTGGGGTAATTAAAAAGGGGGTTGAGAATAAAACAGCCAATATGATCATGCAATTGTACAAATTGATGGTAAGGCCACATCTAGAGTATTGCATACAGTTCTGGTCACCACATCTCAAAAAGGACATAGTGGAACTGGAAAAGGTGCAGAAGAGAGCGACCAAAATGATTACGGGGCTGGGGCACCCCCCTTATGAAGAAAGACTGCAGTGTTTGGGGCTCCTCAGTCTGGAAAAAAGACGCCTGGGGGGGGGGACATGATTGAAACATACAAAATTATGCATGGGAGGGATAGAGTTGATAGAGGGATGTTCTTTTCCCTCTCTCACAATACCAGAAACATGGGAACATCCACTGAAATTGAGTGTTGGGACAGGAAATACAAAAGGAAATGACAAAAGGAAATACTTTTTTACCCAGTGGGTAATTAACCTATGGAACTCCTTGCCACAGGAGGTGGTAATGGCATCTGGCTTAAATGCCTTTAAAAAGGGACTGGACAGATTTCTGAAGGAAAAGTCCATCGTGGGCCATAGGCCATTTTGGGTTGTGCAACCTCCTCAGAATTCCAGGTACAAGGGAGTGGGAACAGGGTGCAAGCATCTTGTTATTTTGTGTGCTCCCTAAGACACCTGGTGGTCCACTGTGAGATACAGGAAGTTGGACTACATGGGCCTTTGGCCTGATCCAGCAGGGCTCTTTCATGTTCTTATGCAAATGTGCACACTGTCAAATAAATAGCTATATGCCTTTAAGATCTTGAGAACAATGTAAGTCCTTGCTTGGAAAAAAATAACTCATTTTAGATAACAGACTGGCCAAGGTCATCTGGCTGGTTGATGTACCACAGCTGTGTGTTCCAATTGGGGTGGCGGCACTCAACATGCACTACTTGCTAGCTGTCACTTAACCTGCCAGAGAGTTCGATTGGAGTGATTTCTGATTGGTTGCTGACCGGCAACAAGATATAAAGAGGTAACCATTTTGTGGGTAAAGGAGTTGTGAGCGGCCAATTGCCTTTGCCCTTTCACCTTCAACCTGGACACCTGCTAAGAGTTGGGAGGAAGAACTGTCCCGGCATGGAGTTATTATACACTGGAGAAGCCATGACGTCACATTCTTGAAGCCATGGACGGAACAATATGGCTGACTCAGATCATCGCCGCGAAGGAGGAGGATTGCCGCGAATTCTCGAATAAAAATTTACTGCACGCGTGTAAAAGTTAATTTCAACGTCTTTAAGCATGCCTGCGTGCTCTGCATACGGGTGTGCGAATCGCTGTACGAAAAATGGGATTTAATTTCCACGGAAAGATTCATGTATTCACACTACATCGGCTCAATAAAACAACCGTTCAGTGAGTACTGAACATTAACAGAATTTGTTTTTTTTTTCTTTGGGGGGGGTGAGTGTAGAAGTTAAAAAAAATACTCTTAATAGTCTAGATAGACGTAAAAAAAATTACTCTCATATTGACAACTACTTGTGTCGTGAAGAGATTTTAATGTAATTTTCCTTCGCGGCGATGATCTGAGTCAGCCATATTGTTCAGTCCATGGCTTCAATTCGTGCCTATCAATTGTTAAGGCAGGGCCAGGGGTTGGTCCCGAGCATGTCAGCTATTATTTTAGGTGAGAGTTAGAGCCTAGGAGTTAGCATTGCTACTGTGTCTCTGTCTTTCTTTTGGTGATGCTTTCTTAGTTTAGTATCACAGTGCTTGTTTTTATTCTGCTAAAGACCCAAAATAAAATACTTATCCTTACAAACTTGCTTTACTGAGTACAAGAGAGATTTGTGGGTGTGAGCTAAATTCAGACTTGGCTGCTTGGCATTTGCTACCATTGTTTGCTACCAAAGTATCCTGTTGAAGCCTCTGAGCCTAGCGCTTTTGACCACAGTCAAACCTCAGGCTGGATCATCAGTTTGCTTGGTGTTAATTTGTACTCTCATTACTAAAGTGCCCTGTTTAGGCCAGCTACTTGGGGTCATTAAAAAAGGGGTTGAGAATAAAAGAATGGTAAGGCCACACCTGGTATATTGTGTCCAGTTCTGGTTGCCGCATCTTAAAAAGGACATAGTGGAGTTGGAAAAGGTGCAGAAGAGAGCGACAAAAATGATTACGGGGCTGGGGCACCTCCCTTATGAAGAAAGACTGCAGCGTTTGGGGCTCTTCAGTCTAGAAAAAAGGCGCCTGAGGGGGGACATGATTGAGACATACAAAATTATGCATGGAAGGGATAGAGTCGATAGAGGGATGTTCTTTTCCCTCTCTCAAAACACCAGAACCAGGGGGCATCCGCTAAAACTGAGGGTTGGGAGAGTTAAAACAGATAAAAGGAAGTACTTTTTTACCCAGCGGGTAGTTAATCTGTGGAACTCCTTGCCACAGGAGGTGGTGATGGCATCTGGTCTTGATGCCTTCAAGAGGGGATTGGACAGATATCTGGAGGAAAGGTCCATCGTGGGCTATAGGCAATGATGGATTGTGCAACCTCCTTACATAGGTGATGGGCTACTGGTACCAGGTGCAAGGGAGTGGCAACAGGATGCAAGCATCTTGTAGTCTCATGCCTTCCTGGGGCACCTGGTGGGCCGCTGTGAGATACAGGAAGCTGGACTAGATGGGCCTTGGCCTGATCCAGCAGGGCTCTTCTTATGTTCTTATGTTCTTACTTATTCTAGGCTTTTGCCAGAGCAGAGCCCCATTAAGAATATAATAAGAGCTGAAGTTGGTATTTCCTTGCTAGTTGTGCCCTGTTTAAGGCAATTTACTGTACCTGGACTTTTACCGGAGTGGGGCTCCAGTTAAGGTCAGAAGTTGGACTTGGCACTAGTAATTTTTGTCTCTAAAAGAGAAGTCGGTACTTGTACTTGTAATGCCAAATGCCCTAAAACCCCTCAACGGCTAGCTGGAAAGTGAGAGTAATTCAGGGTATTGCCCCAGCTGGCCACAGAGAGGGTCTTCCCTTTCCTCCATTATTTTTCACATACACCTCCCCTTCTCTCTTCATCTCTTAGGCAAAGCCTTCAGGAGTACTAACCTGTCTGGCTGCCCATTGGCTATGCCAGCAGAAAGGTTCTTGGGCTTTGGCGGCAAAGGAGGAGGGACCAGCTGTCTCTTGGAAGCTTCTGCTGCTTTCCCCTTGTGGGCACCTTGCAATGACAGCCTCTTGTAGTCATCCCGGGCATGCCTGGCAAGGGAGCGCCGCCTTTCATCTGCTACTTTTGACCGCTGCACTGAAAGAGAAAATGAAAGTGGTTAACAAGCCCTTGTTTAAGAGCCCAGATGCATCTCTGGGGGTTCTGATGTCTCATGGCAAAGGCAGAAAACCATAAGAAAAGCCCTGCAGAGGCCCATCTAGTCCAGCATCCTGTTCCTCACAGCAGCCCACCAGCTGCCCCTGGAAATTCCACAAGCAGGAAAGACATGTTTCTGCCCCACCATTCCTCCCCTGCCTCTAAGAATGAAACAGATGATACATTATACGTGAATAGGGACATTCATAGAGTGAATGTCCCTATTCATCCCTGTGCAGTGTCTTTTCTGTGTTTTTTTAACGGTGTTCCATGCACTACGGCGTATAGTCATGCCGGCCACATGACCACGGAAGCTTGTCCTTGAACAAACGCTGGCTCTACAGGCTTAGAAACAGAGATGAGCACCGCCAGTGATGTCATGCAGGGGGTACGCGAGTACCGGTTTCTAGGATTACGGCTGGCCCCGCCCATTCACCCACCCACTCGTCGACTCCGCCCCCTGCAACGTTTGAATTTCCTGCACGTTTGAGTTGCCTGCACGTTCTCAGAGCCAGGCAGGCAGGCAGGCAGCGAGTGGAGCCTTGCCTTGCCTTGCCACTGAAAAATGAGCTGCTCTGGGGTTTTGGGACTGTTGGGTCACTTTAACATGATGCGAGGCCTCCTTAACATGTTCTGGGGGTGCTGTGGAATACTGTTGCAACTGTTGGGTCAGTTTAAAATCGTCTGAGGCCTCAAAAAGGGCTTTTTTCATGTCCCTTCCTGCCACAACATCACTTCCAGCTTATGACGTCACTTCCGGTGGGCGGGTCCCAACATGTGCCAATCAAAAGTGAGTACCTGTTCTTAAATCATTTAGATGACACCACTGAGCACCGCCCCCTACAGTCGGTCACGACTAGACCATTTGGTCGTGGGGAAACCTTTTTAGTGTCTTTTCTAGGGCTGTTACTGGTGGTGTCCTGCATTTTTTTAGATTATGAGCCCTTTGGGGATAGTGAGCCTTATTATTATTATTATTATTATTATTATTATTATTATTATTATTATTATTATTATTATTATTA
>JAJKFI010000047.1:1016523-1029631 GCA_029204185.1 Lerista edwardsae
TATTATTATTATTATTATTATTATTATTATTATTATTATTATTATTAATTTGCCTGTAAACCGCTTTGTGTACTTGTACTGAAAAACAGTATATAAATACTATTGGTTGATTACCACAATATGCATCCTTACTGAGTCAGATCAGGGCTGCATCATTATGGCAATATCTGCAACTCTGACTAATGGTAACCTTCCAGGCTGTTGAGTAGGTGTGAGTCTTTTCTAGCCTTCTTATCCAATACCCTTTCAGCTACTACTACTGCACTACCGCTCCCCAACAGCAAGGGCAAAAAGTGAAAGGAAAAATGATAAGTAGAAACGCCCTCTGGTAGATGCTTTCAAACTGACTCCTGAGGAACCATGGGGATCCTCAAGAGTTTGAGGGATCAGTAATGGTCACCACGTTTCTTCCATTGCTACCAACCTGACTAAAAAGTGTAGGCACAAAGAGCATTGGATGTCATTCTAGGACATAATTACATAGAGTGACAATGATTGCTAAGACACCAGGCCAGTTCCCCGAGTAAAACCTGAGTGTGCACTCCAGCATTCTCCACAAGCATTCTCGCAGGGCGTTCATGGTAAACATGTAAGGAATCTTTGGCAGGGAAAAAAGGAAAGGTACAGGGAGAAAGCAGGGGTGGTGTCAGAAGTCATCCAAATTGACCACTGGCAGGACAATCATCAGAGGGTCTATCTGACAAGGCAGACCTCTGAATCTGCAGCACTGTTGGCAATGTTAGGACCAACGTACCATCAGAGGGTTGGTGGAGGATTCATGGAAGGCTCAGCGCAGGGCTTTGCCCCAGAGGTCCCAACAACCATGCACTGGGAAAGATGCTCCTCTAGGTTCCTGGTTGACAGGTTGGATGCATGCAGATGTTAGAAGTAGCAGGCACAGGATATATGTGCACTTGACGTTTGCAATCCCTTGGCAATTCTATGCACATATATTTGCACAACTTAATTTGATAGGGTTAATAATGATGGCACAGTTCGTTGCATTAGGGCCTTCCACAACAACAGGTTTGTCTGGTTCTTTCTAAAGTCACTCAGCCATGGCTTTGCCATGGGTGACTGTCCATTAAGAGGATGTCTGCAAGCTGCAAAACCCATTTCCTCCTCTACACTACCTCCTGCCTAGCCAGAGCATGCCACATAGGCATATTACCCAACGCTACCCCAACCTCTTCCTTGAGCCATGTTCCTGGCCCTTCTTTCAGGGGTTCCATTTTCAAACATCCGTTCACAGAGTTTTTCCCTGATATGGCAAGCCAGTGGCCAGTTGTAGTCCTGCCATTGAGAGGGTGGGGGCAAATGCCCCAGGCACAGCGCAAGTGAAGCAGGAGGAGGGTGACGATCAGGTGGCTCGCCTCTTGGAGAGGCAAGTGGTATTTGGCCCTCCCTCACCCCAGTAAGTCTCCAGAATGGATCCTTGCATGGCTTGGGGGGATGGAGCAGCACACGGGCGGAGAGCCAGCAAAGGGGGCAGACCTCCCCCTTCCCTATCCTTGGGTGGCCCATTGGCTGAGTCTGCAGCTGCCAGTGGTTTCCTATACACTTACATATTACTAAAAAGTGAATTCTTCTTTACTAGTGTCCCCTCTTCCTTTTTCTAAATAACCACTGATATATTTGGCATGAAATAGAAGCATGAAAAGATCGAGATACTATTTTTCTACAGGGTGAATTGAACTTAGAGTGAACTATACTAAAGACGCAGAAATAGAGGTGTTTTAGTTTCTCTACTGCCTGTTGTTCCACAAGCATACGACAGTCTGCTAGTTCTCTTTGGGAAGGTCCAGATTTTGCTATCTGGTGAAAAGACTCTGCCCTAGTTCAACATCACAGCTCTAAGCAAGGAAACGTCTTTGGACTAGGTGAAAACTATTTGCATACGCTATCATGAATTCACCAACCATGCACCCTTCTACACTGACAATTGTAAAGGAGGTGGCTGTGGATGTTTACAAATAGATAAACAATGTTGTGAGATAAGCATGCAAGCCACAGCAGGATATATGAGAGCATACGGAAGTGCATTGCAGTTGCCAATTACAAAAATAATAATAATGAAGTATAAGTGTACAAACTATGGTTGCATTCATAGGTGTCCAAAATGCTGTGAGAATTCAGACTTTTAAAAATAAAAATGTATTTTGTCCCCCTTTGAAATGTCTGCCCTAAGTTTCTTATCACAGGAAAATGTTGAGGTGTGAAATATATGTTAATGTTGGTTCCCTTCTGAGCAATGGTAGAAGCAATTGTGTTACCAGAACACCCCTATTTTTGAGTTTCTCAAGCAATCATGTTAGCAGACTGGCACACAAAACTGGAGCTTGTTCCACTCACACTGTGAATGTGGGAAGACATACAACAGTGGGGCTTCCTATGAGAAAAACTGCCTGCCCTGTCAGCCAGAGGTCTGAGAACACTGACAATCTCAATGGTCAGTTCTAAATTCACGTCATTCAGTCAGAACAATCCCAAGTTCCCTGATTTGATGGCATTCACAGAACCTCATGTCCTTTTGTGTTTCTTCCAAAATGGTGCCTTCATAAAGCCAACCTGATGTAATGATTGCATGGAAAGTATGCCCTCTTCTGCTGAGCTCAGGCACTCTCCCAAGGTTTTCCAATACAGGACTCCATACAGAAAACATCATAGAGGGACACATTTAGATGATATGATGAAACTGATGGATGAGCCTCACCTTCTGGCAATGTTTCACCATTCAAAATCGTGACCTAAATTCACCCTCAGTCACACCCAGATAAACAGAGTGCCTTACAAGTTTCCAGCCACTCAGAATCTTCCTTCTCCAATTTCTGCATTGAGTCAGAGTTGTGATTTGGGACTGCTTCTCCTCGAGGTCTGGTCTCATTCGTGGTTGTCCTCACTTCATTCCTCTATTAAGAATACACAAACAAAGTGAGCCATTTTGTTTAGTCAGTGCGACTGTCCATTTCCTCTTTGCTAATCACTCACAATTAGAATTAACAAGTAGTTCAGCATCATATTTGTTAAGGACCACAAGCTTGAAATGATATTATCAGTAGATGATTCAACTAAAACTTTAATCAGACTAAAATTCCAAAATTTGTCCTGTTACTAATTGGCCATTTGGGGCCGAGACTGACAGACACACTACTACAGAAACTATACAAGAAGAAGGAACAGGAAGCAGCCATCCTCTGGGGAGAACCCAGAAGTGATGCTGGGGCAGTGTGTTACCCCTCTGAACATAGGTATTGGCAAATGTCAGTGACTGTTGCAGTGCAACATTAATACTGTTAATAACATCTCCCCCCAAATGTATTTTACACAAAGACAAATGCATAAGTGTAAGAAGGGCATCCGAGGTAAAAGAACAGGATTTAGATTTTGATATGAAGACATTATGACCTTTGAGAAAGATGAGAGAGTCTCATCTGGGGCCTGTTTATTGCTGCATACTACTAGCTATAGTCAGTTTGTTTGGAATCCGATTCTTTGTTTTTAATGACAAAGGTCTAAAGTTCTGAAACTTTAGAAAAGGATTTTTGGAAAGGAGCCTGAAATAGCTTGGAAGGGGCCAGATTGTCATTCCCCCCAGGTCCTTACAGCCCTGTGGCTCCATTCTAACACTCATCCCTGCATTACATAGCAAGTGATCTAAGTCAGTATGCAAGATCCCAGATAGGGAAAATCAGCATCTTGATTCAGAAGCATGATTTAGGATATAAATTATATAAGACATAATTCTGAATTATACTACATCATATATAAGTATGAATTATAAGTCTATGATATAATATGTGTCCAGAACTCTGCAACAAATTCCTTACCTGCTGAAAGCCATACTTCCTTGATTGACCGATAGAATCTGCCAACATCTGCTCTACCCCTCTTGATTTCGTCACAGAAGGCTGAAATTCAACCAGATGGAAACAGAGGGTTGTCAGATGTCTACCCTTTCAAATCATAGACAATGTGCCTACTTGCATTCTGAAACATATGCATGAAGAGAGCACCCACCTTCACAATCTGGATGTCACAATTTTCAGACCACAGACCCAAGGACCCAATGTAGAGTGAGTGTATTTTGCTTAGTGTGGCAGCAAAGAGTGGACAAAGCATTGGACTATGAAACATGAATTCAAATTCCTACTCAGCTATGAAGTTCACTGAAATCTAACTGAAATCATGTGGGAGGGCCAAATTACATGGGAAGTTCCTGGAGTGGCATCAAAAGTTGGCCAAGTGGGGCACTGACTGAGGGGCTCATGCCCCTCAGAAACAACACCTGACCAGGCTAATCCCTGAATACTCAATGCCAGTGGCAGTAGCCAATGCTGGGAAACCACAAGAGTGGCTTTGCCTCACCACCCCCAGCAACCTGGACCCACCAACTGGAAGTCCCCCTATCATTTCAGCTCCAGAAACCAGCCAGGGAACACACGGAAACCTTGCATAAAATCTGCTACCCTATACAATGGATAGGATTGTAGCCCTAATGGGGACCGGTGGCCAATGGCCTAGTGGGTAAAGGGAGTCTCCAGTCGAAATAGTTTGGGAACCACTGTCTTACATGCTAGAGGAGGGTCATCAACTTTCCATATAACCCACCTCCCATGTGATTTTTAACCTTGAGCCAGCTAAAACCCTGGTGCTCAGACAACATAAAGTAGGGCAGGTAATAAGAATGCATGCACTAGAAAGGTAGGGGAGTGGGAGTGTTTTTCTCTGTGCTTAGATCAGAATGTAGAGGTCAAACTTTGCACCCGTGGTGGCTTATTTGCAAGTCCATAGACTTGAAAAATGAAATGTTATTCTTGAAAAGTTGCTTTAATCTCTAAAAATGAGAGGTGGTACAATTACTCACATGTTAACTAAACTGGAAAGTGGGACTTTCCCATAACCAAGATCAGGAAGAATCTCAGCTAATGAGCCTGCACAAGTTCCTACACATCTGACTCTTGAGATACATTCACACTGAGGCTTATCCGTCTACAAATACATGGTGACCTCCAAATTCTGACTGAAGCACCTCTGTCAGCATGAGTAATACTTCCTCTGCCTACTAGAACATTGGTAGGCAGATCTTGTGACCATCTACCATAACAAACATTCCTTTACAGTAATTATTAACACAAAGACTTGCTCTGCTCACAATGCTCAGAGATTTAAGGAAAAACTGTAGGGAGAATAAATTATCTTTGTTCCAAAGCAAGACCAAACCAAGAACGGTCTTGGTCTGTATTTTTAATCTCAGTTGCGTTACTGATGAAACAACAAAACTAATAGAACACTTGCAAAACAGAACCAGTGCCTGCCTACATATACTCTAGGCATCAGCATGACATACAGAACAGAACCTACTGTACAAACTAGAAACAATATAATTTCATTTTGTTTTTTAAAGTTCCCAGTCCTCATGGTTGGAGAGAAAAAGAGAGCTGTTTTAAAATGAGGGGTTTCTGCTGCTAAGCATACACTGTGCTGATTTTGCAAGACCGAGACAATGTTTTCAGATTAGAGAATTAGCTGACTGTACAGGTTTTTCTGTTGTGACTTCCTCAGCATTTGCTCTTCTACTGGTACATGTACCTTGCCTTACAACGCATGCTTTGGGCAGGCTCTTCGCATCTTAGAACACTTTAACTTTTCAAGCATTCTGATATCTTGTCCTAAGTATTTATTGAACACCTTTTTAAAAAGAAGAAAAACCAATATAATTGTGTTTTAGGCTGGTTTTTTAAGTTGAGCAAGTAGGGGAAGTGTTTTTGCGATTGACATAAGGGCCAGCCAATCTGCTCTCTGCACAGACAGATTCTGGAAATTATCATCACCAGCTGCTCCTGAGCTAAATTCTGTTTACAAGTATATAAATCTGTCCAAACAGTAATATAATGAATAATACAGATCCACAGTGGACTCCCCATCCAAATTATGTGCACAATTCATAGCTTCATTCACAGGGGGATCCGAACAGAGTAATCACTTATCATTGAGAGGGGGAAACACTATCAGACTACCAAGAACACGAGTATCATGGGCGCCCATTGATATTGGGCACCTGCAAATTCATTGATTATCAATAACCTTCATCCTTGCTGGGGACAAAATGCAACCTCCTTTTGAAAATTAATTTTATTTTCATTGCTTTGATCAAGATAGGGTGTTTTCCACTATACCACTCAAGCAGCAGCATGCTTCTAGGTATTTTTTCACATTGAAACCAACATACTGTATCCTGAAAGTGGAGATTAGGGTCAATAGGTCATGCATCATGGAGTTAAAAGCCTTGCCACCCTTTGCCACCTCTCCAGAAACTTCTGGAGCCATTAAGATGGGTTGGGGGTTAACCAATTTCCCCTGCACTATTTTCCTGCTTCAATTCCCACCCCTATTTTTTTTTCAAAGAAAATAACCCATACCTGTATTGTCAGGTATACTAGACATATACTCTACCGTGTTTCCCTACCATGTCTATTAGCAGTATCAGGGTGAGGGGAATTTTGAATGGAGAAATTATGCAGAATGAAAGAGTTAAGCCATCTTTCCTTTAGCACCACAGCCCTCATCTGATTTAAAGCACTCCGCAACTGCTTTAAATCTTTTCAAAGTCAGGTGATCCGATCACTGAACTCCCCACCATTGTGTAGTTTGACCTCTAGCCGCCATTCATAATGGCGGCATCTCATGCACAGACGTGCACTCTCAGAGCGCAATCCTATACCCCCATTGCACTGGCACTACACTTTTGCACCAGCTGAATGCTGTCTCAAACATGCATCAAGTGCATCAGCATTGGTGGTACGGCACTGGACCAGCGCAAGCAGCAGTGCCAACTCTTGGGCGCCGCCACAACCACCAGCAGCGCCAGCCTTGTGTCCGTCGAGCGTTGGCAGCTCATGGTTGGTGCTGGGTCTCGCCAAGGCCGTTCCAGAGGCATGCCGGGGGCGTAACTGAGCAGTGCAGTGAGCAGAGATGGGGGTTGTGACGCAGGATGGCCGTAGTGCCCAATCCTAAACCCTGTCCCCAGCCTCGGCGGCCCCAATTCGGGTCGCTCCTGCACACATGCACCTGCAAAACAGCAGGCGCAGATCCGAGCAGCCCCATTGGGATGACTGGGGCTTACGCGGGTCTAAGGGGAAAACCTCCCCTTGGTCTGCACTTCACTGCTGCTTCCTCCTAATGGGCTTTAGGATACAGCCCTGTTATGTCAGCCTTACTATGTCGGCCTTACTTAGGATTGGGCTGCCCATTTCACTGAGTTTTCATCCTACAATCTGAGTAGTAGTAGCACAAGATTAGAACGTTACCTGACTGCATTCTTGATTTACAGCATTTTCTGCAGCTGAAGCTGTTTTTACACCTTTCTGCGCATTCCACCTTTCAGTATTCTTATTGTCTCGCTGTATTTCTGACCCACGTGGCACATCTGATGGAAAATGCAGAGATAACATTGCAGAAGGCTCTGTGAACACTTCCATTGGATTTCTTCTACAAGAACAAAAGAGAAATTTTGCAAGAAAATTCTGCATTGAATGGTATATACCGTATAACATGATGGTGGTATTCATACATATTCAGGTTTTCACAATTTTGGCTACTAGTGTCAAGATGAGCTGCTTGTCCCCCTACGGTTTGTTGCCCAGTGCACTCCTTGCCCTTCTTTAGCTATGTCCCTGCTGCCAGTCTGGTGTCTTGGTTGTCTTGTCCATGGCATTTCAAAACTCCCTGAATGTGGCACTCCATCCTTAGCAGGAGAAGAGAAAGATGACTTGGTTCTTTACAGATATGCCTGCCAAAACATACCCTTCCATGTACATAAACAACTCTGACTACAATTGAATTTACCTGATTGCAGCAAATGCAAATTTATGCAGCTAAAGCACACAAATGGTTTGAGAAACCTGTGTGTGTGTATGTGTTGTCTTAATGAAGAATGCAATGAAACAAACTAAAGTATAATATCTTCATTCTATCAAAGGTTATGGCCAAAAAGACTGAAAATGAAAATGCAACTGTCATGTAAAAATTGCTGGCTTAAATAATGTTTAAGTGGACAAAAGAAAGGGAGGAACCATGCATACCACCACCAAGGTTCCTGAAAGAATGCCTGTTTCTTTCTCCATCCACCTGCCTGTGCACTGAGATCTAGTCATGTCGCCAGCACGGGCATCATCCAAGGCTGATATCACCCCTCTGTGCCACACAACACACCCCTTGTTGTACACCCCAGAAGTAATGTGTGGCACCCAGAAGTGAACCAGCAGTGCACAATGACATAATTGCGTCATTGTGCCACTGCTGAAGTGCTTTCGGGGGCTGCCATTTGAAGTCTAGGAGGGCAGAAGGATCCATCTGTTGCTAAACATGGCATGGGCCTCTGCTCAGTGAGGGTTCATATGGTGCATCCATTACCTCCCCCCCGCCAAATGTGTGGTACCTGGGTGGACTGCCCCCCTGCCCCTGCTTGCTATACTGCTGCTGAGATTATCTGGAGGGTTTAATTACTTCTAGGTGTCCCTGCTGTTTGATCTAAGGTTGACCTACTGGAGAGAAAGCCTTCTTGGTTGTGGTGTCCCATTTTTGAAACTCTCTCTCCCGGAAGGCCACCCCAGGGAGGCTTGTCTGTACCTTTGTCATTAGCCATAATGGCATACAATAGTGACAAACCATGTGCTGCAGTGGTTAAGAGTGCTGGGTTATGAGTGGGAGACCCAGATTCAAATAGTTATTTGGGTCTGCCTCACTCATCTCATAGCATTGTTTGAAGGATGAAAACGGACAAACCACGACTATTTCCCTTGATCAAATGGAAAGGCAGCATTTTAATACATAACAAATTATGTTTTCAGTGTCCAAAAAATATTGTTGTATTTTCTCAGGTCTTTTGAATCATTTTAACTGGCTATTTCATTATTGCATTTTGTATTTTATGACATTACGTTATTTTATGGCATTATTATTATGATTTGATTTCTTTGTTAAGTACCCTGGAAATACTGTTGAAGGGCAAGTATAGAATTTTTTAAAAATAAAGATATTTTCTCAAATTCCTTTCCAGCTATTCCCATGTGTATTTTGGGTGGCCAAGGACAGTTTATTTAGAGCAAGAGAAAACCTACACGTTAGCAGGATGTTTTCGCAAAATGAAACTGGCTGTGTAGAACCGTTTGTCCAAAGGAGGAAATTGCCAGTTTATGCTAATCAGTACCTAACCCAAAGATACTTCTCTTGACTGCCAGGCAAAACCAACTAAACAAACTGGAAGAACCAGATCTTTGGCCCTTGTTTTCAATATTTGGAAAACCGTACTTACCTTACGGCTTCAGCTTCCTGCACTGACTGTTGTCTCACTCTCTGGGCAAGGATTTCAGCACAGAGCAGCTCGTACGGCTTATCCAATGAATGCTCACCCATTACCCACACCCAGATGTCACCATCTGCTCCGAGCTTCCATTGCACTGATTTTCCATGGGCTGCAAAATGAGAATAGGGCTCAGGAAGGCTCCATGAGAAGGATGTGTTAATGATGTGATCAAGGATCCATCAGCTAAAGACTCTGGCATTGATGGGGCTGGCCCTGTCCCAGGCATGCTGTTTCAGAGTGTCACCTGAGTGTTACCACAGAGTTACCTGGGGGTTCCAGAAATGAGAGAGGGCCCATGACTGAGAGTAAATATTTTCAATAAAAATTATGTATTCATCCCCTAGCATCTCCAAGTAATTGGCTAGTGTACTTATACACTCGAGTGGCTCCAGAAAGGCTCATAGTGAACATGTGGCGCTAAATGCCCAAAGGAGTTCTTCAGCCATTTTACAATTCATGAAAACAAAAGGAGGACATTATTTTCCTGCTGCCCTCAAATTATTCCAAGCAAAGGCATTAGCCCAATTATTGTACAGTTCCCAACTCGGGCCATTTCCAAACATCAAGTCATGGGAGAGTGTGCAATCAAAGTTTCTGAGGGCGGCACTGGGAGTCCCCAGAGACATCTCCAATGTCAAGTTATGTCTGGAGACAGGCCAGATTAAAATTGAGGCTAAGATCTGGATTGCCACTCTTGTATACTGGCTTAAACCTGGCTGCCAGCTGGACTTGCCCCTCTAACACTGCAAGACACCTTCAGATCCAGCTGGATACAACTAATAGAGCTGAAAACAGCTTCCCTGGGCCTCTCCGTGCCAGCTGTACTAGATACGGGATATGAACGGGCAAGGACAACCATCAAGCAGCGCATCCTGGACACTGAAAGACAGAACGATCTTACCAGCGTCTCTGAATTCTATATCAGGGAGGATCTCAGGTATACTGTTGCTGTTTTTCCCTATCTCACCCAGCTGGAGAACCACAAGTACAGAAGAGCACCTTGGCCTGTCCCTGAGGGACGATATAAAAAGTTTCCTTTCATGCAGCATCTTTGCCCTTGCAGTTCGGATAAATTTGAAACCACCGAGCATGCACTGCTGTACTGCCTGTATTACAGAGACATTCGTGCCACTCTCATCTCTCCACTGCTGAACCAATTTCCAGGTCAACAATATACTCATCTGCTGTTATCTGACACAGACCCAACAATTACATATAGTGTCGGAAAATATTTTGTGGCAGCGATAAGTATCCGGAAATTGATGGTGAAAGAATATGGTTCCATGCATTTAGAATAATAATATCACTGGTGAAGGAGGTTCAGATATGGGCAGGTATGTATTAGTATTAAATAGAGACAAAATTGTTGAAAGAAGGAAGTTTGCCAATGGAGATGTGTCATGATGTGTCATGAGCTGGGATTGACTTATGGATGGTGGGGGTCAGCCTTGACCTGGCTTGGGCTTGATTGTCCAATACTCTTAGTGTGTGTGTGTGTGTGTGTGTGTGTGTGTGTGTGTGTGTGTGTGTTTCTGTAATCACACACTTTTCCTGTCTCTCCCATACATTGTTGTACTGATTTTGTGTTTGGACTGGTCTGTGACCGCAATAAAGTTTTATTATTATTATAAAAATTCTGTATTCAGCCCCTAGCATCTCCAAGTAATTTACTAGTAAAGATTTCTCTCTCTCAAGAATCTGGAAAGCTCCTGCCAGAACAGGGAATAGGTGGACAATGGTCCCAATCCAATATTTAGCTGTTCCATATTATCTACAAATGTGGCCATAGTACTAAAAACTACTGGCAGGTACCTGCATATTGTCACTGAATACCAAAGTCATCAATGGTAATTTGTACATATGGATGAGCCATTATAGATCCATGTCACATCAAACACAACATTCTTTTCAGTTGATTCAACTCATATGTTCAGTTGTGAGTTATCCATTGAATTTCATAATTGTCATTAGAAATAAAGTGATAGACGTGATGGTGTGAACTAGCTTCATGGTTCCTAGTACCATGCATGTGTGTAAGTGTCACAAAATTACCTTTGTTCAATTATAAATGGTAGTGTATAAATGTAGTGTATAAATGGTATAAATGGTAGTGTTCAATTATAAATGGTAGTGTGCACAATTGGAATTATCATAAGAAAACACAACTGCTGGGCATAGTGACAATAGAAGAGAGAGAAGTGAAGATGCAGAAGCCCAGTGGGCCAACTGGAAAGGCCCATCAAAGTGGATTCTTCTGTGAGGAAAAGCAGGTTATGGTTGTGTTGCTGTCTACTTTATTGAAATATCTGGTTTTTCCAGTCAAACAAACCACTGCACGGCTCTGCTATGTTTGAAGATGGATTCCTTTTTTTATTCTGTTTGCTCACGGTGACCAGATGTCATATCCACAAAGGAGGACAGAGCACCCCCAAAATGTAGAGCATAGGATGTAGGAACAAAAATGTAGGAACAAACATGCAAGCAATGCAGGCAGCCCCTCTTTATGTTGGCACCCCCTATCTGTCTTGAAATATAGGACATGTCCTAGAAAAAGAGGACGTCTTCTCACCTTGTGTTTAATGTAAGATGTCCTGAGAATTCATCAGAACTGAAAAGTGAGATATAACATATCTCAAGGACTGCTTTTCCCCACATGAATCTGCTTGTCCCATAAGATCTTTCAAGGAGGCCTTGTGGATTCTACCATAGTCACAAGCTCAGCAGGTGGCAACAAACTTGTGAGAAGACCTTCTTAGCGGTGGTTCCCCCCACAACGATGTGGATACCCTTCCCTCTGAGGACACGGATGGTGTTTTCCTTGCTGATCTTTGATGACTGTTGAAGTTCTGACTGTTGTGTCAATTTTTTATAATTCTCTTAAGAATTTGAGTTGGTTTCTCTCTAGGTTTTAGCCTTTTATTTCAGTTTGTTGTTATTGTTTTGACATAGTTTAGTTTTAACCTGTTGCAAGTCACCCTAAGTCTTTGTGAGCAAGGTACAGCATAAATTTTTAAAAGAATGAATTAATCTGGTGATATAGAAATGAGTTTAGCACAATGGCCGGTTGCTACCTGCCCACATTCAGATACAGTAAACATTGGTGTAACACCAGAATGTTGTGGTGAAGGATTTGTGTGTATGTGGGAAGATGGAGTAGCTTAGTTAGTGATTGGCTGACCATTCCCAGTACTGTGTTGTGGGAACAACAGAATAATTTGAGAAACTCTGCTGCTAAATTAGGAGCTATTTATAAACTGTCTGGGAAATCCAGAACAGTTTTGGATGATGTGACTATCACACACATTTCTTCTTCCACCTTGTCTTTGGACTTACTTAGAGTTAATAGCACATGAAATTCTTCCATGAAGTATTCTGCTGGAGTGGAAGTAAGTAGGTGCAGAAACCAGGAAAGAGGGAAAACCTCAAAATGAGCACTGAAGATGTATTTTATTGAACTCAGTGAATTTTGAGTCAATGACTCTTCAAGGGCACTATAAAAATAAAATTATATACAACCTATTTAACCAATATATTTTAAATGTATTCTAAAACTAAAATCACCACCACCATTTTAGGAGCAATACCACCTATATAATGGGATATATTACTCTTGAGCCATTTAACTTTAATGTTATTATTTGCCTGTAAACCGCTTTGTGAACTTTGTGTTGAAAAGTGGTATATAAATACTAGTGATTGATTGATTGATTGATTGATTGATTGATTGATTGATTGATTGATTGA
>JAJKFI010000047.1:1029641-1094511 GCA_029204185.1 Lerista edwardsae
TGATTGATTGATTGATTGATTGATTGATTGATTGATTGATTGATTGAAAAGTATGATAATAGTTCTGTGGCACACCTTTGAGGTTCACCTCTCTCACTGTAAAAGCCTGACGGCACAACACTTGTGTCTTAGATACATTTGGGAACTGAAGCTTATAACCTCCTGGTTCAAGCCACATTTCAGAGGTTCACATAGACGGAGAGCTGAAATCTTAACATATGCCTATCACAGATTTGCCAACTCAGACTGAAGGTATTCAACTCAGACTTTTTTTTTCCAACATGATATAAAGTTGGAAGTTCTCAGACACTATTAAAATCTTAAGAATTGTTTTGGTATCAACTGGAAATTTTGACTGAGTCAAATTTGATTCCTGGAGACTCCAGGATAGGCACCCCTAAACTATTTATTATCATTTGAGTGTTATTACACCAAACATATATTAGATGCTGAAAAGGTAATTACTATGGACCAATGTTATGTGTGAGATCACCTAACCGTGATGGGGAAATGCCAGCAACTGCAGATTGCATTTGTGAATTTGGCATTAGGACGATTGTGTTTCAAATGAGTAAATACTGACGTGAATTAAAAACAAACTGTATTTGGGATTTGGGTTAGCCTTAATAGAGAACTTTCTGATAATGTGACTTCCTTCATGTGGATTACACAAGGGTGTTTTAGCACCTTTTCTATTCAAATTTAATGCAAATTATATCATTAACGATCTCAAAGGATATCCCTGCCTTTATTGCCTCTGACTTCTCTTATATGCTATTGACTTGACTCTGCATCCCACTACTTCTGATGGGGAGGGGGAGTGTTTTTTCCTTCAGGAGAATAATACTGTTAAGTATCCCCAAATAAAAACTGTTTTCTTGAAAAAACAGGTTTTTTTCAAAGTTTTTGAAACATATTTGAAGTTCCATAAAGGGAACATCAATAACATTGACATATTGACGGTTAAGAGTATAGGCTGCAAGCTTGACATTCCTAGTTCAAATCTTACATCAACCATAAACAAACTTTGGCATGGAGAATACACTTGAGAGAACTAATAGGGCAAATTTCAGGATAACCCAGTGACAAAAGGCCAATTTCCAGCCATTTAAAACTTTTGCATTGAAGCAAGAAGGTCCTCTGTTTCAACCATTTTTGTGCCAACCCAAAATGAAGCTTCCAATTCATTCTTTTGGCAGTTTAGATTATTTTAAGAAGGGCCTCCTTCTTTTTCATTTTTTTTTTAAAGAATTCTTATTTTTAATTATAAGAAAGGGTAAGGGAAAAAACAGAAAGAATGAGAGATGGAAATATAGACAAGACTGAGAATAACTGGAAAAATTTTTTATGAATGGGCCAAAAATAATACTAAGATTTAGATTTATTGATGGGCTAGAAGATCGATAAATAATTTGTTGTAGTATAACGTAGCATAAATTGATGTTAAAGATGTAAGTTACATATATAGAACTGTATTAATATGGATATGTTGTAACCCAATGGTAATTACCTTATGTGTATTCCTATTGTTCGCCTTTACCCCTGTCTTTTTTCCCCTTACCCTTTCTTATAATTAAAAATAAAAATTCTTAAAAAAGGAAAAAGAAAAAAGAAGGGCCTCCCTTCTTGTGGATTTATTGAACATCCAATGCATATTCCTAATATTATAAGGCTTCTAAGTTGAATTAGAAGAGGATAGAAGAGGAAGAAGGGGACAGACGGGAAGAGAAAATGAGGATGGTGCTTAATTAAGAGGATCAGAGGCATCAGAGGCTGTCATCACTGATGACAGCCTGAGGTAAGAGAGAGAGCATTTGACATGCCACCCTCGGTGTCAGGAGGTCTTGGACCAGCTTTCCCTAGGGACAATAATGGGAATACAGTACCGGAAGCCTGCAAGCTATGAAGCAATTTGCTATCTCAGGGCCCAATCCTACAGGCCTCAGCACTGGCGGTATGAGTGTGCTGCTGCTGCTGCTGCTGCTGCTGCTGCTGCTACAAAAGTGCCATAAGCCATTACCACCAGCTTTGGTTCAATGCCAGCCGAAAGCACCTGGAGACGGCAACACGACACTGGTGGCTGATGAGTACAGGGGCCGCCAGCGTTGCGTGTTCTCCAGGCTGTCAGGAGGGCGTAACTGGGAGGAGAGCGGAGCGGGGTGGGGGTGGGATGCCCGACACAGAGGCCCTCATGTCTGTGCTGGCTAAATAGCGCCCACCAGCAGCCCAGTGCCCTTAACCCTTCTCCTGAGGTGCCTCCAGTGCCTGCCTAGCACAATTAGGATGCAGCTGCATCTCTGGTGCCCAAGCAGCATAGGACTGGGCTGCCCATCTATTATGCCCTGTGTGGTGTGCATGTGACTGGGATATTGAAGAGAGAGGGGAAATTTAACTTGCTGGTTTAAGCAGACTGACCCAGCAGGTCCTGTGCAAGATACCCCCAGAGAAAGGCTTGTGGAAGCCCCTCGGTCTGCAAAGTATCCCATGAACCAGTTTCAAAGCTGGAGGGAGAAAGGAAGGCACTTTCCGCCACTTGCCACGGAGGTACAGTGTGATTGGACTGCTCATTATTCTTTTTGCAGTTGTGCTTGGAACGTCCCTGTGTTGCAGCTGGCCTTACTGCAGACTGCAAGCCCCAAGACAAAGAGATGTGGCAGTCAATGAAGAAAATGCAGGCTATGGCTGCATTATTATGGGGCATTGGTCTGATACTCCTGTTAGGAGAGGGTTGAGTTCTGCTGGCTCTGGCAGAAAGGAGTGGGATTCTGGTAAGGGGGAACTTGTGGCTCTTAAGGTTTGCTTATATTTAAGGAAGGTGGTGGCAAGGAGAAATTGCCCTGGTGCTGAAGGATTCTTAAGCCTCGCCTTAGCCCTGCTGGTTAAATGTATTTTCCTGGGAACTGCTGATGGGAACTGGGGAAAGGCTAAAAAAATTGCATGAGCAGCAAGGGAACAACTGCTGGGAGCCTGGGTGATGTGTATCTGAAGTGTGCCTTTTCTGCTGCTAAATGTTGATATGCCAAAGTAAAAAAACTGGAGGAGGAAGAAGAGGATTGATTAACCTGATTTTGAGACAGGATGTTTGGTGATGGGAAAATGACCTTGTAACCTGGCATGTGTTTAATCTTGCCTCTCTTTGCTAACCGGCTCATTTGTTCTCTCTCAGGAGCTGTCGCTGTCAGGAACAGAGTAGTGTGGTGAGACTGGGATTTAATGCTGTGAAAACAAACTTGACACTAATGCTAAGTGGTGAAGCAGTGCTTAGCCAGTTTGCCTGGAATGGGTGAAAGAGTGTTAACAAATGTTCATGAACCAAGAAGCTCCCTGAAATGGAGACTCCCTCAGGACCCTCAAGTACTTCCACTTGAGGATGAGAGAGGGGCGGAGAAGCAAGCTGATCCGCTGCCACCACCACCCTACTTCTGAGTGGGGTCAGACTGGGTTTGCAGATTCAGGTAGAGACAGAGAATTTGGATTTGATCTGGGAGAGACTGGAGCCAAGGAAGAAGGGGCAGCTAACAAGCCTGCTCATGCGATTGAGGTTGCTTTCTACCTGCTCCACCTGGAGCTCCACCTGGATCTCTACCTGCTCCACCTGCTCCCTAACCTGTTCCATTTGTAAATAAAGCAACTATTACAAAGACATCATAAACCATCTTCCTCCAAAGAAACCCCAACCCTGGCTGTGCTGAAGCTCCTGGAATGTCTCACCACTTGGAGAATTGGGTGGAAGCATATAACAATCCTCAATACAAGTACTGGTTGTTACGTTTAGATAGATCTTTAAAGCAGTAATCCTTCATATTACTGAATGGTGTTTGTACATTCCGTAGGTATCTTTTACGCAGATACACATTTTCCAGGTATTTCCCCTTGCCCTTCACTTTGGGCTAGTCCCCCCAACACTGACCTCTCCTCAGTGCTGATTTCCTTGACGTCTCCTCCAAAGTTTCAGCAGCTTCTCTTTCCTTCCATTTTCTGATCTGTTCCTGCCTCATCTTGAAGAACAAGATCTGCTTTTGCTCTTCACTGAGCTCTGCCAGGAGTTCTGGATCTACATACATGTCAGACAGAATCTGCTTCAGCATGGCTGCGAATTTCTTCTAGGCATGAATGAAGAACTGTAACCGTCAAGATTGGCTGTTGGAGAAGGGCACTTTCCTTGCCTGGTCAAAAGGGGAGGCACACGCGCACACCAAGGCTATCCACACCCAAGAGGCACAGGAGGAATGCAGGCTCTCCACATGCAATTACACAGTGGCTGCACCTATTTTAGCTCTGACTTCCTCAAGGACTGGAAAAAAAGAACAAACAAAGGAGCTCAGAGGAAACAAAGAAATAGAAGACCTTCAGACTTGGATTGCATCTACGAGGAAAGCAGAACTTGTGTTTAAAAACAGCAGCAACTCCAACCATAGAATTGCTTTAATCTAATACTGAGTGAAAGAACTCTCTGTATAGTTCAAGTCACAGGTGTGGCTTACCTCTCTGACTCAGCAAACATGTTATTAACCAGTCAAGGCTCAGAACCAGGAAGGTAAGCCCAGAGAGTAAAGCTAACCCTTTCTCTAAATCTTGAACTAGTGAGCTGAGTGGGCAGCACAGATAGCAGGCGGCCCATTGATAAGGGCAATGCGACAGAACGATGACTCATTACCTGAGTCCGGAAAGGCCAGGCCCAAACATTTCATCACACTCATGTCAAAGAAACTGATTCTGGAGGGGGGAGGGGCTATGCAGAACCTTGATTTCCCTTTTTAAAAAAAACCCGGCTGCATCACAACAGGGTCAGGGAGTAGGAATAGGTCCATCCAACTCACTTGTCAGTGAGTACAGTTAGCTCTTGGCTTGCTCCAGTGGCTGGCAGTTATTCCTATGAGGAAAAGAATGCAACACCCCACTCCTGTCACGGAGTAGCTCGGCCCTCACTGGAAGGTGGTGCCATGTGCTTCTGTGAATAGACAACTGCAGGAAGCCCTTGCAGTATATAACTGCACTACCCACACACCATCCTCTATAATGACAGTCATGTTTGCAAGTATATAGTCATAGCATATAATCATGTCTCATGACTTTGTGAGTCTTCCTGCTCTTCCTTTGTTGGTGTGGGGAGGTGCTGTTGAAAGACTCAGAGGGAGACAGAATAGAGCATGTTTGGGCACCTGAAACCTTTCAAACTGGGGGGGAAAGACCCCTAAGGCCCCCTCACCCCTAAGGCAGCGGTTCTCTAACTTTTTAGAAACTCTGGAGCAGGGGTGTCAGACATAAGGCCTGGGGGGCAGATGCGGCCCCCAGAGGCTCTATATACAGTCCTTGGGTCTCCCAACACCACCATCAGCTGATCTCTGCTGCTGAACTGTGCTGAGGTGTCTGCTGAAAGGGCGGCATATGCGATAGTTAGGTTCTCCCATACCTTGAAAATAGCAAGATTTGCATACTTTCTCTTCTGTCTTTTGCAGACAAAGAGTTACTAAGAAAAGGTTCGTATTTCTGGTCATGACCAGCTTAATGACATCATTCCTGCTTAATGACATCACCTCTAGCCCTCAGCAGGCCTCATGAATGCTATTTGACCCACTGTATGAAACTGGTTTGATGCCCCTGCCCGACTTATAAATGCCAAGGGGTGTGGCAATAAAGGTGACTGGGCAGCAGTGCTTTCCCCTCAAGAAGCAGCTTGTTTAACCCATTTCGCCCCCCTAGGAATCCGGAGTCAGAGTGCCGGCCAACCAAGAAGAAAAGCTCTTTGCAGAGGAATTGGGAGGGGGGAGGAGGGAGAGTGAAGTGGACGGAGTCAGCCCTAATTTTAACTAGTGGAACTGAGTTCCCCCGCGTTCCCCCTGCATGACATCACTAGTGCACACAGCCTAATCTGCATTGTCAGTTTCGCAACCCAACAAAAACTGGGTCCCAGACCCACAGTGTGAGAATTGTGGTCCTAAGGGATTACTGCTAAAAATATTTAAATACTGCTTTTCAACAAAAACAAATGTTTAAAAAGCGAAAGGTTTATGTGATACAGCCAAAGAAAATAGGTTTCCTGTCTCAAAGAGACTGAGGGCACCATCCTAGGTGCCCTGTAGTGTTGACACTATGTGGTAGTGTTGATGCTACACGCAGAGTGCCGATATGGGGGTGCCAAACAGCAGCCCTGCATCAGCACTCTGGCTCCGAGACTGGCGCTGCCTGCACAGGTGTGATGAGCCGGGCTGAGGGAGGGAGTGGGGGGGGGGGGGGCGGGGGGGGGGGGGCCCCCCCGGCCGCCCGGCCGGGGGGGGGGAGGCGGGCCTTGGACTCAGCCATAAAGCCAAATCCAAGGCCTCATCCCGAGACCGCACGGCCCAAATTCGGGCTGCTCAGTCTCTTTGGATCTGTGCCTGCTGTTTAGCAGGCACAGATCCAAGGAGTCCATAGGGGAAGCGGGTGCCTCCCCTACGGCAAGGGCACAAACATGCCCTTCCTGTGGGGAGGCTCTAGCCTTGCCTAAGCAGTACTGGATATGGCGCTGGCCGGCTGGCCTCGGCATTCCAGCACTGCTTAGGATTGCGCTGTCAGTCTAAACAGAAATACAAGGGAAACCCTACCTAGCAACATTCATTAGGAGGGACACAATAGTAAATAGATTAGAAACAATAGCTGTACCTGCTGCTAAATATAAAGAACCGCAACTTTACTAGGTGCCTCTTTGCCCAGTTAGCCCTGGCAAATACCACTTATACCCTTGTGAAATAAGCAGTCATTCCATCAACAGTCATTCACCTTCATCTCAGTTTTATTTGAATTGTAAACCTAGAAACCATTTTTTGCTACATACAACAAGGTGGTATTTTGCACATTTGTGTGTGACCTGATTGCATATGACACATCATGTGTGTGTGTGTGTGTGTGTGTGTGTGTGTGTGAACATGATTGCACATGACACATCATGGTGCTGTGTCCATGCACTTTTTGTGCATGGTGCATTGCTGCACATGTTTCCACATGGCCCTTCTTGGCATGTGGTGGGGTGCTGCTTGTTTGCTGTGTGTTGAGCATGTGGGCAATATATGTTTGCATGTGGTGTGCTGCCATGTGTGATTGCACATGGTGTATTGCTGTAGATGATGCTGTATGACCTGCTGCTGCTTATAATAGTTTCTTGCCGTCCATAATTGTATGTGATATAGTGCCCTGTGTGTTGATGTGGGTCAAGTCATATTGTTGTGTGCATTTGTATGCTGCTGTGGGTGTATACTGTGTTTGTGCTCCATGTGATGCACTATCATGCATAGTGTGCTGCTTTGCAGGTTTGCTATATATTGTGGCACAGGAGCGATCATAGAATACTATAGTCCAGGGTCTCCAGACTAATGTGGACAAAATCTGGCCCACCAACATATTTTGACCAGCCTACTGAGCCCAGGGACACTTACACTTTCCAAAGGACTAGCTCAGCATGCTCCTTTCCCTCTCTGTCACTCTCTTCCTTTTCCAATCCAAGGAGTGGATGGGGATGGAGGAGCAGCAGAGGTAAGTCAGCAAACAGCGATAGGTGCCCCCCCCCAATCCGCTGCCTAAGGTTGGCCTCAGGGATGGGCTGGCCCTGATGACGTGTGTCCAAAGGTTGACCTAACAGAACCACATGAAAGTATCTGTTCTGGTTAATTTTAATTTTCACCAAAGCAAAAACAAATTCACCAAAATTTGTTTCATTATTTGGTGCAAGGGCAGAAGCCGTTTCTGAGGACTTCTCAGTTATCACCAGTGTTGGGGTGTTTAAAGGATCTTTAAAACTGAAGCCAATATCTTTACAAGGGTCATTATTAGTAGGGGTTTTTTTTATACCTTAAGAGGGCAATTTTACATGCAAATTTAAACCCTTAACATTGTACCTGTTGGAAGAGGAACGCTGTAAGTAGTTTCAGAGGGAGAAAATGGATCATAAACCCTTTTTAAATTTTACAAAACCATACAGTCTAAATAAATGGGTCAAGGTGGGGCTACATCCAAAGAGGAGGAGAGGGGATCTAGAAGATGTCATTGCTTTCCCGCTGATGCAGTTTCATCTTGGTCTGCAGAAGAAAAATTGTGCCCTGAACAAATAGGGAGATAATTATACACTATCGTTGATGCTGTGGTTAGAGCCACTGTTATTTTTTTTTAAACTTACCCTTTCAGGGCACACTGACATCATACGTATAGCTGTTTACCCCTGCTTAAGAGCAGCAGGGCACAATAAACGATTAGACTGAGCAACATACAAGAAAAAGAGCTTTTGCGAGACCATGGTGTGCATCTTCTTTAGGATGGTCTTTGGAAAGAGAAGTTTGCCTTCCCAAGGATTTGTGGAAAAGATGTATTTGGTAAGCATTTGGATCAGAATTGACATGCACACTACAAGGATGGATTTGGAGGTGAGTATTGTGCACAACAACACAATTAAATCATCTCTGTGCTTCAGTACTTGGATCTTCCAGAATATCAAGACCTTCTTCTGGTTCTGCTTTTTAAAGGTATGGATCTGTCTGCTTCCCGCTTGTATTTTCATTTGGTAACGCTTCCCAAATAGACGTGTACACCAGACATCCAGAACTGTAATAAAGGGCCCAAGACAACATGCACAGTCAACAGAGACAGGCATGCAATTTTTATCAATCATGTCGAGAAATGTGCCTCTTAAGACTTGAAAGTATAGATCTAAAGTAGCAATAATTGTGAGTAGCCTGCAGACTAGATTAGATCTCCATAGCAGTTTTATCTTTACTTGTCCTTGGGAGTGGCTCTAGTGAATTTGAATCCAGGTATTTGTCTACAGATTCCCTGGGCATGGGAAAAGGTTTTAAATACTATTGTAGCATTTAATACTACTGTAGTATTAAGTAGTAGGAGAAAGAAAGTAGGAGAATAGCCATGGTTAATCAACAAAGGCAGTTTCTGAACAAAGTTGCCAGGCAATCTTCAGCTAAACTGCAGAGGAAGTGACATCAGCTCACCCAATATTTCACAAGATACTTTTAACCCTACCACATGGTCACTGAAAGCATGCCTTAAATGCATTTTCTGCCATTATGTAAAAAGCTTGTACATACACACCCTGAGCAGAAACCTACTTACAGATGGGAGTGCCTGCCATCAGTTGGATGTACTCTGCAAGCACGAATGAGGTTATGGCTGCATGGTGCACAGGGACTAGGGGTCAAAAGGGCAATCTCTGCTTTTCTCTGCCATGTCTGAAATGTCTTACATTGCAGAGTATTTGCTGCAACATGTATACTTCTCTACTGGGAGACTGTGGAAGTTCTGTCCAGAAGGGTTTTTCAAATTGTTTAAGCATATGCCTGCTCGATGACTCATTAGTGGTCTTTTCTCTTTGTATGTTTAAACATAGCGCAGCAATTCTCTCCTTTGCTGCTCAAATTGTTCAATCTCCAGGACAAATCTGAAAAAAACTATTTAAAGAAAGATTAAAAGTGACATGTCATGCTTCCACACACCAACAGGGAAATGCACACGCCATAAAAGCCTCCCCAACTGAGAAAGACAAAGAGGCTGCAATCCTATACATATTTTCCTGGGACTAAACCCCATTGAGCACAATAGAACTTACTACTGAGTAGACCATGCCTAGAATTGTCTTTAAAGTCTCTACTCCTATTTCAGACATGACACCGCGGGAAGGGCAGGCCTTGTCTGCTTTTGTTTTCCTTGTATCTCAGGCATTACCAGGGCAGAAGATTTAGTTGAGAGGGTTAATGCCTCTGTTTGCCTGAAGATAACAGCTGAAGATCTGAAGGTCCTGAGCTGGAGAAAAAAAGCTGAGTTCCAGCTGCCTCCTGTGATGGGGGAGTGTGCTGGTCAGCTGCTCTCTGGTCAGGGAAGCCTCTTATCAGGCAGCAGAAGACAGACGGGTGGCTAAGAAAGAAGGCTAAATCCAGAAAGAAAGATCTGTATGAGTGTTGTTCTTGAAAGATAGAACATTTCCGTAAATTGTAAAAACCTTTGGGTTTGTGAATAAAAGTCTGCTTATGTAAACCACTTTGAGTTACAGTCATTAGAGAAATCTAATGATCTTAAGAAAGGCGGTATATAAATACAAGTATCATCATCATCATCATCATCAGTGTTGGTGCTGTATCCAGTCAGTAACTGCTCATGGCATTTTCCATAATCACATCCACAGTACATTTTATACCAGTACTGAATTACTAGTTTGAGGGGAAAGTGCTGCGTTTTTTCAGGACCAAAGTATACAGTACTGTGTTGTCCAACCTATACCTGAAACAGCACCACCTTGAGGAAAGATGTGGCTCATACTAACACAACCACAACACAAAAACACATTAAATGTGCCAAACACCTCTGCACCCCCACCCCCAAGAGGGTGCAGTGCTGGGGAACAGGTTCTTCCACTTTCACATTCAGCCTGAAACAAAGCACTGAAGCAAATCCTGCTCCAACAGTTCTAGTGACAACATATACTTGTATCACTTTGCCCTTATTGGTTTCTACTTAACCCATTCTATGCAAACCCATGGTCCCCCTCAGATGTAAGAAGAATCTGGGAAAGTTTGATGTGTTGTCCCAGAATATCTGCTATGCAAGGCAACGATGCTAATTTTTTCTGTAGTTCCACAATTCCCTGACAGGTTAGTCCCATTGTACACTGTGAGCCCTCTGGGATGGGGGGCAATTTTAAAATATCACCAAACGTTTTTTTTAAATCTATCTATCTAAAGAGAACGTGGGTGTGTTTGTGTGTACGTGGGTGTGTACGTTTGTGTGTGTGTATGTATGTTCCGCATAGGCTCTGCAATGCCTGGAGCGATTGACACCAAACTAGGGACGCGTACACCTTGCGGCCTTGCGACAAACACTGCAGGGGTCAGACCCCCCTAGGATCCCCGGGGGTGGGGGTACATGGGGATCCCTGTGTGAAAATGGTCGAAAATGGCCAAAATCGGCGTAAAATCTGTAGTTTCCGGGGTCACTGGAATGAGCGGCGACATTCCCAACGTCATTGGAGTCCAGGTTTGCCCCCCCCCCACAACGTGCGGGGCGAGAAGGGGTGCGAAACAAAATGTCCGCCATGCCCTGCTGGAACACCTGGACCGATGTGCACCAAACTTGACATGCACATGCCTTGCGGCCTGGCGACAAATGCTGCAGGGGTCAGGCCACCCTAGCGACCCCGGGTGTGGGGGTATGCGGGGGGCCCACATGACAGCAGTTGAAAACGGCCGCAATCTGTGTCGAATCCGTACGTTCCGGGGTCGCCAGGACATGCGACGACGCTCCCAACACAGATGGAGTCCGGGTTTGCCCCCCCCCCTTGGCGTGTGGGGCGAGAAGGGGTGCAAAACAAAATGTCCACCATGCCCTGCTGGAACGCCTGGAACGATGCGCACCAAACTTGGCACGCACATGTCTTGCGGCCTGGCAACAAACACTACAGGGATCAGCCCCCCCAGCGCCCCGGGGGTGGGGGTACGTGGGAGCCCCCACGTAAAAACGGTCAAAAGTGGCCGGAATCAGCATCGAATCTGTAGTTTCCGGGGTCGCTGGGATGAGCGGCGACACTCCTGACGCCGTTGGAGTCCGGGTTTGGCCCCCCTCAGCATGGGGGGTAAGAAGGGGTGCAAAACAAAATGTCCGAAATGACCGACATTACTGTCAAATCCACAGTTTTCAGGGTCGCTAAGCTGATGGGTGACACTCCCGATGACATTTGTTACCCGGGCAACGCTGGGTACCAAAAAGCTAGTATATATATATATAAAGAAGAACGTGTGTGTGTGTGTGTGTACACACGTATGTTCCGCCTAGGCTCCGCAACACCTGGAGCGACGTGCACTAGACTCTGCACGCGCATGCCTTGCGGCCTGGCGACAAACGCTGCGGGGGTCAGGGCCCCCTAGCGTCCCTGGGGTGGGGGTACACGGGGGGCCCAGCGTGAAAACGATCGAAAATGGCCGCAATCGGCGTTAAATCTGTAGGTTCTGGGGTCGCCGGGACAAGCGGCGACACTCCTGACACCGTTGGAATCCGGGTTTTGCCCCCCTCAGTGTGGGGGGGGGCGAGAAGGGGTGCAAAACAAAATGTCCGCCATGCCCTGCTGGAACTGATTGCCGGTTTAAAGCCTGGAAAATCGCCGGGCCCTGATGCCATCCCAGTTGAATGGCTGAATGCAGATCCTGACTGCTGCACCCCTATTCTATCAACTCTCTTTACAATCATTAACCGGACTGGACTAATCCCAAATAACTGGCTAAAAGCAATTGTGGTCCCCATTTATAAAAAAGGTGACCATAAGTCGCCGGATGACTACAGACCTATTAGCCTCTTATCAGTTACTGGCAAACTGTATGCCAAACTCCTTTTAACTCATCTTAATCAATGGATCATACAACAGGAGATATTGGCAGTTGTGTACCAGGGTGAAACTGCGCCCATGGCACGCAACGTCATGACGTGACATCATGACGTTGCAGGGTGTGGCTTCTGCCGCCGCCACTCCGCTTCTACCCCCTCCCACACATTCGAATCTGTGCCTGGCGCTTCAAGGACTTACCTGATTGGGCTTGTGCTTTTTAGTGCAGAGTTTTGGGAAAGCGAATCTTCATGTGCAAAATGGGAAATTTGAGTTCTGCATTTCCAGCTGGCTACATTCCACTCGGTTAGAAGATAGAAGCGATCTCACTCTTTAGCGCACGCACGCACGCACGCACGCACGCACGCACGCACGCACGCACGCACGCACGCACGCACGCACACGGCAGAGAGAGAAACAGGGTGGAGGGGGGAGGAAAGAAGGCGGGAGCAAAAGCCCTCGCAAGATCTATTGGAATAAAGACAAAGTAACGTCCCTGATGCATCTGCAAACACCAGCACGGGGGGGAGGGGGAGGAGAGTTGAGGAAATCCCGGTATCTTGGCGTTCCAAAAACGAAGAGGAAATGGAGGTTTGCAGCTTTCTGGCTACTTCTCCAAAGACTCTGATACACAGAGCCTGTCTCGCTACTACATGTACTTAGTGGCGTGGGGGGAAGCATTTACATTGTCCAGAGGCTGACTTTCAAGTTTCTGACTCTCCCCTTTCAGCCCCCCCCCCGCTCTGGGGCAATACAAGCCAACCGCTGCCTGCCCGCCTGCCCCAAGACACAATAATGACTGGCTCTGGATCTCCAGATTGCGACTTCGAGGCAAGTGGCCGCTGCTCTCTTCCAGGGGCACCAGGCGCTCCTTCCCTCCCGCCTCCCGTTTCTCTTCTGTCTGTTGGCTCCTGGAAGATCCCTGACATCACAAGGGCCTCCTGAGAAGCCATCGCCGGCTGGCCTCACAAACCCTCTCATTTGATGGGATTCCCCCCCCCCACATGCATGGCAAGCCACATTTTTGCTGCGGCGCGCCTCCTGGTTTGCAGAGCCGGGGCATGCACTGCGGCTTGCCATCTTTTCCTGCCTCCCGCTGGCACTTTAAGGCCATCGGGAGGCAGGAAAACCTGGCAAGCCGCAACGCGCCTCCCAGTTTGCAGAGCAGGAGGGCGCGCGCCATGCCACGGCTTACCGACTTTTCCTGGCTCCCGCTAGCCAGCGGGAGGCAGGAAAAGATGGCAAGCCGCAGTGTTGTGGGGGGGCGCAGCAGCACACAATGTTGTGGGGGTGGGGCCCAGGGGCACCAAATGGTGCCCCCCTGAAGAATGGCGCCCATGGCTCGTGCCATGGGCTGCCACAGGCTATATTCGCCTCTGGATATTGGGAGCTGAGCAGATAGGATTTAGACAAGGTAGGGCTACGACAGACCATGGCCTTATTCTCTCTCACCTATACAAATATACATCAAAGATTAAAACCAAGTTATTTGTAGCTTTTCTGGATATAAAGTATGCATTTGACAGTATAGACAGACAGCTCCTTTGGGATAAACTGTGCCATTTAGGAATTGACAAGAGACTGCTGTTTCTCATTGCTGGACTATACTCCAACACACTTTGTCAAGTTAGATTCTCCCCGGAAGGGGGCCTAACTGAGGAAATTCCAACCAACAGAGGTGTGAAACAAGGTTGTTTGCTTGCCCCCACACTATTCAACCTATTTCTAAATGACATGGCCACTAATTTGGTTGAAGTGGAGGGCCATCCCCCAAAACTTGGTGACCTTAGGGTCCCCCTGCTGCTTTATGCAGATGATGCAGTTATTTTGTCACAGTCACGCATAAGACTTGAGAGACTGGTCAACAAATGCATAGACTACCTATTAACTAACAAATTACAGTTGAACTACAGCAAATCCAAGATACAAGATTGCAAAGACTTGGAAACCATTTAATTGGAAATTTAAAGGTCATGCGATTGAGCAAGTTAAATTATTTAAATACCTAGGTATCCATTTTTCATTCAACCATTCATGGATACAACATCGTAACATGGTTCTGTCTTCTGCAAAAATAACGATGCAAGCCATTATCAGATTTTTCCATAAGGGTAGCTCCTATGTGTCAGCAGCTCTCGAAGTATTTAATGCGAAAATTATATCCCAAATCCTGTATGGGATAAATTCTTTTATCATATTCCCAATGCCGTTGGGAGTCCGGGTCTGGCCCCCCTTCGGCGTGGGGTGCAAGAAGGGGTGTGAAACAAAACGTCCACCATGCCCTACTGGAACGCCTGGCGACAAACACTGCGGGGGTCAGGCCTCCCTACCGGCCCCGGGGGGGTACGCGGGGGGCCCCCACGTGAAAATGGTCAAAAACGGCCGATATCGGCAGCAAATCCTTAGTTTTCGGAGTCGCTGAGATGAGTGGCGACGCTCCCGACGCCATTGGAGTCCGGGTTCGGCCCCCCTTGGCATGGGGGGTAAGAAGGGGTGCAAAACAAAATGCCTGAAATGCCCGACATTACTGTCAAATCCAGAGTTTTGGGGGTTGCTAAGCTGATTGGTGACACTCCCAATGACATTTGTTACCTGGGCAACGCTAGGTACCAAAAAGCTAGTGTGGTATATAAAGTATCTATTATGGAAGCTATTTATTTTATTTAAGAATTTACATCCTGCCTTTCCCATGCCAAATCAAATGCCCAAAGCTGCTTACGTGAGGCTTGTCTAAACCACTGTTTTTCAATGTGGTTTTAACCCCATATTTACATTATTCTGTGATTCACCAAATCTTCAGTCTCAGATGTACTCTTCACAATGTGGTTCTTTCCTCTGGCTGCATGCCTTTGAGTAAGTAAGAGGTACATTTAAATATAATTTGTTAGAGGACATGAAGTTTTTAATTGGTTGACAAGCCTAATTACAAAAGATGTAACCCAACATATTGTAGATGCACGTCGGTTTTTCTCCACAGCCTGCTCACGTGCGCAACACGATGCCCAAAATCCCCAGAAGGCAGACAGATAACAACATGCTGCCAGTGAAGGCTCCGAGTGTTCCAGCTCCCAGCATGATGAAACCAGCTATAAGAATAGACCTCGTTGGAGCAACATCACTGCTCCTCTTTCCAAAGATCAGCTCTCCAGCTTACCAGCCCAGTGGCACTACTGCTACATTCCCTCATTTCTTTGAATACAATTTGCATAGCTCAAGAGATGCATATTTAATTATTACAACTAGAGAACCTCCCCAAGATGCCACTACAGCATATGCCACTTTTCATACCACTAAAGAGCCCAGAGGAGATGCTTAAATCCATGCCAGAAGTTCCCTGTAGTGAAGAAAAGGTCATACAGTAAAGTACTTCCAGTGTAATTTGCAGCTACCCATTACCAAAGAAATTGGAGCAGTAAGAGAATGAGAATAGAGCCATTAATCGGACTCAAAAAGATAATGAAGCATATTCAGCTCAATTCAACAGCTAACACAATGTTGCATCACTCACAAGCCACCTTCCCAACCAATTTAGACCTCCACAGAAGGAGCAGACATGCCAAACGACGAAACTGACATATAACTGACTTGGCATCCCTTTCCAAAAGCATCCATCTGATGGCTGCCATAACTATGTTGGGGTCACAAAGCGACATGAGCTCTGTGAATTTTTAAAGATTTTAAAAGACATCTAAACCCAGGCAATTCAAATTCTGCACCTTAAAAAACTGAATTCTGTAGCATACATTTTCAAGTTGTGTAACTTGTACAGTATTTTCTAGTTGTGCTAGTTATAATAAGAAGCAAGGAAAACTACTTAAATCCTGCCCCCAAATAATCAGAACACTTATTCAGCCACACCTCAAAACTTGAAAGTTGCCCAAGAGTGAATTGCCCAAACACTCTCAGGTATAATTTTACTGGTGTAACAGCTAAATACTTGCTTTTTTTAAAAAATGTGAAAACTAGAATTCTCAGGAAACTGAATTTTGTGTTCAGTGCCATAGTTTGTGTTATGGCATATATACAACTCTGGCATTGTCTGCATCTTAGAACACATTCTTTCTGTAATTGCAAGGAAAGCATAAGTAGCTTTCCTGCAATGCATGACCTGACATACCTGGTTCATAGGTTGCAAGCATTTTTCATCTTTTTGAAGTTCTGTTCTGAAGTAACACAACACACATAATATGCTGGGTGTTTTTTTCCTGTTATGGGATCCCATTGGGGGGGGGGGGCAGAAACATACAACTAACAAATTGAATCACCAATAAAGTATTTGCCATTTTTGATTTACTTCATTATAAGCTCTTTACCAGTAGTAATACATTAGCAACCTGTTTTCATTTTAGTTAATTGAAACCAAAACACTGGCTGTATTCTTATAATTACATTGCAGACACAATAAGCTTGTTAAATGCCATACTGTCATGTTGTTCCGCTAATGTGGGGTTTCTGTGCAAGAGACGACCACAACACCACTGAAAGTACTTTGAACAAAGATAATAGCCTCAATAGCCTGTGTCTTTCCAATTTTTAGGACCTGTGTCCTAACTACATCTTTTCATGCATCAAGGACAGGTGCTACAATATCTTCCACAAAAAATAGATCTATGGGAACAAACATCATGATTGTGCTGGCCCCAGATACTAAAGGGAGGTTTTCTGGAAGTGATTTATGAAATATGCAGCCATATATTTAGGAACAAACAGATAAGATCTTTTCATTTGGACAAGGATCATGGGTGAAGTGTTGAGGTGTTGTTGCTTTGGCATAGGGCAGGTTAAAACCCTCACACATGAACATACATGAGCAAATTCAGTTACTATGATGTTGCTGAACAACTCTTTCTGAACAGAAGTGTATGAAGTTTAACAACTGGGGCGTGGCATAAGAAAGCAAGTTATGCCAGGAGAACTTTTCAATTGACTTTTCAATTGGATGGCTCAAGGCCTGAGCTTATGGGCATACAATGGTAGCTCTGCCTTCTCTGGAAAACATCAGATCAATGGTACAATAAATGCTTTGAATGCAAAGACCACAAGTTCAGTTGCTGCCACCTCTAGCAAAATGGCCCCTGGAGAAGTTACAAGAGTTTGGAAAAAACAACAACACACATATCTGCCTGAGGTCTAGGAGAGCCACAGCCAATATTGATCTGAATAGCCAGATAATCTCCTTATAAAAAGTAACTTCATATGATCACCCCAAGAGCAACGTACTGCAGAGTAAAACTGTAACTTCAGTCCATGAAATAGTCTGGAAGTGAGCTCTGTAGGTGATCACTTTCAACAGGTTGCCATAAGATCTCCACGTTGTGCCACACTGTACTCAGCCTGGGTTCACAGTGCTCTTCCTTGCATATGGCGGTGTACATATAATATTGGGAATGAACCCCAAGATTGGATGTCTAAAAATGCTTTAGTATGTGCAACACCTTTATTTCCAAAGAGGGATTACAATGTTGAGGTAGCATTCTAATTTATTTTGTTTCAACTCAGCTTATAATGTTACCTGTATCTTGACAAACTGGTAAATACAAAACAGAGCATCTGAAAATACATTTTTGTATAATTAGAAGGTTATACTATATTGGCCCAAATTCTACTCATCTTAGCAACTGTCCTGTGAAGCAATCATTAGAATAAATAGAAACTACAAATTTTGCACACAGTTTCACCAACTGCAAGTTTCCTCAATAGTACATGCCAAATTTGACAGTATTTCAACAAGTCAGACCTGTAAAAAAAATAAAAAGACTTTTTCAAATAAATCAAGAATGATTAAAAGCAATCACCAGAAGTAAATCAAGTGAATGAATGAAAACTAACTGTTTATAAGCATCTATTTTTATTACCAAAACAGCAAACTGATGCAGCAACTATGTAATTTTTTAAAAAATCTTACTTATTGGGCATAAAAGTCAATAAATTATAACCAATGAATATGCGTCATTTTACCAGAACAAATGGGTTTTTTAAGTGATAGTAAACTTGTAGCGGCTTAAACTTTTGCATGAAATTTTTGCTAAAAGGATTTAATATGCTACCAAATACTGCTCTGTCTCTATGGAAATCCCACCACATTGTTTCAATTTCTTTTACTTCTGAGATACAGAATGCAGCCATTTCAGGTTGTCAAGGCACTCAATGCTGTACAATTCCTCTCATCTAGAAATCCACTGAGAATAAAGCCAAAAGGTACACGCTAAACAAAACTTGCTCAACCCATCCAATCTTCACACAAAAACAAAGGAAAACGAAGGAACAGGAAAAAAGGTAGCAAGAAAGAGGCCATGAATTCTCTCCATACTGCATACAAGAAGAAATGATTTCATTCAGATGTAAATCCAGATACATACCATATTTAATCACATCAAAGATTTCCCCCCTGAAAGTGATAGACAAGCACTGAACATATGCAAACGGCATCACGCTACATTCATGATACTGTTACCTTCCATGCTTCTGACAGTGTCTAATACACTTCTAATGTGACAACCGGTCAGTTTGAATGTGCATGTAAAACTCAACAATGGACTTCTGTTACAGCTACAAATCATTTTTGACTTAACATCAGAAATTCAGGACTTGTCCTAGCGACTCTTCTGCTTCCTTAACGAGATGATTTGCATTACATGGCCATCAAAGTTTGCTATTACAATGCATAAGGGACTTCCATTTCTGACACATTAAAGCACAATTAAGTTTCCTCTTCTTCTCCATCATCTTCTTCATCTTCTTCACCTTGGTCACCAGATTCAGTATCATCCTCATCTTCAACCTTTGAGTAGAAACATTTAATTGTATTTATTAACCTACCAGTTAACCTAGTACTCACCTATCTAATCTGGTATCTAAGATACTAACCTATCTAATCAGTAGATAGCAAATTTTAATTATTTTCCATGTAAATACTTAGAGACCCATAGGGAGAAGGACCCTTCTTAGAAAGAGGTACTCCTCTTCCTCATATCTGGAGGAAATGCCTCTAAGATAGTGCCTGCTGTTACACCTATAAGCAGCACGAAATAACAAGGAATGCTTTTAAATCAGAACTGTTAGTCTATTCATATGCAAATACATGCAGTTGCCATATATTGCATTAATTTACACCAGGGCTTCCCAAAGTGTGGGTTGCGAGCCATGCTTGGTGGGTTGCAACCTGGACTTTCCCATCTGCCCTTGCTTTGGGATGGGTTCAAATCAGAGCCATTCTGAAAGCAATAGAAGACCCCGAAAGCATCTTCCGGGCCAGTAATCCACTATATCAGCCTCTGCAGGCCTCAGAATGGCCACAGAAGCTTCCGGAAGTTACTTTCCAAGGTTTCTGCAGAGGCCAATAGTGTGGGCCATTGCAAACCACTGGTGAGTTGCGGCGCAAAAAGGAACTGCTCATTTAGATTACAGCTCACAACTCTAACAGTAATATGCTTAGCAATAGTTTTTTTGGGGACAATGATAGCACAGAAAGAGGCACATTGTGGATTCTTGCCACACATTTGAAGGCTTCAGACACTACTCAACTTGAGTGGAAAAGAGCCATACTGCAGCAGATGCCAAGTTGTGAAGGTAATGTCAAAATGAGCCCCTTCAAGTACATCAAGTACATCTGCGACACAGAGCACACCTGTATCACAGATTGCCCCAGCATCCTGTAGTTGCCAGCTACATTTTATGACCATTTTGCTCTACTGAGCTTCAATAGTTTCTCATTAGGAATGCTCAGGAGCCCAGGAGAATTGGCTCTCCCCACCTAATACAGAGTGATCTACATGTGAGGGGGCAATAGCAGATACGACCTCATCCGATTGACATGAAATTCAGAGTACTGATAAAAAGAAATGGTGCAAGTAAGTATAGTAGATAAAGTTAAGGGTTCAAACCAAATTGAACCTCAGACCTTCTTTGATCGACTGTACATCTTACCGGTTCTCCAAGTTCCTTGAGCTTGTTCTCTAATGCAATTATTTTCTGATCCTGATCAGCCAGAAGAAGCAGAAGATCATCCTGCTCTTTTTTAAATTCTGCAACTTCCTGCTGCAATTTACTTATATCAAGCTGCAAAACAGCCACAGTACTATTGGAGGAGTCTAGCTGTTGTTTCAGTGACATCTTTTCTTCACTGAGAGTGGCAGTTTCATTCTGGCAACAGAAAAAGAAAATATCCCTTACATGCATGAAAAATTGTGCATCTAGGAGTGGCACACATACACACACATACTGCTGGACATTTTAAATGCAGCAGTAACCTGACAATACCTCCTTTTAAATTGCACATACACTTTATCATAGGTGTCCCTTATAAAGGACTTAGTTACAGAAGTATTCTCTCTCTTTCTCTCTGGCAGTGTTCCATTTGTTTATATGATAAAAGACTAATGAACAATGCAGCAATAAGCAGCAAAATGTTTTATTCTCACCATTTGGGTGGGTAATTTGATGAACACATCAAGTTGCCTTCTACAGTATTAGGTCACTGGCCCATCTAGCCCAGTACCGTTTGCGCCAAGTGGCAAACAATATGGGCACTAGAGTGGTGCTCTGCAAAATGAAAAAAACCGAACAAGACAGACTCTTGGGCCAAGCACACTTTCAAACTATGGAATGGCAACTACTACTTTGTATGGCAACGTATGGCTAACACAATAGCAAAAAGACAGGCAGTGCAGATGTGGCCCAACGGAATTATATTCATGTGAAAATAAGCTTTGCCTAATGGCTGGACAGTTGAAGAAGGCAAGACAACTATGACAGTGGTCATAACAGCCCATTGAAATCGCAGCAATAGAAAGGAAAAGTCCTGAAATATTACCAGTTTTTGGAGCAGTTCTTGCTTTTCACTCTGAAGCTTAGCAATTTCTGTAGATTGTGTCTGGAGCTGCGTCCTCAAGGTTTCAATTTCCTGTAGAAAGAATCAAGGTCTGCTTTCGATACAGGCACTGGTAGCTAACATAATGGTGTACAAGCACCATTTGTTCATAAGAGTTCATAATGTCAACTAAAGTGTTTGTCCCCCACTCATACCAATGCCAAATACATACTCATGCCAAATACACACTTCATGACTTGGGATCAATTAGGAAAATTTATTCTTAGTGTTCAGTTATGTTAAAATGCAATTCCATTTTTTTTTTAACCCTACTTCTTTTGTTGAAGCTGACTGGAATTTTAAAACAATGTAAAACAAACTGGTTGCTGGCTCAAACTTGTGTATTATTATATGTATGTTGTTCCATTGCCAGTGGGCCCTCAGTGGGACCCCCTGTGCACACCAAATTCTGTGGATAATGAAATGCACGAGAGGGGGAAGGCAGCTGGCAGAAGGAGGGTCTTCTGAGGTGCAGGGAGGCTGTGTGCGACCAAAAACCACTTCCGGTGTGTCCAGGAGGTCTTATGAGGCTCTCCAGCCATGGGCTTGGCACTCATAGATACTGGAATCTGCAGATGCCAAGCCCGCAGATAAGGAGGGCTCACTGTATTTTTCTTCCTCAGTAAGAGATGCCTTGATGTCAATCATCATCATCTTTCTGATCCACCAGCAGAATTTAGGATATAAAAATTCACCATCCAGGATAGGTAATTGGCAGTTTCTGGCTTGGAAGAGGTATCACTTCCTGAAGTGTGGTCAGGCACCATTGTGAATTTCTGAGTGTGCTGTACCACAATATTTGGCACAGGATGGGAATAGGGGAATCTACCCTTCTTTGCAGCCCTCTTAGAGCCCAATCCTGAACTTACCAGCTCCCACAGGAACAGTGGTACCAAAATGACGACCACTGCATCCCGTGGGAGCTGGGGAGCCGCTGGAGGTTCCTCAGGAGAAGGGGCCATTTGTCCCCTTCCCCCGGGGCAAGCTAGAAACACCAGCAATAGGACTCCTTGGCTCATGGCTGGCTATTTTGCCGGTGGTGAATCAAACAGCCCCATGTTGGGCTGCCTGAGCCATCACCAGCGATAAGATCCGGCGGTGGAAGCCACTGCTAGGTCCCACCTCCTCGGGGCTGGCTCCTCCCCTCCCACTGCCCGGTTCCTCCCCACCACCCCAAACAGGCTTTCCCAATCCAGAAGGCCCTTACTGGAGCACCGGTGGGCTGGCTGTTCATGTTGGGGCCTGGTGCTGAATGAGTGCCACCCCAGCGCGGGCATAGATGTGTCACGAATGTGCTTCATGGCATGTTAGTGACATTTTTGCCGGCGGTACACACATACTGCTGGTGATAAGGGCCTTCTGGATTGGGCCCTTATTCTTTCCAAAACATTTCTTATCGAGATTTGCAAAAGACCTTTCCAGCATGCTTTCTAACTTCCATAGATAGCTCTGCAATCCTTTTGCATACAATAGGATTGGATTTGAGGCTTATGTCAAAGACATAGTAAAAATCAGATCAGTTCAGCTCCCTAATCCAGTGGAAAGGGTTACTAAAAGCGTTGCAAAAAAAAACTCAAAAAAAACAAAGCAAGATGAAAGAAACTGCACTATAGCAAGCTAGATCAGAAGGGGGGTGGGAGGATTTACTAATAACCCCTCCCCAATATAGACCAGGGGTCTCCAAACTATTAGGCATGAAGGCCACATGGTATATCGGACAGGGTGTTGAGAGCTAGAAAACAAATTTAAATTTAAAGAGGAGGGAGGAGGATATGTTCTTGCATTGCAGCACACTCAAACCTCACATGAGTGGAAATAAATTAACACAGAATAGGGATCTCAGAGCCAACGGAGGGGAGGGGGGAGGAAACATTCCTGGATGCAGACTCAAAACCCACCTCAGAGGTAGTACATTAACATGGAATAGGGATCTCAGAGCCTGTTTAGGCTTGCCAGACTGTTACAGTTCTCTCTGCTCTGTGAGTGCAGCAGTGCCAGCTCACACCTCTCCATGTGGTCCCTCTCCTGGCTCGCTGCAGGCCAATGTATAGGGTGGCCCTCTCGCGGGCCCCACTGCAAGTCTCATGAGAGCTCAGGAGGACTTGGCCTTCACATGAGAGCTCTTTTAGCTTCGCACTTGTGCCTGCAAGATCATAGTGAAGGCCTTTGGAGTGCTGGAGGCTCACAATGGACCAGTGGCTCCTTGCGGGCCGGATGGTGGTTCGCTGCAGGCCACATTTGGCCTGCAGGATGGAGTTTGGAGACAAACTCAGCAGAAAATTGCTTGCCCCACCTTGATACCAACTGGGAGGAGTAGTCTGCACATAATACCTTGCCCTAGTGAAACAGAGCATGGACCCCTAGGAGGAATTCCTACCTTATTTAGGTCATTATCAGCTTTAGGACCACAAGTATTAGTTTGTGAAGACTGCTGTGTTCCTTCTGCTGCTGGTGAAAACTCCTGTAAATATCAGATATTTAGAAAATTAGGAAAGTTAAAAAGTGCATCCTGTTGCTTTAACAAGCAGTAATGTTTACAGCAAAATACTCCCATATGTAGCACCTTGAGAATCATTCTTTAAAAAGCAGCCACAGTCCTACTGCAGCCACCTTTGAAGGCAGAGAGAAATTCTGTAGTTCTCTAGTGATCAGGAAGCATGGTTTGCCCATTACCACTCCTCAGGAACAGCAAACAGAGAAGAAATGACTAGATAAATGTACGTCACTTATATAAGTTACAGAATTCAGACATTTCATGCAATTTTTTTAGTCAATACCAGTGAAAATACATATTTTATTCTCACTCTTTTTTTTTTATTTCTAAAATAATAAAATCTTGTACAATTTTAAAACTTTTCAAATAAACTTCTTTTAACTTTTACCCACCTGGGGTCAATTCACTTTGGAGGGAGATGGTTTGGCTTTACAGATTGCGTGCCTACTACTACAGTCTGGAGCCCTCAGTAATTTGGGGCTATGTCCTGCTAAGTACAGGAGATTTTCCCAAGGCAACCTTCTTTGGCCTGAGCTTCTAACTACCTTTCCTACTGGCTCAATGTTCTTCAAGGAAAGCATAAGGCGTCAGAGCTACAGGGCAAGACCATCCCCCTTTTCCTGGTATCAGAAAAAACCCTTTCCTGATTTGAAGGTTTCAGATCAGGTGTCACCAGCTGACATTCATCTAGGAGTGTATGACTTACCAAGGTCTTAATCAAAGCATCCTTTTCTCTCAGCTCTTCCTGCACCAGTTCAAGCTTCCGTTTATATTCTTCTATTTCCTCCCGCAATTTGCCTATTTCTTCTGGCTGGACACCATTCACTTGAGCCATGTCACCATGTGAACTGTGGTGCAGATTGTCTTTGCCTATAAGGTCAGATTTGAAAATGACTTATTCATATGTAGCAATTTGGGGAAAAAATGTCTTTAAAGGATTTACATGAATGAAAACATTTCAAATGTATCCTACCTTGGGAATATTACCACAAGATAGTGCTATGTAGGTAACTATGTCTTATTATTCTTTAGAGTGGTGGTCTCCAAGCCCTGGCCTGCTATGAGCCTTTACCTGGCCCGTGGCAAGCCCTGGAACACTCTAGAGGTGAGGGGAGCTCTAAGTGAGGGGAGGGTGTTCTGAGGGCTGGGGAGGCTGAGCACTCAGCTTCCCTGGACCTTAGAAAGTGTTCTGAGGTCCCTGGGCGGCCTTAGAAGGTCACTTCCTTTCCCCCCCGAAAACCAGAAGTGACATTTTAAGGCCTCCCAGGGGCAGCGTGCCCTCAGAACACCCTCAAGAGGGGAGCAGAGCTCACCTCCAGAGGGTCCGTGTGGCTTTAAGATCTTAAAATGACTTTGGAAGGCCTGCTGGATTTGGCTTACTGCTGATTCAGGGTTGGAGAAAACCTTTTGCAGTGCAAGAAATCATGAAATGAGGTCTCTGGTTCTTCTTGTCTTTCAGATTTTTTTTAATAATTACTGCTGCTTGGGAAAGAGGGAGAACCTTTTCTGGTGGGAGAAATCATGAATCAAGGACTGTGGTGCTTCTTGTTTTCAGATATTTTTTCTTAATTCTTGGGTATTGAAATTTATTCAAATTTAATATACATTTGAATAATAGAGATTTATTCAATAAAAATTAAATATAAATTCATTCAAATTTATTTAAATGGGTTTTTTTTCCTGACCCAGAAAAATACTATGCCAGATACATGATGTGTATTGTGAGCCAATTTCAGGTGGGTCATGAAAAACCTAGAGCAGCCATATTGAAAAACTGAGATGCTGGAAAAGATGGAATGATGGAAAGCAGGAGGGCTGTGTGGTTGTTTTGCTTGTATCAAAGTTGTGACTAGGCCTTTTTCTTTCTGATTCTCTTTGCTATTGGAAAATGGCTGAGAAATAACCCAACTTACTGCTGCATTCTCAGGAAAGCAGCAGGCTCTGGTGTCACAACAACACTTTTGATCATGACATCAGGCACGTATCTTACCTGTAGCCCCAGATGGCGTGAGCCAAGGGGCGCCGGGCAGCAGCGGGGCGCCACTGAGCGTGGTCCGGGAGAGACCGTGCGGTTTTCGGCCCTCCTGCCCACCCACGCTTCCCTTACGCTCGGAAATGGAGCGTTTCTGGGGTAAGGGAGGCGTGTCTGAGTGATGTGCGGGGGCGGGGCAATGTGGGGGGTGCGGTTTCAGCACCAGCCATGGGGTGCGCTCGAGCCTCCGTGCGCACCTGCATGACATCACTTCCCGTGGGTCCTGAACATATTCTAAAAAGTGGGTCCTGGTGCTAAAAGGTTTGAGAACAACTGATCTAGTGCTTACTGGATTCTCAAAAAGACACTGGACCTTAGCCTGATCTGGTAGGGCACTTTTTGTTAGTAAAGAAAACAAAAATCAAACAAAAATCGAAACAAAAAAAACAAAAAAGTAAGCATAACAAAAATCAACGATTACACCCTTACTGGTAAGTTATCTTGAGTATGTAGTCTTGCTTTAAAAATGTACTTACATGGATTTTAGTAAATCATTCTCTCTCTCTCTCTCTCTCTCTCTCTCTCTCACACACACACACACACACACACACGACTGATGTTAGCCCTCCTTGCATTTACATCTATCTACAATCAGCCTACCCATGAAACAGTTCACTTATGAAGTCAGTTTCATCCACAAGATAGGAGCAATTTTCATGAGTAAAGAAGAAACAACTCAACCTTGCAAGGCGTGTGTGTTCCGATTAGCAGATTCAAGGAACTACTAGATTGAAAAATACACACCAGAAATAGGCATTTTTGTTTCTCTGCAAGACATACCAGAGGCTAAGTAAATTATGTCTGCATAAAGCCTCCTGCACTCCATCTTATGTCTGTCACAAATTGCAAATTTCCATCATTTGTCTCCCCCTCTAGCAACCCCACACACTTGTTTTGCTCTACAGCCAATCTGATGAAGAATTCTGAAGAACCAAAAAGATTGTTGACCAATTTGTGAGATCTGAATTGGTCCAAATAAAGTATTATCCTATGTTGGATTTCTGTCTGATTGGACCAACATCTACAGTCAATGATATACGATTACAACACATTTCTGGCAGTAGTACCTAGCTGCACTTTAAGAAGATTATATTGGTCCTTGTGTTGCTGGATTTGTGACACTTGCTGTGTGACTGCTGTCTGGAGTTGTTCATTTTGGGCTTTTAAAGATTCCACTTGTTTTTTCAATTCTTCAAGCTCCTGATCCTTCAAAATAATAAGAAACACTTGCTTAATGACGCTTACATTAATTATTTAATAAGGAAATAGACCTTGTTCACCTCTTACTTGTGATCATATTTATTTTGCTTAGAAAAAAATATTTCAAATCAAGACTACACACCCATAGACACTGACTTATAAACATAGCTAGACAAGCTGTCAGAAAGTGTAAGTGCCTTGAAGTTTAATACAAAAATGATGTTTTCTGCGAATATCTATTGTCACAATCTAAGTTTTCAGAGAAAAGGAAAGCTCAGCGTAACCACGGGTAGACTAAGCTATTATCACAATAGGTTTTATTATGAGCTACATGCCTAACAAGGAGCAAATTGTACACATAATTCACTAAAACGCCTTTAGGCAAATAAGGCGGGGTATAAATCTAATAAATAAATAAATAAATAAAAACTGACTACTGTTTTTCACTCAGCACTACCTATTTTTCCAGGCCCAGAGCCACACCCCAATCGCAGAAGAGAGCCAGTGGACATAGTACAAAGGGACAGGGAAAGGCTAGCCTTTTGCAGAAGAAAGAGGGAGACAACGTGTGTCATGGTAGGGCTGGGCCTGGGGAGAAGAGTGACAGCGTAATCCTAAACTGGAGTTGGGCCAGCATAAGCTAAGCCAGCAAAGGGCCACCATAAAGCATGTTTGGACTACTCTTGGAGTTAGGGAGGATGGCACATGTCTGTGTGCTGGCCTCTGACTCCAAGAGTGGTCCAAACCAGTGATGTCATGCAGGGGGAACGCGGGGGAACTCAGTTCCACTAGTTAAAATCAGGGCTGACTCTGCCCACTTCACTCTCCCTCCTCCCCCCTCCCGATTCCTCTGCAAAGAGCTTTTCTTCTTGGTTGGCCAGCACTCAGAGGGTTAAAGGGAGCAACTCCGGATTCCTAGGGGGGCAAAGGGGGAAGGGCTGCAGTGGGGAAGTCCCGTCCTGCACAGCCCCCTTCCTCGCTCCCTCCAGCCACACACGTGGCGTCAGCAGCCACTCTGGTGAGTCTGCAGCCCACTGGGGAGAAGAGGCGTCCTGGGGGTGCGGTGGCGAATCGAGGGGGGCCCTGGAGGGGACGGAGGAGAGCCGGGACTTTTTGAAGCTGCCCTCCTGACCTGCCCGGCATAAGCAGGCTTTGGTGTGGGGAAGCGCCCAAGCATGCCGTCCGAAGTGGTGCCGCCCCTCAGCCCCTTCCACAGGTTCCTGCCTCATTCTGCTCAGCCAGCCTCGGCTTCGAGGCTGCTGCCCCCGTGCCAATTTTCAACTTCCCTGGCAATTTTGAATAACTCCACCTCGCCTAGCCACGAAGACCAAGGAAAGGCTTTCGCCGCTGTCTCTCCAGCCCAGAGCGTTTCACTGGCGCTCTGGGTGTGAGGTTTCTTTGGGAGACTGTCCCCATCGCTATTGGAGCTGCAACTGGGGAGGGGGGAATTCTTCGCTTTCTGTTCTGTAGGTGCCAGGCGCTGTACAGAACTGGCTAGCTCCGCCCACTCGTCGCTGACATCGTTGCTGTCTAAGAACCAGCACTGCACTCTGCCAGCCTCCGGCTTATGATGTCACTTCCAGTGGGCGGGTCCTGACACGTGGCAATCAAAAGTGAGTTCCTGAAATCATTTAGATGATACCACTGGTCCAAACATGCTTTACGATGTCCCTTGTGCTGGCCAAACTTTGCTGGCTTAGCTTATGCCGGCCTAACTCAGTTTAGGAGTGCACCCTGAAGGTCCTTAGCTCTGAAGTGGCAGAACACCATCTCTATTGTTGTAGCGACAACAGCTGCAGCTCACATGACCCCCACATGACCACACTACCTGGAGAACACTTCCCTTGCCCCTACCCTAGAACAGCAGTCATCCAGTGGGGAGCAAGACCAAAATTACACATTACTAATGTCCACTGAAAGAGGCCTGGAACATAACTCATTGACTTATATTATTTAACTAGTACACTCTTTTTTTTTCTTTTTTTTGCAACAGTTCCTTTAGGAATGGAACCTCATTGTAAACTGAGGGCTACAAAAGCAAGCTTTCCTTACCTGTGAAGTTCTGTTTCTGGTATAGGAAAAGGGGCATTCCTGACAGGATGGGAATGTCCTCACACCTGACGAAGCAGGGTCAGCTGAGTAACAAAGTCTCCTCATGCAGAGGGCTGATAATTAGGTTCAGTACATAGCACCAAACCAAGCATTCCTCTATGTTTATTTTCTTTATCACAATCATTTCTCAAATCTTTCCCTGCGAATTAGATAACCACACTCGCCTCCCCCAGAAGAATAACCATCACCCTCCATTACAGTCATTCCTGAGCAGTAAGAGTGGTGGGTGGAATACCCCTTTTCATGTAGCAGAAACAGAACTTCACAGGTAAGGAACACTTCCTTTTCAGGACGTCTAGCTGAGAGGGCAAGGATGTCTAGCTGAGAGGGTTAAAGCCGCAGTCCTGCCTGAAGATAAGATCCGAAGGCCGCCAGTTCTAAATCACTGGAAGTTTCCGTGAGCGGCAGACCTCGAAGAATGTGGCTGATAAGACTTGAGCTGTGTCTGACTGCCTGTGAGAGGGGAATTGTGTCGGCCAGCTGTTCCTTGGTGAGAGCAAGAAGCCGTTTATCAGCCAGCAGGAGCAGCCAGCAACGATCATGTGGCTAAGAAAGAGAGGCTGGACTTGAAAGTGTCATCTGAAATGTAGCAGTTCTTGTGAGATTAGAACTTATTGTGATTGTAAAAACCCTTTGGGTTTAGAAATGCCTGCGTATGTAAACCACCTTGAATAATAAAGTCAAAAGAGCAATCTAATGACCTAGGAAGGCGGTATATAAATACTAAGTATTTATTATTATTATTATTATTATTATTTTCCCCTGATATAGGAAAAAGGCATCCCTAACAGGATTGAATCTAACAGAGCCTATATTACATTACTAGGTGGGATTGCAAAGAAATTATCAACTCAACACTTTCTGAAGTACTCGCCTGCCAAACTAGGCCTCTGCTGCATCTACCTTATAGTGTCTAAAAAAGGTATGCTCTGACAACCATGTGGCCACCTTACAAATATCTGCCACAGAAGGAATTCCATAATAAGCTGTCTCAATAAATGAGTTTGCACACCCTGAGGCAATTCCTGATATGCCACTGTAATGCACTCCTTCAGGGTTTATATGTTTTTCTGTCACCAACTAACAAACTGTCTCCAAGCAGCTCCATACATCCTCCTGGTGGATGGTCTATGAGATGCAAGCAGAGTATCAATAACGGACTAGATTCTTTAAAGTCATACTTTCAGTCTCCATGCTATTAATTGAAACATTTGAATTGGACCCTGCACTAGAATATCTGTCAACACAGGAATAAGGAATGGCTGTTCTGATATTCTTACAAGATCTGGAAATCAAGGTCTCCTTGGCCAACCTGGTGTGACTAAGGTAACTTATGCTTTTAATTCCCTGGTCCTTTTTACCACCAAAGGAATAATATGAAAAGGTGGAAATGCAAATAGTAGACCCTAAGGTCACTTCACCTGTAGTGCATCCATTCCCTCTGCTCTTACAACCTCTGTCCTTGAAAGGTATTTAGACTGTTCACAGACAAATCAATTATTAGTAATCCAAACCTCTGAACCATCTTTCAAAACATCTGCCTGTTCAACTGTCAATCTGACTCCAGCATTTTGCTCCTGTCAAGCCAATCTATCATCTGCCACCACAGCAAAAATGATGTGAAAACAAAAGCGCTGAAAAACACACAAGGGTGCCTGTGCGTCTTTGAAAAGGCATCCAATCTGCTTGTTGATCGCAGGATTGATTTTACTGATGGACGGCCCCAACAGAAAGCTAACTGACATGACAATCGTGTCTTCTATAACTTTAAATACCTTCTACTGACTATTAAAACATAGCAACAGCCTCAGTAAAGGCTAAAAAGGAAAGGAATCTCAATAATGGAGACCTCTCTGTCATCTACAGCACTCTATGGAATTAAAAAGCTACAGAGCGGCTGACAACCTCTCTCTTTGTGAGGTAGAGTCACAATGAAGCTAACAGCCAGCCCCCTGTGCAAGGAGATTTCATTACTCAGCTGACCCTATCTCTTTGGGAGTGCATTCCATCTTGTTAGGAATGCCCCTTTTCCTATACCAGGGAAATGTAAAGTGAAACACTAATAGACTAGAAAATTCCAAAAAGATGACAACTAATTTCACATAAACTCTTTTGAAGGAAAGTTTGAAAGTGTACACAACCGAGGGGACAGCCTCGGTTCTCTTGGGATGGTATGCTTCCTTGAAAACACAGTGTGTCTGCTACTGCAAATGCAATGGATGTAAAACCAGAGATGCTGTTTACCTGTATTCTAATGACATTTTTATAGTGTGTCACGATGCTGTCATGTTGTTCTAATGTTTTCTTCACCTCTTCTTCCTTTTTGTCTTCTTCACTAGATTTATAAACTGCCTTTGTTAGAACACCTGTAAAAGAATTGCTAATCTTGACTGATAACCTGAGTCATATTTCTGTAGCAATCCCACTACCCCTTCAGATTTAGCCATAGACAGAATTTTCCATCTTAGGGCTTTAAATCCCCAAATGCCCACCCAAGAAACAAGCAATGAGTAATTATGGTAAAACCATCTCCTGCCTAGTTGCATACTTCAAACAAAATCTAGAAGAAACAGCCTCACTTCCCAATGCTTCCCGCAATAAGTTCCCCTATTACATATTTCTGATACAGAAAAGTATAAAAGAGTCAATTTTAAAAAAACCCTGTACATATTGTTTTTGTTTGTATTATCTTAGCTGGGCTGCCACAGCTTTTTTTTTTATTTCACTATTCCTTATCTTTGCACAACACCTGGCAATTTTATAAAATTGTATAATTTTATGAAAGCAAATCCTTTAGTTTATTCATAACAATTTTTTTTAAAAAAATTTAAATCCCAACAAAAGCTTTTCAAGTTTAACAGTCAAAAGTAAATACACAATTCAACTGAGTTAATATATCTCACCCTCTAGCTCTTTTACCAGTTTAGTAAATTCATGATCAAACATCATATGATCTGGACTAGAAAAGCTTGGCTGAGGTTTCTGAGCGGCTCGGGAATAGAATTCATGTTTGCTAATGAATCCCAATTTCTCAATGAAGTTCTCTTTGCCAATCCTTTTTTCTATCAGTTGCTTTAGTTTCTCTCTAAAGGGAAAAAGCAAAACAAAAGAATTTCTCAAACTGCTGCAAGCTGCACAAAAGTATCTTTTTGGGGGGTGACATTCCTCTCAATTTCTAATTAACAAATGTTTTTTGACAACTATAAAAAGAGGCCCAGCTGGGACCAGACCTAAGATTAGGAGGGCATCAAGAAGATTATAATTAGCTGTGTCAGAAGCTACAGAGAGAATACAATGGACATAGAGTAAACTTGACAGCAAGGACAGTTATGCTGTGAAGTACAGAGTTTACTAGATGAAGAGAAGAATCAGAAAAATAAGATGAAAAGAAACAATTCAACGTTCCTTCATATTTCACTCACAAGTGCATGGAGGCCTACTGTGGCTGCATGGAGGGCAACTGTGGAGTGCTCAGTGAAGATGTCACTGTCAAGCTGTGGAGGTCAAGATGGGCTGTGCAGCCTACAGGAAAGGCTGCCTCATGGTGCGCTTCAGAGCACTATGTTGGCTTCTCTCCTTTTGCCAACAGAGCACAGAAAGGGAGAATGATTCAGCGTGCAGAGAGGGAGAGCAAAGGATGAAGTGCCTCCAATTGCTGCCTGCAGAATTCAGCACAGCCACACCTGAGGGCGCAGCAATGTTTTTCAGCTGCACGGGACTTCTAATACAGCTGGCAGAGAAGACTGGTAACTGGCATGTTTTATGAGTTTGAGGTGAAGAGAAAAAGGAAAACTTGATAGTGAAAAAGGCAGGATATTTGAGATATTTGTGCTTAAGAATCAATGCAACCTGTTCAGTTCTATGGGAGAGAATATGGCCTGTCATTCCAAGGAATAAAACTTATTCGTTAATTACGGCTTTCAACATTTGACCCTACAAAACTCTGAAACCATGCCTTTAATAGTGATTTTTGTTCTGGGTAATCATAATGGGAAGTTGATCTAGCTTCTAGTCTTTGCCCTGCAAATTAAATTGTATTTATATAGTCTTACACAGACTACTTGGTACAGTAATGACTTGCAACTTTAGCTTTTCCTCTCCTCCTCCTGCCACCTAAATACTTACTTCCTATAATTCTCGAGTGAATTGTCATTGTAATAAATGGAAATTCCTAGTAAGAGTGCACACAGCCCTTGGACTAACTGCTCCTCTTCTCCAAGATTTTCTGCTATCTGTCCTGTTAGCTAGACAGGATATTTTGTTAAGGATATTAGGAACTTCATGAACATAATAGTTTTCCCACAGTATTTCAGTCTAATTTTATTGCTATTTCAAGCTAAAGTAAATGGAAATATTTTATCTATCAAAGCAGTTGGTCAGTGGAACAGAAAAGCTGGGTTTTAAGAGATTAAATGCATAAAGTTTAGATAAGAAAGCAGTGTTTATGAGCACATCACATAATTTTCTAACATTTCTGCAAAGAAAAAGGCATAGCTGCAGGCAGAGGCTTAGCTAAAGAAGTGCAGGGGGGTGCAACTGCACGGAGCAGCCAGCTTTAGGGGGCAACCAGCTGAGCTCAACACTAGTGGCCAAAACTGTGAAAACCTTGGTTTGAATAATACCATCATGTTACATATCACTGGAAAGGTAATTTAATGCAGAACGCAGTAAAACAAACTAGAGTGTAATATCTTTATCAAATGTTATGGCCAAAAAACCTGAAAATAAAAATTCAACTGTCATGTAAAAATTTCAGTTTGTTAAAATAATCTTTATTAGGAATAATACTGTCATGTTATATATCATTTGATATGGAATTTCATGCAGAATGCAATGAAAGAAATTGGAGTGTAATATCTTCATTTGATCAAAGGTTATGGTCAAAATACCAGTGAAAATGAAAATACAATTGTGACGTCACTTCCTCAAGGATAAGTTAAAGGCACGTTCTAAGGCAAAAATGATAGAATTTGCTTTGACCTATGACTAAGTTGAGGGCTGGGAAGGTATTGGATGAGGGCCCTGGGATGGTGCTGGAGGAGGCTGGCCAGCTGGTGATCCCAAACAAAGCTGCTGGAAGAGAGGAGGCCCAGTGGGTGAATGAACTCCCTCCCTCTTGCCTATCTCTGAGGCTGCTCTGTGGGGAAACTAGTTAGCCTAGTGTGGGCATTGGGGCCCTTGGGGTGGCCCGGCAGGGAATTTGGCAGAACAATTGGTACCAGGAGTGGGGTGCAGACCCAGGGCACTTAGTTTCCCCTTGAGGTTCTGCAATAGGGTCTAGTCAGAGATTAGGCAGAATGGAGTTCTGGTGGATATGGGAGGTGATAGGACTCACCATGAAGGAAGGAAGCAAGCACCCCCACCATACTTTGGTCCATACTTTCCCCCACCATACTTTGGTATGGGTAATACTGTATATGGGAAGGGCCATTAAGCAGGTTATCCTTTTCTTGTGGAAGCTCGGTGTGTTTGGTGGGGAGTATGTTGAGCTAAAAGCCTTGAGGGAGGAAAATACCAGGATGCAAAAGGTGATTCTTACCCTCAGGGAAGATAATCTGGCATATGCTGAGGCTCTAGCAAATGCTGAAAGGGATATTAAGGTGGCAGAAAGCCTTAATGAGGTGCTGGCAGGGCACCTGGCTGACTTGAAGTACAAGTCTCAGCCAGAGTTAAAGGGACAGAGCAGAGGGGAACAAGGGGCTGAGAAAATGGTGGTACCTGATGGAGGGGTGGGGACCGGGACCGGTGGCCCTGGGATAATTAACATTCCTCCTAATATCCTCCATAACTCTAACATCCCCAAGAAGATTATCCATGCCCTGCAGGGTGGCAGACTGGGAAGAAAAGTATGTGTGGCCAATCTGCATCACAAAGTTGGCTGGAAGAGGCTGAAGGAGGTGTGCAGCATGGCTGGTGTGGTTGTTCGTGCAGACATTCTCAAAGACAAGAGTGGTAAAAGTCGAGGGATGGGCACGGTGACTTTTGAACAAGCGACTGAAGCCGTTCAGGCTATCTCCATGTTCAATGGGCAGTTGCTGTTTAATAGGGTAATGCATGTGAAGATGGATAAATGCAAGGAAGGAACCCTTTTCCCTCCAGAGCGGTCCCCTCGTGGACATGAGGGCAGCAGCATGAGGCTGAGACCAGGAGAGGTATCTATTCACGCAAACCACTTGAACAAGGGTCTGGGTAACCTGGAGGAATGGGCATGGAGTGGTTGGACCATTTCTCCTCTGGAATGGGGCTTAGTAGGATGAGTGAAAAGGACCATGGAAGGAGATTTAAAGGAGACGTCCCAGGAAATGAAATGGGTATATACCCAGCGTTGTCATGCAGCCGGAACGCTGGGTGGGAGGAACGGGTGAGCAGCAGCCCGCCCGTTGCGTTCTGGTCCGTTTTGCCATCTTCCCCGCCCCCGCTCACCCATTCCTCCCGCCCAGCGTTCCGGCTGCATGAGAACGCTGGGTATACCTCATGGGTTTGGGGATGCCCTGGAAAGGGGAATGGGTTGTGGTGGTAATAGAGCCAGCATACCCACAATATATAGGATGGGATTAGACTGTGGTGGAGCTGTAGCAACCAGTAAGGAGAGGACAGGGTCACATATTGGATAGCAAAGGTTTGCTGAGATATGGACATGAGGACAGTGGACAAGGAGGCCCATGGCTGATACCAAGGGGTGGAATGTATTGGAAAAGGCAGAAGATACCCCGAGGAGATAGGGAATGGTATCAGCAATGGCCCCTTGTTCCAGATAAGCCAGGGATTATAGGGTCTTTGCAAGCCTAGGGAACACAGCTGTAGGCTGATGAGGCCCTTGGCTATGAAGGGAGACCAGTACAGGTGCAGATGGGTGTGGCTGATGGTACAGCCTGCCCACTGATTGGCTGGCCTCAGTATAAAGTTGGAGGCAGGAGCTGTAGGAGAGGAACCTGGATAGGTGCTGGAGGAAAAGACCTTGGCAGATGTTGGAGGAGAGCACCAGGTAGGTGCTGGATGGATTGGGACTGACTGATGGAGTACTGGCTGGACTGCCTGCCTGAAGGACTGATGGACGGACGGATTGCTAGACTGGCTAAGGTAAGCTCATTGTGGGGAACTGCTGTATGGCTTCCACGCCCCTGGTGCCACCAAGTGGAGGAGGCAGTTGTGGCTTGGGCAAGCTGACTGCCTATTGTTTGGTGGTGGGGTTTGTTGGTGTTAGACGTGGGGTAGTTTGGAGCTAAGCCAGTGATGAGGGGGAGGAGGCCAGTCTGGAGGAGGCTGGCCAGCTGGTGATCCCAAGCAAAACTGCTGGAAGAGAGGAGGCCCAGAGGGTGAATGAACACCCCCCTTGCCTATCTCTGAGGCCACTCTGTGGGGAAACTAGTTAGCCAAGTGTGGGAATTAGGGCCCTTGGGGTGGCCTGGCAGGGAATTTGGCAGAACAGGGGTATGACAATCTTTGAAAATGAGTTGCTAGCAATTGTTCTGAGGCAGCAGCAGACAGCAAACCAAAAAATGGAGCCATTTTACTTTCTTCTGAGGCAGCACAGAATTGGAGCTATTCTCCAAATAAAACAAGAAGGAAGAGAGATGAAGATGCTTATGTGAGTTGTAGGCTTTGTGAGGAACACAGTACAACACTTCCATAGAAGCAGCGCTCATATAGACAATCCCCATAAGCACCTTCACCACTCAGCCTGCTTGGAAAAGAAGGAAAATGGCTACTTTTTTTTTTTTTTTTGGCTGTTTCTAGGTTCCTCAGAACCATTACTGGTAAATTGCTCTGTTTTTTCCTAACCCCCTGCTTTCTGCTTTTAGCCCAGGCCTCACCCCGGCTGCTGTTAGAAGCTTTATTAACCATATTGACTTGTGTATACATGTTTTCAGAGTCAGTTTTCAGGCATAATACATGAGTATATAGGGTAAATCTCTGTATGTTTATCAATGAGCCAAAGCTTCAAAAAGCTCTGTTAACACTTTTGCACCATACTGGAATAGAATAAATAATTTCTCCGTATTTTATGGAATTATGTTCAACAATGGTGCACTTGCATACTTTGTAGATCAGATTGCTGCAAGTACAATAGTGTGTTCTGCAAATATGTGAAGTATGGAAAACATGCATGCATCTTGACACACTTGTATGCTTGTGTGCACGGGTGTTATAGGAACTCAATAAAACAGCAGTTTACTCCAGCACTGGCACTTACCACAAGAAATATGGACTTACCATACACACACACATGCTAACTGTGCTCCTAAAGAACATTTCCTACCATTCAGAAGCATTACTAGCAGGCTCTTAAAAGGATACAAATGGAACATTGGCTGGATTGTGAAGGAAGTGTGTGACAGCAATGGGGCAGTTGCTTAGCCAGGTACAAAGCAGCATTAATAATCCAACTCTTGTTTGCACTTTGCTACCCTGAAACAAAGCAAATCACATTATTTGTATTTTAAAGTCTGTTCTTTTCACACTTTTGTACTTTTGAAACAATTCTCAAACAGCGAGCAATCTTAAATGTTGGTCAAAACAAAAATCACACTAAACTTCAAAACTTTACAAGCATTAAACTACATTAAAACTGATTAGCAAAAATATACAATTCAAATTGTTTCTAGTCTCAGTGCAGGTTTCCCAATTATTTTACCATTAGGAGCATCCCTCACAAGCTTCTCATCCCTTCCTCCCTTTTCTATGCTCTGATTAGCACTCTGTATTCATAGGGTTAAATGATAACCTAGGTAAGTGTTAAACCAGAGTTTGAAACCACAGTTAGAAGCTCACACTCTGGTTTAAAGCCAACTCTAGTTAGCATTCAACTAACTGAAGATAGAAAATAAACCAAAGCTAATGCTGAAAAGGAAGAGATTACTTTTGGTCTCTTAACCATGGTTAAGAGACTTAACTGGGAAAAATTAGTTGCACTGAGCCTAAAGAGAAGTAACATCAATTAAGTACAATCTGTAAGGCTCAGCCCAAATTGAGCACACATTTTAAAGCAGCCATATTAAACTAGCATTTTTGGATACTGGCAGGCCACTCATTTTAATGATACAAACCTTAAAGGATAGGAAAACTACTAAATTACACAGATATTTAAGAAATAATGTGTATCCCAAGAACAGGACATCCTGTTCTGGTTGAACAGTGGGCATGAGTTCTGGTTAAACACTGCCCAATTGGTTTTAGAGTTAATTTTACCAAATATGGAGGGTCAACTCAGAAGGGTTAATTTATGTACTACTGCAGCAATGTAAGAGCTACTTCAGCATGGCTGTTATCCATACCGTTCTAGTAGCATACAAGTGCAAAAACCACAAGGGAGGAACAAATAGTGTGCTTCCTCCCGACAGGAGCATTTCTCAGTGTTCTGGAAAGACTTGCAGGGCACTACTGTACCAGAGAAGTATACTACACAGAAGTCCCAAAGTGGGATTCCGAACACACACCCTCTGGTAAAATACAAGCTTAGTCATGCTCCAATAGAGGTTCAAAATTTAGCCTGTTGCATCCTGGATTTTTATTGGGCAAAATTTACTGTTAATTGTTCAGAAGGAAAGGTGAAGTATGATGTAAAGTTCTCAGAGGCAAGCCTGGGGCTGCTGATCAGTTACTTGAGTGAGTAAAAGGTAAAGGTTTCCCCATGACATAATGGTCTAGTTGTGACTGACTGTAGGGGGCGGTGCTCATTTCCGTTTCTAAGGTGAAGAGCCAGCATTTGTCTGAGGACAGGTTTCCGTGGTCATGTGGCCAGCATGACTGTACGCCAAGGCACAAGGAATGCTGTTACCTTCCCACCGAAGTAGTACCTATTTATTGACTTGCATTTTTACATGCTTTCGAACTGTTAGGTTGGCAGGAGCTGGGACAAGCGACGGGAGCTTACTCTGTCAAGCGGTCTTGAACTGCCAACCTTCTGGTCAGCAAGCTCAGCAGCAGTGGTTTAACACGCAGCGCCAACACGTCCCACTACTAACTTGAGTTAGTCGTATTTCCTAAAAGTAGTATACTTTCAGGCAAGAAAACCAAAGACATTCACTCATTCATTTTACATGCATGTGCAGCGAACACCGAACACATCAGCTGACAAAACAATCCATTTCATATGCATACTGAACACAATTTATGAAAAACAGAGCTTCTCAAAGTTATGAACCCTCAAGAATTACCCTAAACTCCAAACTTTACAACAATTTATTATTTCCTTCATTAGGATCCTAATAAAAAAGCTGTGCTTAATTGGACTGATTTCAAATGGAATTTAGGAATGACTACCTTCTTGGAATTGGAAATCTATTCATCTTAAGGTATCATTTCTCAACTGATGCAACTCCTAGAGAAAGGGAAGACTTAATTGCTTTATATGGTTTTTAATACACTACTTTAAAAAATAAAAATGCTGTAATGTATCTTAAAACAGCTTAAATAGGTTGGCTCTTCTAAATGGTTGTCTCCTCCCATATGAACTTGACAATTCATTGAGACACCTCTTTGCACATCCTTCCCCATCCAAAACACAGTTGGTGGAAGGGGGGGGGGACTCTCATTGTGACACCAACCCTGATTGTAACCCCAACCTGACTCCAGAATATTCATCAGGCCAGAGGGTATGCACTGACTTGTGAAAATCATTCTTCATCTAACAAACTTTGGCTGAAGTAATTTTTTTAAAATCTAACTTTCTACAACTGTTTTTAGTTGTACTTTGCAGTTTTATTTGCCACCATGTCTGTCTTTTACATTTTTACACACTTTTGTGTGTTTTTATTTCATTGTTGCCATGTTGGATGGATGGCTCTGTGTTGAACCAGAAATAAAATTGTTTAATAAAAACAAGTATAATTACTATTATTAGCATTGGTACAGTACTTTTGAGTGTGAAAAAATGTTTCACCTGTATAATCTTGATGTTGCCCTTTTCAGTAACCTTGTACAGATGTTATAATAAAGGTTGCAATATCTGGCACTTGACACAGAAAGCTTTATTAGCTGTAAATTGCCTGAAAGATCTGTTACACTTTACTGTTCTATTAATTGGTTGTGCTGAGCAGCAATTCCAACTGGCCACAAGAGTTCAGTATGTTCATGCACTTCTCTGAGTGGTGTCAATTAACTTTGGTGCCTAATATGTGGGTTGTGTTTTTTTTAAGGGTGGAGGAGGTTATTGATACATTTAGGAATAATGGAGAGCTGAAAAGGGAGCTGTTTGCCTAATATAAGACTATCCAGTGAGTTCATGGCAAATAAATAGAGTCTTGTAGCGGTCCCAGAATTTTCCTGATTGCTTTTCTGAGATACATGTACAGAAAGTCCCTCACCTCCAAATATTCACGTTATTCAGTCAAATTTACAATCTGGCTTGGCTGGAGCATTCCTTTCTAATATCTTCAAACATGGATGCAACAAACCTTGCTTGACTGTAGTGCACCTATAACTAGGGGTGGGTTTTTTGTGTTAAACACAAACACAAAAAACACTGCCTTTTGGGTGTTAAAAATATCCAAATAAAAACTCAAAAACCAAATTTTGATGTTTAAGATATTTTTCAGAAATTAAGATTACTTTCCCAATTAGAAAGAATATTGTGGCTGCATCTGCTGACACTATATCACCTACCTAGTACACTTTTAAAGCATTCAAAATCAATAACAATGAGAACTTGGAATGACAACTTTGAATAATTTTTTTTCTGTCTTTCAAATTACGAAATCTGCGAAACAAAACAAAATACACACCATTTTCAAACACCCCTACCTTTAACCATACTAAAGGGTCCATCAATATGATTCTTGCATGGCTCAAAGCTGGCTCTTGACTCACAGGTCAAATTTCATTTTGTATCTAACACCCGAGTTACCAGACCACTACTGGGGAAAAGAAGAGGTGTGTCCCATTGTCCAGCACCCAATGTATATAGTAAATAAAATATGTTTTCTGAATCCAGTAAATATTGCAAACCCTATTCATGCCAATATAACATTTTTAACCGGTGGCTGTTTGCTAATGTTTGTTCAGTAACTTGTTTAGATTATGATCCCTTTCAGAATGGAGAACCATTGATTTAGCTAAGCACACTGCACTTTGATAGCAAAAGTGTTGATGAGCCTTCACTATACGAGGAGATGGGCAGTAGGGGTCTTGATATTGCCTCTTACGTGCAATGACTGGATAAGATCTAGTGAATGCATCCAGGATTTGGCTAGTCACCTATGCAGACCCAATGTAAAATCTAGCCGCCCCAAATAATTTTGCTTTGATCCCTAGAAGCAGATGTAGCAACAATTGTACAGCAGCAGTCTCCAAACTAGAGACCACTGCAGTGGAGAAAATATTCCCTGGTGCAAACGGCACTTTGCATTCTGCCAGGGAAGCTGCGAAAGACCCTGACTACAGCTCCCAGGGGTTTTTGCGGCCAGCCACCTCTATGTGGAACGCTAGGCATGTGGTGTGCCTGAATGGCAGACCCCAGAAGTGGCAGAAGCTATAGTTGGGGTCTTTCAGGGCTTCCCCAGCGGAATGCAAACTGCTGCTCATGCCAGAGAAGGATCAGGAGGACACTGGATCTGGCCCAGGGGACGGAGTTTGGGCGCTACAGCTCTTTCATACTTCTAAAAGGTTTTACTAAAAACTAGAAGATATAAGTACTGTAAGGATAGTGTTCTGCCAAACTAGAAAAAAGATAATTTTATGGTTTTGTAATGCGCTTTTCATTTGTAATGGGGTATGTTTGTGCAGTTCTACACAATCTGAGCTGTAAGCTACTTTGGATCTGTGTAGAAAAAAAGTGGGGTTAACATCTTTTAAAAATAGTATTGCTTGAGACCATACTATTAATATAGTCCAAATTAAGAATACTCAGAGTGGAGTTCTGCCCATGCATGAGGGCTTTTCCCTTTCCAGCATTCACTCACCCTTCCACCTCTCTCCAAGCATTATCCCATGAAGCATGAGGACACGTGGCTGGCTGGAAGGAAACATTAGCCACATACCTCCCATAGAAGCACTTATGTCTGTGCATGAGCCTTACAAGACCTTGGCAAGAAAAAAAATAAACTAGCCCATCTTTAAATGATTTAAGTTTATCAGTTTATTTTCCAGTCATTTTTCACAAGTGACTGCCATCTAGCTGCAGTGACAAGGAAGAATATTTTGGGGCAGCCTTTATTCACTGGCTAACAACAAACAAAGAGAACCTGGAATAACAGCCATCAAGCCAGTTGCAGTCCTGGCTCTCTCCGTGCCCAGGAGCCAGGACCAACAGCACCCCTCCCCGCCCAGTAACTGCAGTGATGTGATAACGGGGTGGGCCACTCCTTTAAATTTTTCCCCAAAACAGCTACTGCCCTTTTGCAGCAGTAATTGCAAATTACAGCCACTGTTAGAGCTTCTCCCCCCCCCCCACTGGCTGCCTCTTTCCCTGCCACTCTGAGGGTGAAAGGAGCACAAGCTGGGGAGGGGGGATACAGCCTCAGGACACCAAGCCAGGGCGGGGGGACTGGGAGCGATTTTTCCACCACCCCCAGCTTAGTGCCCATTTGTCCTGTTGACCCCCTCAGGTACACCTCTGCATCAAGGCAAGGACCAAATTGCCAAGACTTGAAATCTAAGCTATTACTGAGCTTCAGGAGTAATATGTCTACACTAACACATCTTGTCTAACACATTCACTATAAAGTACTGATTGTGACTAGTGACTCATCCAACAGATATAAAATATTAAACCCATCTCAGTTTATGCAGAGACTCTAATCAAGCTACCTATTTGTGACTCCATATATTATATGACATATATGTCTCCATATTGAGAAAAGTTGCTGGAACCTCCAATTTTGGGCTTACACTTTCCAATCTGGTTATGAAAAAAACATTTAAACAGCTTTAAATGTTGATTAAACTTCACACAAAACTGACACTGAATTCACATTAAGAGTACCCACATTCAGTACCCAGCAACTGTGCAAGAGCTCCCCCAGTGGAAAGAGAAAGTACCCATCGCAATCAAGTTCCTCATACCACAGTTCCCAAGAACACCAGCAGAGACAGAGCTTGTTATTAGAAATAAAACCTGGCAGTAGCAAAACACTGTAAGTAGAAAAAACTTCAAAGCAATTATTTCATCACACGCATATGGCAAAGCTAAGACAGCAGAAAGATCCTACTGTGGCAAAAGAATGCTTCAGCTGAACCAATACGTACCCGTCTGTCGATCTTATCACCCTGTGAATCATATATTAAAAATTATAAAGGAAATGTTGCAGAACCCTTATACACGTATAAGGTAGGTTTGTTGTAACATTCTAATAGAGCATGCTCATTAATGCACAAACATGTGTTCTGCATAAACAGAAGACCACACAGGAGCCAATGGGTCTGGCTACCCTACGGCTTACTTTACAGTAACTCTGTACAGTTACTGTATTTGCATCAGACACCTACTCCTGTAACTGCTGCCAAAAGTTATTACGTATAAACCAGTGGTTCTGAAACAGTGGGCTGGGACCCACCAGTGGGTCACAAGCCAATTTCAAGTGGGTCATGAAGCACCTAGAGCTGCCATATTGAAGATGGGATGCTGGAAAGGGGGAGGGCCGTGTGGTTGTTTTGCTTGTGTCAAAGTTGTAAAACAGGCTTTTTTTCTGATTCAGTTTGCTATTGGAAAATGACTGAGAAATAACCCAACTTATTGCTGCATTATGAGGAAAGGAGCAGGTTCTGGCGTCACAATGACGGCACTTCCGGCCATGACATCACTTCTGGTGGGTGCCAGACAGACTGTCCTTCTAAAAAGTGGGTCCTGGTGCTAAAAAGTTTGAGAACCCCTTGCATAAACCATTTGATGCCCTAGAGATTGTTGAGATATCCTCTGCCCATATTGTTCTCAAGACTACAGGGCAGGATTTTGCTTATTACACAGGAGAAGTGTGCAATCCTGATTCATCTTCTTTCCTACTAAAACAGTGCAACAACACACTCATTTGAAGTGCACCCAATTCTGCAAAAGAAGCCCACACCTAGGAATGCAGCCATCTTCTGCAAAAAATAATTAATCTCTATCTTCTAGTCTACCTATTTTCTATGTAGAATAAAATGAACACCGGAAAACAGACAGAGCTGTTTGGCCTACATTCACAGTTGGCAAACAGACTTAAAGACGAGTTTTTGTAACCACACATTTTGTGACATCTTACATTGTGATTTATTTTCTTTCAAGTAGAACACACTATTGTGGCCCAATTCTGCAAACATATTTTTACTGCCAGTTCCATCAAAGATTTACACATCAACTACAGGTGGAGCCTTTTTATCCATTCCAAGAATCCTTGCCCATACAAAAAAACATGTTAAATAAAATCATGCTATTAATTAGCATTCAGCCTTTTAAAAAAGATTTTCTTACAATGGCAGCCATTCTCCAGAGCTTAGAGCAATTAGTATCTATTAGCTAAGAACTCTTCCCTTTGCCTTGGAACAAGGTGAAAAAGCAAAACAGAAGTGATTGATCACATTCCTGGGATGAGGGAGGAGATCTTGGAGCTAATGAGACTGGTTGCAGATCTCATGGCTGCAGCTGTGTTGAGGTGGTAAGAAAATGTTTTTAAATGCTTTCTAAGTGCTTAATTAACAGCATGTGTTTGTTTAACAAAGAGCCCTTGTCCTCTGCAGTTGTGCTGAATCAAACCAGTGGAGGGAAAACTGCGGTGAAGGCTCCACCTGTATATAGATGTATTGTTAACACTTTAATTCAGGGGTGTCAAATGTAACACGGGGGGGGGGCAGATGTGGCCCTCAGAAGCTCTTTATTTGGCCCTCAGGCTCTCCCACCACCACCACCAGCTGCTGAGCTGTGCTGAGGTGTCACTGCTGCCCACATGATAATTGACCTCTTCCATATTTTGAAAATACTATCAAGATTAGTACATTTTCTCTTGCCATTTGCAGCTAAGTGAGAAAAAAGGGGCTCATTTCTGGTCATGACCTCATAAATGATATCACTTCCTGTTCAATGACATCACTTCTGGCCCTCAGCAGGCATCATGAATGCCATTTGACCTGCTGTATGAAACAAATTTGACACCCTGTTTTAATTCATTATTCTTCATATGCATCAACATAAAGACACTATTCATTAAGCCAGCAACCAACTCACTGATTTAGAAAAATACATTTCTTTATGTAGTGACCAGAATTCAAGAGATATTGGTGAAAAAAGATCTATACCAAGAGCAACACTTCAAGTCCAATTCATTAAAAATACTGATATTGACTGCTTTGGGCTATACTACAAAGGATCAGCATGGCATTTTCCAGAACCAGTAGCAGGTCTCATTCTACTAAAGTGTGTTCTGTGAGTTAAAAGATCCATTATTTGTTTAGCTTATCAGGAGACCAATTAACCATATGCTGTACCTGAGACAGAATGTTGGTGCACTGCTGAAGTAAGGACACTGGAGGGTTACCAATACTTGTTGCAAGCTGAACTCTTAACAGCTGTTCTTTTAGAGTGGCATTTTCTTGCAAAGCATGGGCCAATGCCACAGCCGCACACCAGTTTGAAAGGGCATCTGTAGAAAAGAGTCCTCCACATAGCAGTTGGCCAGCAGAAACAGAACTTCCAGTAGCTGTAATAGTAGGCACTCAGTTTAGTAATATCAAAACACAACCAAGAGTTCTATATTGGATACAGCTATATAGACCATTTGAAATGTTTTGGGAATGCACTTAAAGCAATTCACATGATCTAAAGGTACTTCTAAAATAGTAGGCCCTGGCATGCCACTGGCAACAATGAGTGTAGAAGAAGGACCAGGGCCATCAATTGTACGGCCGATCTTCCCCTTAAACTGTCAGAGCAAGATGGCAGATTGACCACCCACACTCGCATCTCTCTCTCATCTGGCTTTCTGATAAGCTTTGAAAGGGACTTCTTCTCAGGCTGATTAGCAAGTAAAGTGGCCGTATTTTAATTTTGGACTTAGTTAAGATTGTTGCTTGCTGGGTGCTTTGCAGAAGCCCAATCTAGCAGGACATGCATTCTAGCAGTGTGCTTTTGAGGTAGGATTAGGACGTAAGCTATTTAATGCCTAACAAAACCTAAATGAATTTAAAGATGGCCAGCTATATGCTACTGGACATACTGAGTCCTAAATGCTTCAGATTGCTTGTCCTTCGCATAATATGTTCTCACTTCCTTGAAGTGGCAGCTGATGCAGATCAGATGGCAGTATGGGTGGCAAAGAAGTGCCAATCTACGAAGGCTATATAATGGTAAAGCATTATTCCTCATACAACAAGTTATCCTTTGGCACTCTAATGTCATCTCAGCAAAAGAAAATCTCATCGTTCTTTCCTAAATATATATTGCCTTTTAAAAGATGGCAAAAGTATTCCAATTACAGTTCAGTTATTGCAAACAGTACTCTGCTTAGAAATGAGTAAGGAACTTAATGCATGCTTCTTCTTCAGCACCAGCTAATTAAGAGAGCCTGACAGGCATGTTGATACCCAAGACTTCCTACAACAACTGCCTTCAAGAAATAGGTTCCGTGTACAACCATTTAAATTATTGACCTCCAACTTCAGGTCTCAGAGCCATGACCACTCACCCATAAAACTACTGTGATATAAAAAATTCTATACCATCAATTGTTGAAGGTAGAAGTGTTGACACAATTTCTCCTTGCCCCTTCTGGTTCTTGTATAAGAAGCATTGGAAACAGTAAAGCACTGCGCAGCGTAGTACGAACGGTTGTCTTTCATTTACCATTGACATAAGCAGTACTACAATGGCAGGCCTGTTAGGTTTGAAAGAATACAATGGATTAGTTTAAAATCTATAAAGGACATTGTCAAGACTGTTAAGTCCAATCAATGGCTAAGGAAAAAATGTCATTTAGTAAACTGAATAACCAGAGGCTACCCAACAATGCCTCCCGTATACTTAAGAGGCACAGTATTAGAAGACATGAACAGTATTGACTTTGCCCCATTTTTCAAACATAACTAGTATTGTGGGAGCACATTAATACTAATCAAAACTGGAAAGTAATGTTCAAATGCTGCATATATTAAGTGGAACAATAAGTCAATTTCTTCTAGGGTTTTGGCAGCTGGCAATAAGACACTTCATTCCCCACCCTCACATACAAACATTCTTGTTTCTTCTCTCTGAAGAAGTGAACATAAAATATGCATTTGTTATATTATTTGGGGGCTTTTTGGTTGACTGTAAAAAGTTTTCTGCTTATTTCTCAAGCCTGGCCATATAGTCCTTCAGGAACCTCAGAAAACCCTTTTCCCAAAACAAAAATGCCTGCATTGCCACAATTCATTTCTCCTTATTCCTTGAACTAGGATACACAAATTGCAGCAGATTTTATCAGTTCCAGAGCTAACATTACTATCGGCTTGTATACAAGGTATGTACAGTCTGCGATTAGCTGGTCACTCATCATGAGAGCAAGGTAGGAATTTTTTCTGTCATCCAAATTGAACATGGATGGCAATTTTTTTTGCCTACCCCAGACTGGTGAGGGACAGTGTGTTCAGTAATCTCATGTTTAAAAATTGGTCACTTGTGTTTAATAAAGTTAAACCCTAACTGCAGTCTGGTGATTTTTGGGGGTGGGGGTGATACGAGGGTAAATAGGCTACCTCAGAATGCCAGACACAGGGGAGTTTCAGCGAGATACAAGTATCTTGTTGTGTGAGCTCCCTGAGGTATCTGGTGGGCCACTGTGAGATACAGGAAGATGGACCAGATGGGCCCTGGGCTTGATCCAGCAGTACTGTTCTTATGTCATTAAATTGTCAAATTCACAGTATATCCTTACAACAACCTATGAGGGAGACAATCTTTCCACTTGACAGAAATAAGACTGAGGGTGCAACCTAACCAACTTTCCAGCACCGGGGTAAGGGCAATTCAGCTCTAAGGGAACAAACATTCCCTTACTTTGAGGAGGCCTCTGTGATTGCCTCCCAATTGCAGGATGCAGCACATGCCTCACTGGTGCAGCTATGTCAGTGCTGGAAAGTTGGTTAGGTTTGCGCCCTAAAAGATAGCAACCTGCCCAAGGCCATAAAATGAGCCTATGGCAAAGATTTCTCATTTTGAACATTCTTGTCTGTTCCAAAAGACAATGGTGGTCACAGGTAAAACTTGCCTTAGGATCAGGAAGGAAACCATTTGTATAATTGAAAGTAAATTCTTAAAGGACTGGTATTAGATCAATGGAATGGGTAGTAGACCTGAACTAGTACAAGAAAGTCCCAACTTTTTAATGGAATACTGCAAATTAAGCCACATCAGTGTCATGAAGTGTCAAAGAGGCTTCTATTTTGGTTACCACCGTTATAATTTCAGGCATTACTAATTTCAGCTGCAGACATTTTCCTATTTTCTACAGTTATGTATAAATAAATGGCATCAAGATTTTGCTTACCCTACCTTGGTGGATTTGAAGGTGCATTTACTGAAGCAAAGTAGTCTTGGTTGATTTGATACCCTCGGATAACCTCTGATACAGTGTTAATGGTCTATAAATAAAAACAAAAACTCAAAGTTAAAAAACATTCAAACTACGAGTTTTGAGCTGTCATTCACAGAAATATAAAGCAAATATTTATGGGAGGTATGGTTGTTGCAATGAAGGAAGCAAAGAAACACAAGGCAATAAGAATTTCTTTGTTTTGCCATTTCACACACTACAAAGGAAGTTGATCCAAGCAGTGGCATAGCTATGTCATTTGACACCTGGGGCCCATAAATTTTTGACAGTCCCAAAAGACAAATTTATTTGTATTTTCACATTTTACACACCCTTCCTCCAAGGAGCTCAGGTGGTGTGCATGTTTCCTTCCCTTCTTTTGTCCTCACAACAAAACAAGAGGCAGGTTTTTCTTTATTTGTATCTGAAACACCTACATTAATATAATTTTATACATATATCGATATCATTTGCCTAATACTGGGCCACTTCAACAGCATTCTCCCTTGCCACATAAGATCCTCCATTGTACATATTGAGGGGCATAATGTGCACTGTGACATATGTAAGACAGTTTGTTCTTCTCCACATTCACACAACATGTCTTTTATGGGGAATCCCCATAAGGCAGGGGAGGCTGAGAGATAGTAATAGTGATGACATGAAATGAATAATAATAATGGCCAGAAAATAAATGCAGTGAATATTTCTCCACAAGCAATAGAGGAACACGTGCCCTCCCCTGCTATTGCTCCCCTGCACATAGTGACACACTGCTTCTATTCTGCATCTGAAGGTTCACTGAAGCCATCATATATAATGTAACAAAAGACAGTTATACTTTATTTTTTGGTCATAATGTTTGAAGGTAATGAACAGAATGAAGATATTACACTCTAAAAAAATTAAATTCCTTGTGAAATTCCTCACTGAATGGGATATAATGTTAGTATTATTCCTTAAAACAACTATTTTAACAATTTTGGTCCCTAGTGGTGACCCCCCAAGAGTGGCATCCGGGGTAACCTGCCCCCCATAGGTAGCTAATCTACTGAATCCAAGGCTGCTCACTCTGTTCACAACTGCATGGGTCATACAGCTGTTTCACCATTAATAACGTGACCTGAATATGGGCTATTGCAGATGTGTTTGTCACATGACTAGAACTTCATCGTTCACTCACACATGCAAGCCACAAGAAACAAAATGCAAGACAGATAAGCAAGAAAGGATTTGCAGTTCATCTTAAATTGCCTCAAAAGCAATGTTGTTGCATTCGAGGGGCACCAGCTCACATACATCTATGAGCCAGATAGCTGACAATCAAGTAATGAGAAGTGATTTCTGTATGAACTGGGCCTGGCCACCAATGCCATGAGATACTGATATTGGGGGGGGGGGGGCTGAAAAGAGGAAGTTCTTGATGGATTTTCTTTCAGGGCTCTTAAAATGAAGCCTGCTAATAATAATGTAACAGCCTGCACTAAATGACAAATTCTCTACATATGTGAAGTTAAACACAAATTACATTAAACACTGAACTGGAATAAGTGATGGTTATGCTTCATCGTTTCAAAACTGTATTAAACAGAGCAGAAGAAACAATGTCTCTCCTGAAATGGTTACAAGGATCTAGTCCATTGCATCCTATTTACCTATTCAAGCTTAGAATTCTATACACTTACTCAGGAGTAAGACCATTTAATCTTGCAACATCTTTTAAATTGGGCTACTCTTCTATGCCAACATAAAAGATCAAGAATTTATTGCTAAGTAGGTTCCAGGACATTGTACAGTAGAGTACCTTCCTCTGCTCACTTACCTCAGTAAGAATATCAGCAGGAACTCCAGTTGCCATCAGGATTGTACAAAGCTGCTGTAATAACCCACACTGAAACATTGCTTTTTGACAACTGCTAGTGGCACCAGGAGGATTTGTGGGAGAAACCAGCACCCGAACCAGCTATAAAGAAATGAATGTATCATCATCCAGACATACTGAAGATCCATTTGAGTCACTTTTTTTTTTACTTTTAATGCTAAAGGACTATGCAAAATTAAATTCATCTTGTATCCACAGTTTAAGTAGTCTAGTGAAAACCATTTACCTGTAACATCAGATGAAGGTTGGTTACTTTCTGTGCTGACCAACCAGCATTGTCATCACTAACTTCAAACCATGGCTTCATACGCTGAATGTAGGAACCTTCCTTAAAGAAATTCTGATTTGAATTGTTGTTCTTCAACAAATTTTGTAGTAAGATAAGACAATCCTCCACAACTATACCTGAAAATTCAAAAGGGTTCGTGTACATTAGCTGTGACAATCTCTGACAGACTGATTGTGACAAGCTGTACCAAAAGCTCTCCAACAGTAAAAGAAAAAATGGCAATCACTGAGAGATTTTTCACTAAAACAAGGGTGTCAAACTTTTTTCATTCAGCAGGCCAAAGAGCATTCATGATGCCTGCTAGGGGCTAGGAGTGATGTCATAAAGCTGGAAGTGATGTCATTAAGGAAGTCATGACCAGAAGACAGCAATTTTTTCCTCGTTTAGTAACTCATTAGCTGCAAATGGCAGAAGAGAAAAACTTTTTGATCATATTTTCAAGTTACGGGAGAGCCCAATGATCATCCAGGCTGCCCTTTCAACAGTGACATGTCAGCAGCTGAGAGCATCTGATAGCATCTGGTGCTGAGAGAGCTTGAGAGCCATATAAAGAGCTTCTGGGGGGCATATCTGGCCCATAGGCCTTATGTTTGACATCCCTGCTCTAAATATAGAAGAACTAAATCTACATAAGAAAATGTCTAAGACAGTGGTTCCCAAACTGTAAGTTGGGAACCACCAGTGGGTCGCAAGCCAATTTCAGGTGAGTCGCGAAGCACCAAGAGCAGCCAAATTGAAAATGAGGGAAGATGAGATGCTGGAAAGGGGGAGATGCTGTAAATAGGCTTTTTTCCCTTTCAGATTCACTTTGCTATTGGAAAATGGCTGAGAAATAACAAAACTTACAGCTGCATTCTCAGGAAAGCAGCAGCTCTGGTGTCACAATAACAGCACTCCAGCCATGACATGATTTCCAGTGTATCCCATACAGATGGTCATTAAAAAGTGGGTACTGATGCTAAAATGTTTGAGAACCACTGGTCCAGGGGTAAAATATATCTCCTGCAAGTGGGCAACAGAAGAGTTAATTTCCATAGCTTGCAAGAAGCTGTAACTACTGCATATAGCATTAGAAATAGAAACTGAGAGCAGCTTCAACAGGATGTTGGTCCAGCACTTAGATTTCTGATATTATAGGCAGCCAAAAGCCAAGAGGAAAGAAGTGAATATGACACCAAAAACAAGAGGGGCACTAAGAAAAAAAACATGATGATATGAACATCATGTCTGGCAATATATAACTTTTATTTTAGTCACTATCATTCATGAACTTCAAAGACTTTACAGCTGCTGATGCTGAAATGCTATCCTTTTAGAACTAGCTCTCATGTTACTTTTCATAGGGCAAATATTAATACAACAGAAAAGTCATGACATGCATTGTCATATCAACCATGTGAATGACAGCCTCTCTGCATATTATAGTCCCATGTCAGATAACCTTCAGTTTTACCATTCACTCAGGACTGAAGTATGTAAGTAGAACGAAAGATGAAAAATTGGGTGTAAAGGATGCAACTGACCAGCTTCCACAAGAACAAGGAACCCAGGTGTCTTTCATTCACTAGAGCTGTGGTCATGAAATCTATTTTAAATTATGTATTATTCTTGCCCCACACAATAAGGCCAAAAGGTTAGCTTCTGATCCACAAGCTATGCATCAAGTTCATATTTTCTGTCAACTGAATCTCTTTATCTCTTTTTAAAGCTATAAATAATTGTGTCTCTACTCCACACCTAATTCAATTTTTGAACCTTTAATTTGCAATACACCTTAAAGCCTCTACAGAGCAGAGGAAGTTATCTAAGGCTGCAATCCTATCATTAGGCATTGGGTTTTTTCGGTGATCAACACAGAAAGCTAAATAATGAGAATTCTACTGAAAATGCTACAAAAACAAAATTTAGGTGAAAATGCAAAAAAACACTGCTTTTGCTTATTTTTAATAGAGTTTGACACAAATTTAGATCCATTTCACAAAAATAACATCACTTTTGTTTATTTTTGATGCAGTTTTGAGGAATCCACAAATAGTTTTCAGGAAGGGATCAGGAGTGGCAGTAACAGGAGGAAGCTTGCTGGGTTCATAGGAAACATGGGTTCATAGCCCACAGTGCATGCTGGGGTGACTTTAATGGAACGTTGTAATAGTAAGTAGCAGTTTCTTGATGCTCCAAGCAACAATCAGAGTGCAGCTTGGGAATTTTTGAGTAGGTTATTTCAGGCTGGAGTGTGTGTGCGCCAGTAATTGCTTGCCTTTGTAGGGCCGTTCAACCTTATTTATTGCGCTGTTTGTACAATTTGCAATAAAAATTTGGATAAAAACACAACACTGCAATTTACTATTTTTAATTGTGAAATTTTGGGGAAAAAAATCACCAAAAAACCCCACCCCTGCCTATCATGCTTTCTTAGGAGTAAGCCGTATTGAACACAACTGAATTTACTTCCAAGCAAACATGAACTGCATAACCTTGTTTTAAGTTGCAGTTCACAGGCACCCCCTTCTTTTGGGAGTGCACCCCCAATTTACTCACAGTAATGGTTATGTTGGCAGCAATGCTTGGGTGAGTTCAGATAATAAAAGTATAAAAGCCTGACTGCCAGAATGGATGAACTACCTTATCCTCGTAATCAGGGAAAACACACAGTGTGAGCACACATTCCTGTAATCATGGGGGGCCAGTAAAGGTATTGTCCAAACTGGGACATATTTGAACTAGGAGGTGTTTTTGTTTTTTAGATTGTGAGCCCCTTTGGGACAGGGAACCATTTAACTTTATTATTACTATTTGCCTGTAAACCACTTTGTGAACTTTGTGTTGAAAAGCGATATGTAAGTATCGGTTGGTTGATTGACTTCCATGTTTGCCTATGCAGTTTTGGATCTCCCTCATGTTTGCCATCCAATGATGTACAACCAATGGTCTACAGAAAGCAGTTTTAAGACATACCTCCATCACTGTTTCCCTCATCTGTTATGATATCCAACAATCTTTCAAAAGCATTCTCAAAAGCAACTATTTTCTGAATGGCTGCATTACTTTTTGTCAGCTGCTGAAGTAACAAGACACCCTATGGGGAAACAGAAAGGCAGAAATGACAAACAGAACATCCATATAAGAAAAAAAAAGTTTCCTTAAATGCTACCCTAATGTTCAAGTAAGCAAGACTTTGCCAGTTTGCTTACTGGCAGGGTGCCAGTTTGCATCTCCTCCTTAGGAGGAGTTTGGTGAAAACTCTGGTCTTCAACTTCAAAAAGCTTTTTCTATAGTCTGAATTTTTAAGCTGTGCATATTTTTATTCTCCAGCAGATGGTGTTTAAGAACTTTTACCACTGCAGTTGATTTTCAAGTGCTTCATGGGGGTTATAAGACTAAGGTTCACTAATATTACAGCAAAGCACAGTGATGCACAAGGTAATACTTAGGATCACAATTAACAGGGCCTGTGCTATTTCTGATTGTGTACAATCTTTTTGCATAAAAAAAGATTCCAATACTTGGCACAGTCCTGACGCTAAAAAAAAAAAATAGCAAGAGGACATTAATGCAGCAGATTAGCTTAACAGCTTATAACATGTACTTTGCCCAATTCCTTAAAAACATCATTATACATTTACTAGTCTACATTACTAAGGAGACCAGACTACAATTAATACATGTTTTACACACACACACACACACACACACACACACACACACACACACACACACACACTTACTTTAAAACTGTTCTGCAGTGACTTAAATCAATACATTTACCACTTAACAGGCACTTATAACACAACTACAGTCACAACCATATCCCTTCAGAAGACAAATACTGACTAGGTGAGAACCTTGAACAGGCATTATTTTATAGTTTAGAAAGCAATCTCATTGTTATTTTCTGATCTGGTTATAAAACTTTATCTACTTACATCATTCCGTATGACCTCTCTAGAATCAGCCAACAGGTCCATCAACCTTGAGACACCTGAAACAGGAAGCCATGATAGTACTCTTCCATCTTTAGAAGCACTTTCCCTATACATATTTTCACTTATCCATACTGCACATATTAAAACCATCCCTCTTCATCTGTACCAAGATTTTAAATAATCAGGTCTGGGAATGGTGGTGGGGATGTGGGGTGGGGGTGGGAAAGGACCAAGTCTCTCATGAGGGGCAAGGTCTACCTTCCATTTTACACAATGGGTACACCTCCAAACCGCTTTGAGTTCTGGAGATGAAGAAGGGGACCAATTTGCCTCATGCGCCCAAGAAGGTCTAGATGGTCTGATCAAATTTTGGATTTCTCCCCCTGGTAGGACAGAGGTCTTGAAGCTTCCCCCTTTCTCAGGTGTTCTCTAGCAGGCTCTTGCACTCTTCAGGACCCTCAGAGGACCGAGCACAGCTAGGGAAGAGGTGACCTCTGAGTGAGAGGCACTGCTTGATGGGCAGCATGCCCCACATTTTCAAGGCATTACATGCTTTTATAGCATATTTGTTTTTGTGTTTCTACAAATTACTATGAACATGGGTTTTAAAGAACAGATGAAAAAGTCACAGGAAAAGTGGAAACAGGTCAAACGCAAGACTTGAGGTACTGAGCCTCAGTATGTGATGCGAGAACTTCTGAAACATGTTCATCATCGACTTTAACACTTTGATGCTGTATAATGTTATTAAATGTTGTGTATTCTATTTTACTGTGTCACACTTCTCCCTTATGGCATTTAGGGCAATTTTGGAGAGAACTTGGAACAAGTTAGAATTCGTACGACTAAAATTAATGTAGTTAAGATAAAATTTATAAAATTAATATAAATTAATTATACTCATCCAGATTTTCACTACAAGGACTGTTTTCAGGAATAGACTGGGTATGTACAGTATAAAGAGGGAAAGGAGTATATTTGTAATGAATCTGAAGCAGCCTTACATTGGGCCAGAACATTGGTCTATCTACCCACTATACTACTCCACCTAGCAATGACTCTTCATGTTTGCAAGCTGAAGTCTTTCCAAATGCAAGATCTATATAAGAGAAGATGTCAAACCTAGAAATGTCTGCATTCACAGCATATGATCTGTTATTGAACTATGGCTCCTCCCATAGCTTGAAAAATTCATTAAAACAGTAGCTTCTCAAGTGGCTTACTAATATTCAGAGCAGTTAAACAGTCAGCTACAGATATTTCTTTGCAATTCTCCATCCTATTCCAGTTAAAATTATTTGCCACCAAACACTACTTACCCATAGGGATCACTAGTATTATCTGCTGCACTTGGGGTCCCTGTTGCTTTAAGAGCACTGTAAGAAGCTTCACTCCCGGCCATCGGACCTGGAAATCAAACTCCTGCAATTTATCAGATTAGAAATTAAGATGTATTTCATTGTTACCATTATTTTAGACAGACAATATATAGTTCTGTTATATATTGGATATATATACTCTCTGTGTGTGTGTGTGTGTGTGTGTGTGTGTGTGTGTGTGTGTGTGTGTGTGTGGAGAGAGAGAGAGAGAGAGTGTGAGTTCTGAGAGCTCCTGGAGGCCAAATTTAGGTTGCTAGGCAGGATGCTAAAGGCCAGGACCCCCAAGATAGTGTTCTTGGTAGTGTTACCAGTTCCATGTGCAGGGCCAGTTAGGCAGGAGAGCTCAGGGGTCTCAATGTGTGGATGAGATGGTGGTGTCGGGAGGAGAGGTTTAGATTCGTTAGGCACTTGGGAATGTTCTGGGACACGTTGGGCCTGTACAAAAAGGTCAGGCTTCACTTGAACCAAAACAGAACCAGGCTGTGGTAACATTAAAAAGGTAGCAGAACAGATTTTAAACTGACCCCTGGGGGAAAGCCAACAGGACAGTAGGCAAGAGCATGCTTTTCTCCAGAGGTCCAGTAGAACAGAGGCGGGGATAATGGATCAAATAAGAGGTCCTCTTTGGGGGACCCCCGTACATAGGTGCTTTATGCAAATGCCCAGTCTCCAAGCAAAGATGAGGAACTGGAATGTTTGGTGGCTAGGGGAAACACTGATAGTGAGCTAAGGGACACCTGATGGAATGCAGAGAACAAGTGGGATACTGTAATCTCAGGCTATAAACACTATAGGAGGGATAGGGAAGGGCAGATTGGATGTGGGGTGGCCATCTATGTTAAAAAAGGAGCAGAATCCAGCAGAGTCGAAACTGAACGTGGGTCTGACACCACCATAGAGTCACTGAGGGTTGAACTACCAGACCCAAACAGCACTGTAATAGTGGGGGCATGCTATCGTCTTCTAGATCTAAAACTTGAAGGGGACCTCAAAATGAGGAAACAAATCAGGAGAGTGACCAAAATGGACAGAGTCATAATCATAGGGGACTTCAATTACCCTCATATTGACTGGGTCAAATGGTGCTCTGGTCAAGAAAGAGGAAAGGCAGTGTTTGGGGTTCTTCAGTCTAGAAAAAAGACGCCTTGCTTGAGACATACAAAATAATGCATGGGATGGATAGAGTGGATAGAGGGATGTTCTTTTCTCTCTCTCACAACACCAGAATCAGGGGACATCCACTAAAATTGAGCGTTGGGAGGGTTAGAAGGGATAAAAGGGGATTGGACATTTCTGGAGGAAAAGTCCACTGCAGGCTACAGGCTATGATGGGTGATGTAATCTCCTTACTTTAGAAGTAGGCTACCTCAGAATGCCAGATGGGAGTGGCAACAGGATGAAGACATCTTGTTGTCTTGTGTGGTCCCGGAGGCATCTGGTGGGCTGTGAGATACAGGAAGCTGTATGGACCCTTGGCCTGATACAGCAGGGCTCTTCTTATGTGCTTATATTTTGGAGCTATGGGCAGGTCTCCATGCTCTCTTGTTCAAAGCCACAATAAAACTCATTTCAACAAATAAAAAACATGCCAGTTTCTGTTAAAACTGCATCTATGTTCTGGTCTGAACAATGAGTTCAAATGAAAAGCATCATAATACTACTACCACCATTTATACAGTACTTGAGTATACAATACATTATTACATTCCATAGACCCTCCCACAACTTGAAAAGTTATATTATCCCAAACTCAATTTACAATGTTAATATACAAGGCTCGATTTCCCTTTCAGGTCCTTGTTATTTGGAAATTTCGGCTTGAATAAGTCAGATCAGATCGCCACCAATTCTGGCTTGTTCTAAACCAGAACAGAAGCTAGAATTCTTCCTTTCCTGAAGCACATAAAGGGAAAGGGAGCACACCTACCCTAGACAAGGGATGTTGCATGCCACTTATTTATTATTATTTATTTATTAAATTTATACCCCCCTTTCTGCCCGAAGGCACCCAAGGCGGCATTACAACAATTAAAATACAATAAAATCATTATGTAATAGTAATAGTTAAAACAATATTAAACAATTAAAATTTGAAACAGCCAACCCCGTGGATCATAAAGTATACAAGAGTGTAAAAAGAGGATGCAAAAACCAGCCAGCCTGTCAACAACTAAAAGCCTGCTGAAACAAAAAGGTCTCCAGCCCCTGCTGAACCAGACCAAAGTAAGCAACGGAATGCATGGTTCTACTGATGGACTAGCAAGCAGCGATCAACTTCTGAAACAAATATCACTATCTGTGCAAACAGGACTGATTATTCAGGCAGCTTTTATTCATGTGTCCAAGTCTGGACCTACTTGCCTAGGAGCCTGGTACAAGAAGGTGGCAAGCAGGAGGTCAATGCAGGACAGATCTCTGTGAACTTTGCCCAAAGCATGGCAGCAGCACTATAGGGGCTAGATACATTGGATCTGTTGTTGTGTCACTTTCCCTGGCAGTGCTAAATGCCCCATGGCTGGAAAAGGGTACATCTGGAGACAAACCACTCACCTGCAGGAGACGAGCTGAAGCCTGGTGGGACAAAAGCAGCAGATAGGCTAACAACATAAGCCACTCTGCAGGCACATGTGCAAAAGGCAAGGCTGGGACAGTTTTAGCTCGGACCTCATGAAGCCAGAGAGACTTTATTTTTAGGATGGGTTGGTGTGGGATCGGGCACAAGGTGAGGCAGCCTGTGGAGCCTGATCCATGCCTTTCTCCAGAATAAAAAGGCTCTGATGAAGGGAAGGCTAGCCCCGGAGAAGGGCAGAAGGGCTGTGGGACGTTGAGGGCATGGGGAATTAGGAGTGGGTTCTTTTTTTTTGTTAAACACTGCATAAAAACACAAAACACTGTCTTGGGGGGGTGTTAAAATATTTGAACACCACCACAACCCCCCGTATTTTGGTGTTTTCCAGAAATAAAAATAGATTACTTTTCCATTTAGAAATAATACTGTGGCTGCATCTGCCAACACTATATCACTTGTATCATCTACCTAGTACACTTTTAAACATTTAGAATTAATCAAAATGAGAATGTAGAATAAAAACACATAACATCACACTTTGCTATTTTAATAAAAAAATAGAAAAAACCATTACCAAAACACACCCCTACCAAAGGCCCTATCTTGGAGGCCAACTTGCCTGAAGAGGCAAATTCACCAGCCATAGGTAGAAAAGGTTATCTGTAAACCCCCTTCCCACTCAGCTTCTTCCAAGGGAAGGTGGGAAAAGCCCATTATCTGATCTGGATCAGATCATGAACAGGCAGCAGCAAGGGCCCAACTCTGTGGCCAGTGTAGCCAAGTGGCTGTGCATCCCTAAGCCAAGCTCCATGCAGTACGGAGCTTGGCAATGCAGATGCTTTCACTGATATCACTGAACGTCCGGTGTGGCAGAAGAGGTCCATACACTGGCATGGATCCCTTACAGCAAATACTGGTGACCACCATGAGTCCCAAGGGTGGCAGCATCCACAATTCAAACATATGAATACATAACCTCATTACACCTCCAATTAAATGCTTATTCTACAGCTAAAGAACACCATTCACCTCTAAATACGTCAACAGTAGAGTGATGTTTTCTGGCTGCTTAATGAAGATTTCTGTAAATTGACTTCCAAGATCCTCAGGTTGTTTCTGTAGATTTTCTTCTGTAACATAATGAAAATTCCATTACAGCACAACTTCCAGAAGCTGCTGAGATCCTAACAAGGATAATTTGCAGTAAAGCACAAAAAATGTTGAATCAAGCCAAAGAAACAAACTAGATGCTCTTGACAACACTTCCAATATGACAAAGAAATATTGATGTGTACTACATAGACACAGGGTTTCAATAGCTTTTTACAAATTCTGAGGCTTGGAGAGCACTGCATCCATGGGGCTCCTTGCGCTCCCCCCCCCCCAATCTGGAGGCTGGGATTTTAATAGAAGACAAAAAACGCTTCTGTACCCGGCAATGATGCAATCCTGGGGATCACATCGCTGCTTTAGCCCTGCCCCTGCACCTACTTAGGTGATTCCCAACACCCTTATAGAAGTTTGGGAACCACTCTTATGAGGAAAGGCTTATGGGAACCACTCTTATGAGGAAAGGTGTTTGGGGTTCTTCAGTCTAGAAAAAAAAGACACCTTGATTGAGACATACAAAATTATGAATGGGATGGATAGTCAATAGAGGGATGTTCTTTTCCCTCTCTTACAACACCAGAATCAGGGGACATCTACTAAATTGAGTGTTGGGAGAGTTAGAACAGATAAAGGAAATATGTTTTTACCCAGCGGGTAATTAATCTGTGGAACGCCTTGTCACAAGAGGTGGTGATGGCATCTGGCCTGGGTGCCTTTAAAAGGGGATTGGACAGATTTCTGGAGGAGAAGTCCATCGTGGGCTATAATGTATTCTATTCCTTACATTAGAAGTAGGCTAATTCAGAATGCCAGGTGCAAGGGAGTAGCAACAGGATGCAGGCATCTTGTTGTCTCATGTGCTCTCCAAGGCACCTGATGGGCCACTGTGAGATACAGGAAGCTGCACTAGATGGGCCTATGGCCTGATCCGCTCTTCGTATGTAAGCCACAACTGACCCAGATTTGGAGGTGAATGTTGGAGTTATTTGGATGGCAGAAAGGGCCAAAACTGAAAGAGCAACCCATGGCAGCTTTTAAGAATTGCCCCTGAAGAATAGCTGTAAGGTGCAAGATTTAGCTATAAGGTGCAAGTTCTTAGGGTGGCTGTCTCATGAAATGGAGACACAGACTACACAATTCCACACAGCAAGATTCACCAAGGCAGAGCAATCTATACTCCCTTCTAAGGCATCCATGCCAATGCACAGACTTCTCCTTCTGCATGGTGTCACAACTGCATTGCAACACTGCCCCAGGACACTCAGTGATGACGCCACACCAAACATACAGGTTGCTGAGCTCTGTGCTGCACTGAGCTCTGAGCTGCATAGCAGCTCAGTTTAAAGGGATCACTGGTCATGTCTATCTGAGGAGCAAGGTTTCCTCACAGAGAAGGGCACCTTTTAAAAGACTGCTGCTATGATACACATTTCTGCAGATAGCTTTCTGATGCTTTTAGATGCCTGAAGATAGCTTTTAGGATGAAGAGCTGGTGTAACATAATGGGTTAGGGTGGCCTGTGAATCAGAACTTCACTGGCTTGAATCTCATTCTGGCCATGAGCTTACTAGGTAGCCTTAGGCAAACTATGCCCTCTTAGTCTTAGGCCACTAGCTACAATAGCTAGACAATTAGACTTACTGAGGATGCAATCCTAACCTGAAGTTAGGCTGGCACAAGTCCCTTGTGTCGGCCCAGGAGTGTTGTAAATGCACCATAAAGTGTATTTGGACCATTCTTTGAGTTAGGGAGGATGGTGCACATCCATGGGCTGGTCCGACTCCAAGATTGGTGCAAATACGCTTTATGGCGCATCTGCAACACTCCTGGGCTGGCACAAAATACTTGCACCGACCTAACTCCAGGTTAGGATTGCGCCCTGAGTTATACTCAAAGAACATTCTGCAAGTGCCTATATTATTATAAGGTTGAGAATTGCGTAGGCAGCACTGCTTCAATTTTCTCTACAAACTCAACTTTGGGTTTTTTAACCAAAGAAAAATAAAACAGTGAATTGAAAATGTGATATAATGATAGGTGAGAGAATAAAAATAAAATCAACTTGACTAGAATTTTTCAGAGTTTTGTAGCTCCTTGAAGACATATAGACTTGTTTAAACACAAACTTTCACAGACTACAGTCTACTTAACTCAAAATGCATGGAAATGTTCACCAAAGGCTACTAAGGTTGCATATGTTTTTCAACTAGAAACCAGCAAGAAAGTGATGTCACTAGCAAGCCTCTAACATGCCTCTAAACATTCGAGCTTGAGTCATAAACAAATGACAAACATGCTATCAAACTTACAGCAGGGTGAAACAAGTTCAAAAAAATTATGGTGAACACTCATACACGGAGGCTGCCATATTTAGGGCGCAATCCTACCCAGTGCTGGGGTAGGAGCACTGGCCAGCCAGCGCCCTATCCAGTGCTGGATAGGTGGAGGCTGGAGCCTCCCTGCAGCAAGGGAACATGCCGTAAGGGAGGCTCCAGCCTCCCCTATGTGCTCCTCAGATCTGCACCCGCTAAAGAGTGGGCACAAATCCGAGGAGACTGTGCGGCCCAAATCGGGGCCACGCAGCCTCCCTGACAGGCTTAGGAAGTGGCCATATGGCCACCTCCCAAGCCCACCTACGTCACGCCCAAGTCACGCCCCCGCCTCCCTCCCTCTCTCCCTCCCTCCAATCCCCGTGCTGCCTCGGCACAGAGCCTCCCTCACGCCGACCTGCTTCGGTTGGTGCGAGAGAGGCTTAGCGCGGACGCAGCAGGGTCAGCACTGCCTGCAGTGCCGGTCCTGTTGCCTTAGCGCCGACACGGGGGTGCTGATGGGCACTCCCCGCGTCGGCGCTAAGGACGCAGCATCAGCACAGCGTCGGCGCAACCCCGTTGCGCTGAAGCTGCACAGGGTTTAGGATTGCGCTGTTAATAACTTTAAGCTCAAAGGAAATGTTGCAGGAATGGTGAGGATGCGAGAAACTAAAAAGAAACCATTCATGACTATAGCAGGAGGAGATTTCCATATACCTCTTCAGGGCTACTAATGCTGCTAGCTGAAAAACACAGGCAGCCTAACAGTGCAATGTTCAGAATAAAATGGAGCAGAAAGGCATCAGCCATGCCCAAAGCATGTTCACTGACATGCCCACTGGAGGGACACAGGTTGGCTTCAGCTCTAGAACCTTCCAAAAGATTCTCTATGCAGGCACTCATCGTATGAGTGATTATACAGAATCATATCATCTGGTTTGCGCAAACTCTCTAGCTCAAAAAAACTTTCATTCTGGTACATCTCTCCACTCTGAGCCTTGTTTCATAGGCTTCACTACCCTTAAGCCACCTCTCTGCTTGATCAGGGAGCTCCAGCACCAAAAGGAGTCATCTATATTTATCTTCCACTTACTGTCATGTTCCTACTCCTCTCCTCTAACTCCTTTTAACCACTACTCCCCACAGTTGCAGCAAACATTCTCCCATTTTTCATGACTCTTCCCTGGAAACTACACCTCCACCAGCCACCTACACTCTTCTTCCAGGCTGCTTTGCTCCTTAAGGATCTTTGTTCTTGGCAGATCTAGGCTTGAGGTCAGCCAGAATGGGGCAAGGAAGGTTGGTGATTTCCAACCCAACTGCGGCCACAAATGATTTTGCACAGTTGCCCCTCTGAACATACCAGTCTAGAAAACATTTTAAATGTCTAGCGACAAAATTTTTCTAGCTCTGAGGCCATAATAATCATTAAGAAAATCCATTGGCCACATTCTCTTGCTGATATTAGTATTCCTTAACCTTCTACAACGTTAATAAAATGATGGAGGAGTTCTAGAAAAATTCTGAACTAAGAAAACATGGCAACAGTAAAACAAATAAAGTAGTATAAAGGCTACCTCCATTGCATGTAGCTGTTAAATATGCTATTAATCAGGTTTATAGAATTGCATCCAAAAGGTCTCCTTTGTTACCCGCAGTGTTTTAGAACAGTGTTCTTCAAGCTTGGGGTTGGGACCCCAATGGGGTCACTGAGTCTGTTGTGCAGTCATGGCAACCCACAAGAATGAAAAAGATTGAAGACCACTGGGCTAGAACACCATCAGGTACAGGGGAAGGCATCTGGTGTACCCTTCAGGTACCAGGAGATTGTGTCCTAGTCCTGGTCAAGTTCTTAGAAATTGTGCCAAAATAACTTTCACTAGTGCCAGGCTTCATTGTAACTTTTTTTGTTCTCTCTAATAAGCATTTAGCTACTGTGAACAGTGGTGGGAGTGGACAGTGATAGGGTCCAGGGTCAACAGTGGGGTCCCCAGACTATGAGACTATGTGAGACTATTTGAGTTGTGGCACGAAAAAGGTTGAAGACCACTGTTTTAGAAAACACATGTAATAGGCACACATGGGGGATGGACGGACACGGACAATCATGTAATGTAATGAGATGCCAGTGAAATGGCCAATGGCCTCTTTGTGTAACAAAGAGGTGAAAGGAAAATTGAGAAAAAAGCAAAGGTGCCCAAAAGTTTACTAAAGTGACAAAAAACAAAAAAACAAAAAGGGAATTTCTTTCTTAGATGGAAGGAAGTTAGGGAGCTTGGAGAGAGTGAGGGAAAAGTGGCCCCCAAAGGATTAGCTGACTAGCCTGTACTGGCTCAGGAGCTACAGTAGCGCTTGGGAAGATAGGAGAGAAAGCTGGAAGGGAAAGGAGACTGTGAGGTGTTACTGATCCTGGGTGCTGGTGGGGATGACAGTTTCTTAGATGCTTCTGATGCTCAAGGTTTCTACAGGCTCCCACCCCCTGCATAAAACTCTTGAGGTTGATTCCATCAGAACATCCTCCATTGTTGGTAAAAGCTGGTTCTGGTTCTTCCAAACCAACTGAGGTTGTGGTAACGAACTGAATTGTTTCAAGACTGGAGCTCAATTATGAAGATAGGCGAGGACCATTGGGGGTGTCAAAGAATTTTGTAAAAATTGGTTTTTTCCAGACTTGAGTCAGGACTCCTGAGTCCAGGAAGCAACTATGATCATAAGACACCAAATATGCTGTTCTAGTAGGATTTGGGGCTGAAATTTTCATCTATTGTACATTTGGAAGGTATGAAAACTCAATTGACATTCACAAACAAGACTCCATTCCAATCAGGTCAGTTAAACTCCATGGATTAACGAGGATGGTTGAAACAAATAAAGCAAAAGG